>OX387423.1:78261395-78861395 GCA_947563755.1 Lochmaea crataegi
TGCCTTTGCCCCACCTAATAACATCTGATTTTTTAATTGAATTAATTAATTTTTTATATTGGCCGGCTGTAACTTTTTTGGAGGCATCTATAAAAGTAAAATAGAAATCAGCTTAAGGCCTGGTTTCTCTTCGTTGCGATATATGTCAGTTTTTTAAATTTCACGTAGTGTTACAATACATGTTCTGTTATATCCAGATTCTCCCATTTCCTTTGAAATTTTTAACCAAATATTATCTTTCATTTCCATGTCTTTATAACTTTTTAATTTTTTTTTCATATAACGAAGGGTTTTCTTTTACTTTTTCAATTAATAATAATTCATTCTCTAGCAGAGAAAAGTCTAATTATTGATGGTACTTTTTGGACATCTTTTCACTTTTATGCTTTATAAAATTATAATTATTAAAAATAAATGCCCAGAATTGTACATGTGTGTACAAGTTCGGCGAATCGGGCCGATTACAAATTGTTCAAATCAAAACTAGTTTGACACTTCCCCGAAATTTCGTTCCGATCTTTTATAGAAATTCCCCTTTTTATAGGTATTTCAGTAACTACCCAAGTTTTTTTGGAAACTATTTCTTAAGATTACTCACTTTTATGGACAAAACTTCTAACGGACACGAACACAAAAATTAAAATTAAATACAGCGTTTTTACTGCTCCTGAAAAAGATTCACTCAAAAAGAAATCGCAGATTGATTGCATCAGAATCCATAAAATAAACACAAATTTCGAATTTTTTTACGTTATTGGCTGAAGTTAGGTAAAGTATCGCTTAATTTTCTCTTCTTTTCTTCGATAAAACCTTACAAATCCAATGTTGCCAGCAGTAAACTTGAAATGAATTTCAATCAATTTTATTAACAATCAATTGTGGTTACTGCATACCATTTGATTTCAATATTGACGGGATGTCAATACTTAATTGAGACGGTTTCAAGATTGAAATCAAATCAAGCGTAGTTAGAGCATAGGGCTGAATGTCGGTATTTTGTCACTAGTTGAGCGACAACGCGCTTCGGTATCAAACACAGAAATTACTGAATTACTTAGACTTACACGATTATTTTTAGATACAGTTTTCATTATTCCAGCGAAGTTCATTTGAAGACGTTGATAGCCGACCAGCGTAAGGCAAATCTTTCACCACATCTCAACCGTTTTTGATAAAGTTGATTTACCATGATCCTTATATCATTTTCAGCACTTCGGCACACGAAATTCCATTTGCAATGTTAAAATCAAGAAAGATTATTTGCTCGATATTATATTGTCAAAATTGAAAAACTTATTTAGATGAACTGACAAAATGTCGAACTCCGCTTCAGTATAAAGTATAAGCGGCCTTTTTGAATGATCAGTTACTGTTACTTTCTTCGTATAATGTATTTGGGATGAAAATTTAAGTATTTTATGTATTTTATTTTTATTGTTTAGTGTGACCCTTGGATAAGAAACCATTCTTCATTCCACCAGCTTTTTTCTGCAACTAGCTGATGTTTGAATAATATATAAGAGCTACAGCGATTTCCAGAACAGCTCAAGGATGGATTATGTAACGTTAATTTCGTTCACTTTACTTTCCTTCAGTTAATCAATAATAAATTATCGTATGGGTGGCGAATAGCCAGTCCTTTCTCATACCCAACACTGAGAAATGTTTCAAGGCTGAATATATTTGCTGTGGACGAGAGTCGAAATCAACGTTTCTATACGGGCCGATCGAGGTCCGTCTGTCGTGAGAATAGTCACTTCTATTTTGATATTCCCACTTCAGTACTCGCTCTTATTTCTTCTTCTATCAATTATTAATTAAATATGAATCAAGAATTCACTATTGAAATGTAAATTCCTTTCCTGGTCAAAGCGTATGAGCGTGACATGAACATGAGACGTAAGTCTGTTATCTTTCACATGATTTCGTGTATTTAAACAGTGGCAAAAGGGTTTCATTCTTCTTTCCTGTGAACATGTGCCATTGAAGCCTTTCCAACTTATCGTATCTTATCTTTAAGAAGTGCATTCATCCGAATGCACTTTTTTCTACCTGGACCCAGAAACTTTACCTGGACCAGAACTTTACCTGGACCAGAATTTTACCTGAGACACTACCTGGAACTGTAACCTAAAAAGGACACCAAGGACACCAAGGAAAGTAATATATATATCTTTCATCGCTTCTTCAACAACCTCTATGAACTAGTCGTTTAATTTTTTTTTGTTTTAAATTGTAACAAAGGTTAATATACAACTTGTAAATTTAATAACGTTGTTCAATAAGTTTATTTTCCCTTCCAATCCTACAGGATTTGTCGTTATAATGCTGATGTGAATAACAAATAAGCTAGTATTATTCAGGGTGGCGCCCACTAACCTTTCTTAACTTTCATAATTTACCTTTATCTAATTTCAGTACCCTAAATAAATTTCAAGTAGAATTACCCGAGAACCGGTAAGACTACTCTCTGAATTTGTACTAGTTTGGTCTCAGAATCTACACCTGAGGTGCTCTCTAAAAACTGAGTAGCCGTTGCAAATTGTCGCCCAACCTTGTTGGGGGCGTTGCATATTGGCATTACCTTATCGTTACGTAACAATTAACAACAGTCATTTTTGAAAACCATTTCCAAAACAGCTCAAGGATAGCTTAACAACTGTAATTTTTCAACTTCCTTTCAATGATACTGTCCTTTTTTATAATCTTTACCCTGCATTTCTATGTTATATTTTTTCACTTCTCCGTGATATTTCATAAAAAATACACGTTAACTCATCCTCAACAAAGATTTGATCCTGATATTGAAATATTTCACCTCTTTTTTCTGGACCAATAAATATTCATAACCCTTAAAATTCCCTACAGCGAAACAAAACAAACAAAATTAATTCGAACATTCTCTGATACCCACACATTAACTAACTAAATCCATACCAACGTTTTTGTTTTAGAAAAAAATTCAATCTCCCTTTTCGGGAAAAACCACCTTCCGCTAAATTCCTGAATGGTGCTCGCCTGGTCACAACTTCGCTTTTCCATTATATTTTGCTTTATCCTAAAAAGCTATAAGCGGTAGCCAACAGTCCAGTGTTTCAAAGAGATTTGGTTTCAATTAAACTATACCGGGTTCGGTGAGAAACAATACAAACATTATTAGATTTTTCATTTCAATGAAACATGTAATTAGAGAGTGAGAGTAACGTTTGAACGTATGCTGTTGATAATGGCATAGACTTCAGGTAGAGGGACAAAAAATAGTAGTAGCAACATAAATGAGAGGTTCATAAGTACATCAATCAATTCCAAAAATAATTTGGAACAAACTTGATTGACATTTTATGAATGGTATGAAAAATTATGATAAGAAGTGGAAAGAATGTCGCAAAGTTTGTACCAAAAATGATTATGATGAAGGGGCTAAATAGTTTATTGTGCCACAAGGGTATAAAATGAGCTTTAGCAGCCCGAAACTATTAGCTATTAGTCAAGGTCAGACAAAAATCTGTATTTAACACGGCGGTGAAAAAACAAAATGCTCATTTGGACCATTTTGTCAATTTTCCGGTATGAGTTAATACTCCTCATCTAGTCGCCTTGTGTAAAAGCCAACTTTGGATAGTAACAGTAGAAAAAGAATTTCATTGTCGACAAGTCCATTTAATTTTAACACCTTGTATATTTCAATGAAGCTGATAAAAATGTAATTTCCACCTGTCCTTTTTCTTCGCATTCCCCTAGTAATCGATCGCTCCCAAACCACCGAAACGTGACCCTTTACCTCGCTTGCTCTCGGTCGTATTTCTCTCGTACCTCATGCTTCATACCTAATACCTGTCAGTGCGATTGTGGTCCAACCCTTTCTACCCTACCCTTTTCAGTGCATTCGACTTCATACCTGGTGCACAGCTATGCATACCGTAACGAGAAATGCATGAATGCATATGTAGGTTTAGTATCTGCATCCTCGTACGCCACAATGCATTTTAAAGGAAATTATCATTTATTATCTGACCACACGTTTAAGTTACTCGCGTGTGAATCCAGTTTATTAATTTATTCGATGTTGAAGAACGTAAGAAAGTGTCCTATGATACAGAAGCATTTTCAGCAATACTTCGTGAAAATATACGTGGTCAGTGATTTTTCAATTTTCCCGCGCACTATCCTTAAACACAACACTGCTTCCGTCAACTATTAGGCGATCCAGCGACCTGTCAAATAAAATTCAATATGGCGTCCCAGGGTAAACAAAAATATGGTTTTGGTCTTTTGGTATACCTACACAAGAGTGCTTATTTTGGAATGGTGATTTTATTTAGGGATTGACTTGTGTCTTGATAATAATAATAAACAATAGTTTAGTTTCATAAATCTTTTGCGTGGTATATGATGTGGATTTTCTGCAGGAGATGAGGGTATGCTTACAATAAAATTCTAAACTATCTATCTATTCTAGCTATTCTTATTCATCCATGGAAACTTCCTGTTGTAGGGCTTATCAAGTACTACTTTACATAGATCGATAACCACACGAAACAATAGAGACCTCGAAACATTAAAGAAAGTAGATTTTCCCTGATGAACGTGCAGCAAGTTGTCTCTACATTTTTCATAAGTGACAGATATATTTTGAATTTTTTCAATTATTTTTGATAACGGTAGCAGGAACGCTACCGAAACGTTGAAATTAAAACATAAAAAAGATTGTGGTTGGATTTTCCAAAAAACAACAAAAAGAATAATTAATATACCGCAAGGAACATACAGAAGATACTTTCTAATCTAACACAAAATTAATTCAACTTCCAGAAAATAAACACTATCTGACAACGCCGTTAAAACTATCACCTTATCAAACTCGGGCCAAAGAATTGGAGATAAAAAAGAGATTGCAGAAGAATTTAACAATTACTTTGCTTCGGTAGGAGATTTACTAGCACGAAAAATATAAATTCCGACCAATCCTCCTCCAAAACGAAATATAAATTCTAATACTTTTTATTGGTTACCAGTATCTGAGGAAGAGATCAAGGAATTAATATCGTCACTCGAAACAAACAAAGCAGCGAGTTATTTAAAATATTGCAGAGCGAGCTAACCAGGCCTTTGGCTAATCTTATAAATCTCATATTTGCTAGTGGGGTTTGTCCTACTATATTTAAAACCTCTGTTGTTACACCAATATATAAAAAAGATAAAAAAGATCAAATGTCCAATTATAGACCAATATCCCCAATTACAACTTTGGCAAAAACAATGGAGAAAGCTGCAAAGAAAAGACTGATGGACCTCATAGGCAAGCATCAATTATTGTCAGAGCGACAATTTGGATTTCAGAAAGGGTTATCAACGAATGATGCAATTAAGACCTTGGTTTGCTCGATCTATAACTCGATTGATAGAACTGAACCAATAGCGGTACTGTTCCTAGATTTAGCAAAGGCGTTTGATACTGTGAATCACTCACAAATATTAGACGTCATAAATGATGCAGGGATGCGGGGACTCCCATTAAAACTTAACTAACTGAAAACAAAGATAAGACAAAAGTTAAGATAAATGGAGAACTCAGTGAGGAAAAAGTTATATCGGCTGGAGTTCCTCAAGGTACCGTACTGGGACCAGTTTTATTTAATATATTATTGATATATTTTCTTTTAAATCTTCGGGAAAGGTAATTGGCTTTGCAGATGACACTGCTGTGATATATAGAGATAATACGTGGGAAAACCCAAAAAATAAAATGGTAACTGATGTAAAAAAATTATTTGATATATTTAAACATAAAATTCTTACGGTTAACTAGGAAAAAACTTATATTGTTCCCTTTACGAGTAATAATCATAAATTACCACTTTACGATAAAATCTCTATTACAAACAATAATATATCTATTGATATTTCGAAAGCAATTTTACTTTACGCTCGAAAAACACACATAATTTTTTCTACAGTCGCCCTTTTAATAATTTAAACAGTTTTTATATTATATAATAGGAGTGCTAGAATAATCGTCATTTTCGCTATTCATCATGATTAACCTTAAAAAGATCTACTGACTAGGGATGTTAAAAAATAATCGATTTTTATATAAATCGATTAATATTTTCTTATTTTTAGTTATCGATTTTTATAGTAATATTAATCGATTTTTAGTAAATCGATTTTATAAATTACGTGTTTAAATCGATTTTCGGAAACGGCTCGTATTATTAATTGACCATTTCTCAAAATTTTGAGAATTATTGACCATTTTGACTGTTTTTCAAAATTAGTGACCATTTTTCCAAATTTTTGACCATTTTTCAAATTGATGACAATTTTCAACCATTTTTGACAGTTTTTGACAATAATTCTCCATTTTCAACAGTTTTTAACAATAATTGACAATTTTTAACCATTTTTGATAGTTTTTGACCATTTTTGAGAATTTTATAAAATTTTAGACCATTTTTCAAAATTATTGACAATTTTTGACTATCTTTGATAGTTTTTGACAATTATTGATCATTTTTGACAATTTTTCTAAAATTTTAAAAAATTTTCAAAATTATTGACCATTTTTGAAAATTTTTGACCATTTTTGACAATTTTCAAAATTTTTTTATAGTTTTGGACAATTGACCATTTTTGACAATTTTCAAATTTTTTTTATAGTTTTTGACAATCATCGACTATTTTTGAAAATTTTTGGCATTTTTCAATTTTTTTTTTAATTTTTGACCATATTTCAAAAATTTTTACAATTTACATATAATTTTATTTGATTTTTAATCTGATAAATTGCTAATGAATTAATCTCTTAGGTTTATTATCGGAACATGAAAAGCAAGTACTTTTCAAAATAATACAAAATTTCCAAAATTGACCATTTTTGACAATTATTGACCATTTTGACTGTTTTTCAAATTAGTGACCATTTTTCCAAATGTTTGATAATTTTTGACCATTTTTCAAAATGATGACAATTTTTAACCACTTTTGACAGTTTTTGACAATAATTGTCCATTTTTAACAGGTTTTTAACAATAATTGACAATTTTTAACCATTTTTGATAGTTTTTGACCATTTTTGACAATTTTTCAAAATTTTAGACCATTTTTCTAAATTATTGACCATTTTTGATAATTGTTGACAATTATCAACTATTTTTCAAAATTTTGACAATTTTTAACAATTGTCCATTTTTGACCATTAAATTTTTGATAGTTTTTGACAATTATTGACCAAATGAGACAATAATTGTCCATTTTTGATAGTTTTTAACAATTATCGACCATTTTTCAAAATTTTAACAATTTTTGACAATTATTGACCAATTTTGATAATAATTGTCCATTTTTGACAGTTTTTGACAATTTTTGACCATTTTTGACAATTAATGATCATTTTTGAAAATTTTTGACCATTTTTCAAAAAAAATTCAAAATTTTTGACAATTGACCATTTTTCATCTAAAATAGTATTTCATTTATTTCTAGATAATAACTTCTAAAGTTTAGAGTGAAAATGTATATCTATAATAGCATTTATTAGTGATACAAAAGTACAATTTTTTGAACGAAATTGATTGATTAATTTTTTAAGTAGAGACTGTGTGATCCAGCGAAATTTTTGTTTAAATATGTTTCAGTTGAAGTAAGCTATCGAAAATTAACATGAAATTCTGAGGGTCGCGAAGTTTACCAGAACCATAAGAGGTATGCAAATTATTTCATGAAATGCACCCAGATCGTGAACGTATCTCTCAATATACAGTAAGCAGTATAGAAAGGAAGTACAGAGAATTAGGATACTGTATAATAAAAATGTATATTTTTTCAAATAGTAAATTAAAATCAAAAATCCTTTTACTGTTTTGTTTGAAAAAGTTAAGTTTTTTTATTCGTTTTGCCTACGTCACAACAAAAATGGCGGATGTTTGACAATTTATTTGTTGACTTTGGTTAGTCACGCGTAAACCGATTTTAAAAAATTTTGCACTGAAGAATAGGTAAAGGTCGGTTCTTTCAAACTACAAAAAAATATACTGGGTTTTCCATTAACAAAAGTTAACTAAAAAATTGTCAAACATCCGCCATTTTTATTGTGACATAGGCAAAACGAATAAAAAAAACTTAACCTTTTTAAACAAAACTTGTGCTAAAATGAAACATTTTAGTGAAAACCGCATGTTTCTATCTCAATCCTTTTAGAAGTTATGGGCAGTTGAAATGAGGGAAAATAAAGATGTATATCTGAAAGTTACTGCGAGGGAAAAAAAGTCACTGACTTAACAAACTGCTCTTGTATCAAATAATTTGAACAGAAAAACTCCGATAATAATTATTTGACGATTTGGAACAACTAATTTGGACTTCCGTCTCAATCGGTCTCATTTTTGATACTGTCGCATCAATGAAATAACCATAGTTACGTACAATGCAATTTTCGCTTTACAATTTTCGATTCCAATAGTGCAATTTTCGCTGAAATCAAGCGAAAACTGTCGTCTAGGTATATAAGAGTGTAATTTCCAATATAATTTCGCTTCTCTACCCTAAAGTAGAAAGTTTCTCGTTGCCAAGGCAACACAAATGAAAGAACCTTTTATTGGTAGAAAAATGTAGGATTGAAATCCTGGAGATATAAAAATAAAATGTGAACATGTGTAGGAGTGGTTGTTTACTTTTCCATAAAACTAAATTATCTACTTCATAGTTTCCACCTTGTTTAGGTTAACCCCTACATTTTTTTTTATTTCACTTACCCGCATCAACCATGATAGGTTATTAGCTGTGGTATATTATTTTTTTGGTTAGTCATTGGTTTATAGCATGATAAATGTTAAAATTTGTATATCACTAGAGAAATATTAAAATTTGCTTCAATAAGTCTATCGCTTTAAAAAAAAATTGATTGTTCCGGTATAGTTTTTTTTTGCCTAACGCACACTTCTGCTCACTTGACATTTTGTAGACTTCTCGTTCTGCTTGAAACAGTGGACACTCAACAATTATATGTTCGTCGGTCATTGGCAGGTCACAGACGTAACAGGTACTCGCTGGTTCCTTTTTCGACAAATGTTCGTGAGTTAATACAGTATGTCCTATTCTTAAACGGTGAAGGTCTACTTGATTGCACCGACCTGCTGGGTTTGCATCTTTTGGTATTAAATCTGGGTTAAGTTTTTGCAGCTTGTTGTTCTTCACCTTTTTCCATCGTTCAATCCACATCTCTCCAGAGTGCTTGCTTATGCAGTTCAGTTTAAAAAGTCGCAGTAAGGAATTGAAGCAGTTTGTACCTGTAGATTGTCTGTTGTACATGCTTCTTTGGCCATCTGGTCGGCTTTCTCATTGCCCAAAATTTTTGAGTGGATACGTCGGTAATAACTGCTGCTCTTGTCCCTTCGAGTTCAGTAAATTTAGATGCATCTGAGTATATACTGAAGTGGTCTGCCAAACTAGTTTTAAGATTCATGAAATGTTGGTGGATGAGAATAGTTTGTCTTTTTTTTTGAATAATTAAAAAATCTAGGTTACACTTAGGAATCTTAATGGTCCAAGTTGGGGGGTAACTGTAATTAATTTCTCCACGATCATCACATAATTTGCCAATTCTGAAATCAAATTTGATTACAGAATGCTGGAATTCTCTCTCTTGAGATTGAAGAAATATTCTGCAACACCTCTGCCCCTATGTAATTTAAATGTATTTATATTCTCTCTCTAGTGATAGAATAATATTCTCACACTGGTTATCAATAATAACATTAGCCTTGACGCAGTTGATTGTCATCGTAGTGTCAAAACTTGAGTAAGTGTCAAAATTATTGCTGTCACATTGATTGTTTACCTAATATAATTGTGATTGAGTTCTGTAATATAAATTATCTTTTGTTCATTTCCATTGAAATTCTTTGATCGTGAAGAAAGCATGGTCTGCTACTCGGTTAGAATGAAAATTCGTGAGGCTCGTGGTTCCTCACGCTCGCCTTCGGCTCGCGCTCGGAAATTTCCACTCGCATCGAATTTTCATTCTAACCCTGTTACAGAATACACTATTCTGTTACACTGGAAAAAATGTTGTTAAACTCACTGATTCTTTCACTGAATGTTAATAGGAGGCTAGGGTGGTCATTGAATATATTATGAAAATTATAAGAGAAGGTTTCAGAGTACGTCGGATTATCTGGATTTGTTGCTAGTCTGGCTGCATATCGTAAGCTTAGGTTGTGTCTTCTGATTGTCAGTGGTAATTCATTAGCTTCTGCGGACAGACTTTCAACTGGACTTGTTCTGTAGTCTCTAAGAGTGATTCTTAGAGCGTTATTTTGTATGATATCTAATTGTCTTTTTAGCGGAGGAGTACACGATGGAACCATAATCTAGTTTTGCTCGAATTAGTGATTTATATATGTTTCGAAGCTGTTTGGTATCTGCGCCCCAATTTTGACCAGCAAGAACTTTTAGAATATTCATATTCTGTGCGCACGACGTTTTAAGCTGTTGGATATGGCTATTTCACGTTAATCTTAAGTCAAAAATCATAACCAGGGAACGTTTTTCTTGAACATAATTTGGGTCTTGATTGTACAGTTTTATTACTGGTAAGGAGTCTTGTTTTTTGGACGAAAAGCACACTATTCTGGTTTTTGCTGAGGAAAATTTTTTTGGACCATTCCTCCAGTTTTTAATCGATTGCTGGATTATCTTAGCTGCTGTGTTTATATTTTTTGTACTTATGTACATAATGAGATCGTCTGCATATAGTTCCACCTTAACAGGACTATTGATGGTATTTGCTATGTTATTGATACCCACTAAGAATAGTGAGACGATTAACGTAGACCCTTGGGGAGTTCCATCATCTTGGGTATAATAATCCGATAGTTGTTGGTTTGATCGAACTCGAAAATGTCTGCGTTGAAGGAAGTTTTGGACGAAGGCTAAAAAATTCTCCAGTTTTTGAAGCTTGCTTCTAATTGCACGACTTAGGACTTTTGAGAAGGCTTGTGAACTCGTAAAACTTGTAACCGTTACGAAAAGTCCGTCACGCAACAGTGTTGCCATATTTCTGAAAAGGCTAGTGACCTCGTGAAACGTGTAATGTTACGAAAAAGCGAATAAGGGTTCGTCACGCAACAGTGCTGCCAGATTCCTGAATAATCCACTAATACAATGAAATTTAAATTGAAGCTTGCTTCTTATTTCACGACATAGGAATTTTGGGAAGGCTAGTGAACTCGTGAAACGTGCGATGTTACGAAAAAGCGTTCGTCACGCGATAACTCATTCAAGCGACTGTGCGCAATCTCTCTTGCCGCACTGAGCTCGCACACCTATAGGTGTGAAAAATTGTCAAAAATGACCAAAAATTGTCAAAATTTTGAAAAAATGGTTAATAATTTCCAAATATGTTGAATTTTTTGAAAAATTGTCAAAAATTTTTTAATACGGTCTAAAATTGTCAAAAATTTGGAAAAATGATCAAAAATTGTCAAAAACTGTCAAAATTTTGAAAAAATGGTTAATAATTGCCAAAAATTGTCAAAAATTGTCAAAAGTGGTCAATAATTGTCAAAAATTCTGAAAAATGTTTAAAATTTTTGAAAAATTGTCAAAAATGGTCATTAATTATCAAAGACGGTCAATAAATTGTCAAAAACCAATCAAAATTCGTCAAAATTTGTCAAAAAGGGTCAAAAAGGATCAATAATTGTCAAAATTTTGAAAAATGGTCAAAACTTGTCAAAATTTTGAAAAAATGGTCAATAATTGCCAAATATGTTAAAATTCTTGAAAAATTGTCAAAAATGGTCAATAATTGTCAAAGACGGTCAATAATTGTCAAAATTCGTCAAAAATGGTAAATAATTGTTAAAATTTTTGAAAATTTTTTGAAAAATTTTAAATATCAATTGTCAATAATTTGGAAAAATCGTCAAAAACTCTCAAAATTTTGGAAAAATGGTTAATACTGCATAAGCTCTGACGTCACAGCAGAAGGCTCCTCCCATCAACCTTTCCAAACAAATCTATAACGCGTGTAAAACGTCATAAGAGATTATATTATTATATGTTAATATAGTTATAAATAAGAGTGATCGTTATTAGAAATAAGTAAAAAGTGATCAGTTAGAGACTTTTTCACAAGAAAATCTGCAAGATATGGTTTGCAAAGCGTTTCTAAAACAGTGTAAACTTAGTTGAGGTTATGTTTGTTTACAGTTTTTTGAATAATAATAATAAATAATAAGTTTGAGAACATGTGGATGAGATTTAAAGTTTAGGTATATGATAATTTACCTCAATTGTCAAAAATTGTCAAAAATTGTCAAAAATTGTCAGAAATTGTCAAAAGTTGTCAAAAACTGTCAAAAATAGTCAATAATTGTCAAAAATTTTGAAAAATGGTTAAAATTTTTGAAAAATTTTCAAAAATGGTCAATAATAGTCAAAGGCGGTCAATAATTGTCGAAATCAATCAAAATTCCTCAAAAATTGTTAAAAATGATCAATAATTGTTAAAATTTTGAAAAATGGTCTAAAATTGTCAGAATTTTGAAAATTGTCAATTATTGCCAAATATGTTGAAATTTTTGAAAAATTGTCAAAAATGGTCAATAATTGTCAAAAACAATCAAAATTCGTCAAAAATGGCCAATAATTGTAAAAATTTTTAAATATGGTCAAAAATTAACAAGAATTTGGAAAAATCGTCAAAAACTATCAAAATTTTGAAAAAATGGTTAATAATTGCCAAATATTTTAAAAAATGGTCAAAAATAGTCAATAATTGTTAAAATTTTGAAAAATGATCAAAAATTGTTAAATATTTTGAAAAATTTACATTAATTGTCAAAATTTTTGAATGTTGTCAAAAATGGTCAATAATTGTCAGAAACTGTCAAAAATAGTTGTTAAAATTTTGAAAAATGGTCGAAAAATTTTAAAATTTTGAAAAAATTGTCAATAATTATAAAAAATGTCAAAAATGGTCAGTAATTCTTGAAAATGGTCAAAATTTTTGAGAAATGGTCAAAATTTTTGAAACATTGTCAAAAATGGTCAATAGTTGTCAGAAACTGTCAAAAATGGTCAATAATTGTTAAAATTTGGAAAAATGGTCTAAAATGGTCAAAATTTTTTTTAAATTTGTCAAAAATGGTCAGAACCTGTCAAAAATACTCAAAAATTGTCAAAAATGGTCAATTATTGTTAAAAATTTGGAAAAATGGTCTAAAATGGTCAAAATTTTCGAAAAATTGTCAAAAATGATCAATAATTTTTAAAACTGTCAAAATTGGTCAATAATTGTCAAAAATGGTCAATAATTGTTGAAATTTGAAAAAATTGTCGCAAATTTTGAAAAAATGGTTAAGAATTGTCAAAATTTTTAAAAAATGGTCAAAAATTCACGAAAAATGTTCATTCTATTGTGCATAAGAAGCAAGCTTCTGTCGGCGGTCCGACGACCGCTCACCTTTTTTTTTTGAAAATAATAGTGCAATACTATTAAACGCTTTACAGAATTAGAAAAATCAATTGTTAATGGTTGGTTCTATCTTAACAGATATACCAACCCCTTTTACTTTAGAAGTGTAATTCAATGTCTGTCGGGGCATATAGCCCGAGAAGTAGTTGTTGCTTCTTAGTGGACGGTCTGCTCTTTGGAAATTAATTTTTCTAATTCTGTAAAGCGTTTAATAGTATTGCACTATTATTTTTTGACGTCTATATATCACGCTTTACTGATATGACAATTATTTACAGTTATCTGTAATTAGGTAAATAGTTTGATAAAGCTACTGTGTAGTGAAACGCGTCACTAATTTTAAATTGAACGTCAGTTCAAAATAAAATGGAGATTTTAACAAATTAAATTGTTTTATTTCATCATTTCTCAAAAGTTACCTTAAGACAAAATATTACATTCTTAAAGAGCATATTGGTAACCAAATTTGAAAAAAAAATTTCAAGGCGTTCTTGATTTATGGTAAATTTTGAATTTTGATTTCAAACTTTTAACACCCCGTATTTCAGTAACTAAGCCCTTTAGGGGTCAATGTTCCTATTTCAAAATTCATCAATTGACGAGAGCTTTCTGGGGTAGAGCGTTGTCGGTCGAATATAGTAACACCCTGTATATATTTTTTGCTATAATATGTACCCCATTAGGAAAATAGTTCTTATCCGTGCTATGCAGTTATTATTTCATGTTACCATTAGGAAGAATATCGATTTGACGGCTGTTATTGAGCTGAATTTGAATGCAGAATTGCCAGATACATTTTCTGATAAAGAATTCGAATAATTTGAAATGGCATGACACTCACATTTGGTGCAGCTGGTGTGCACCATGCGGTTTCGATTGCAACAAATTTAATGGGTAACGATATTACTAGAAAAAGAAAACCTTCAACTTATCGGAAAGTATCAAAATATGGTCATAATAAACTGAAATCAATGCGAAGTGGTTTTCAAATCCTAATATCTGCAGTATTTTACGCGACGAACTTAAAACTATAATCGAAACGTCTGAAAAAACGGCAATTATTGAATGAATTTGCTGTATTTTAATTATAACTTTTCGTTCTATAAAAGATTTCAAACAATATAAGAAAATTTTAATGGAGTTAGTAAATGCTGAAGCTGACAGTGAAAAATATATAATGGAATAGTTATCCACCTGGTCACTATAGCGACGAGTTCTCATCTACTTCATCTCTAAATTAGTTTCTTCTTTTTAATCCATTAGCACAAAAATAAAGCATTCTAGGGCGACAAGTAGATACCTTTCACAATGAAAATGAATGAGAAAAAGGAGAATTGCTTTTACTGCAAACTTGAAATTACATTAAATCGAGTAAAAGTGTATAGGAGCTGCTTTCAACGTCCGGTCATCCGAAACTTACAGCGCAATGAAATCAAATGCTTTTTAAATTAAAATGAAACAGATTGTGAGAACCATGAGCTGTTCTAGATTTTAAAGTATGAGTATACAATTCAAGGAAATGCATCATTATATTATACATTTTTATGTCATTTTATAAGTTGGCTCATACGCTAGATTTTTTTATATTTGGAATTTTCTATTATTTTTTGCAGATATTTATTCACTTCATTGATTTTATAATAATATTTGAAAAATAAACTTGAATAGATGAATTGAAACACAATATAATTCTTTGTTCTTGCAACTTTTTTTAAAAAATGGCGGAGGACCCCATATTCGCCATAATTTAAAATAATGAAATGACAGTAAAATTTGTCTTACGAGGAAGATAGGCTTCCTAATACCCTTCGATGTAATTCACTTGTCACATAATAAAAATTCGTACAAAGCTCTATAAAACAAGTGGCAAATAAAAAAAAACAATAATTCAAAAAAGATCAACCAATATATCAGCTGTTGACAGCTTAAGATTTCTCTTTCCGTATATATCCTTCCTACATCCTGGTCTTCATTATGTCCGTCCATCTACACAATCTAAGCCACAAATCTCTCATTTCACAGGAATGAATCCGCTAATAAAGCAACCGACCTCTCAAATCAGAAGTGGGACAAAAGGAATACTCGTAGCATTCATTTGACTTAAAAACGTCGTCCAGTGGGAGCAGCGGACTGTCCATGGCTGTACGGATAAAAAGGATTATTGTGTAGTTATTAGAATGGTTACATTATCACAAATTATATGTAGGGTAAAAATAAATGTGAAATAATATAAAAGTTTAATGCTTGACTTATAAAGGGGAAATATGAGAGGTGGTGTTTGGAAAATTTTATATTTCAGATTCTGTCGAATAAAGAAGAAAAAATATATCTGGTGACACGGGAGCGCCTTCATGAAGTCGATCAAATACAAACAAACAAAGACACAGTCGTGCCATTCTTTTTTCAAAAACAGGCCAGGACATTTTTGATTGTGGATGTAGCCGATTTTTAGTGACTTATTTGAATCTGTAACTGCAACTGTTGCAAGCCAAAATTTCTCAATTTGGCCGCTGACTCACTCACTCAATCATCGGACATTAAAATTTTTTCTAGCTTTATACTTTTAACATAATTAGTGCTTAGCCAATAAACTTTTTAATCAAACAAAAATAGTCACGTTTAATTAAACTTATGTATATAGGTTTTTATCAGTATCGGGGTATTCAGGGTTGAAAATGAAATTGAAATGTTCCTTGGCAGTACACATACCGTACCCAAACCTGAAGGATAAAAATAAACTCAAAGAACCTGACACAAGTACGCTCGTATGATGCTTTCATGCATTTTATTGTGATCGTATCAATATTGAATAGAATCTGTATTAACATTCAGTGTGCTCTTTGAAAATATTTTATTTCTGTCTTTTTACTAGGTCATTATTTGACACTGACTGAGTTTTCCCAGGAAACCCAAAACTGAGTTTTTCCAGGTAACCACTCTCCCCAAATCAAACAAAATATCAAAAATATAATAACAGCAATATTAAATGATATTTAACAATTATTTCAAATACTAAAAATCTGAATAATCGCGAAGAAAAAAAAATATATGATATCCTAGAGGCAATACAATTTTCCGAGGCAGATTTCTTCTGACTGGTTTAAGTTTCATGGCAGTCGAAACGGTATTATAGGCTGATGTATCCATTCCGGAGGTCGAAGGTTGAAATTGAATATTTTCTTCACAGTTGAGGATCGTTCAATAAGTGATGATCTTCCGGTCTTACGATTAATTTCCTCGTTCGTTGACATGAGTTCATCGATTGTAGTTTTGTTTATTTCAAATGGAAACTGATTATCGCTTCTTTTGTTTGATCCTCCCGTATCCGATCCATCGCATGAATCACGAGGTCGGAGTTGATCTGCATGTTTTCTTTTGTGACCCAGTTCAGTATTCACAATATAAGAGTAAGGACCAGTTTGTTTAACAATTTTACCTGCCTCTGATCCTCTTGTCAACGGATTGTTAATGCAGCCAGTTTCATCTTCCACAAATTGTGTAGATTTTGTGGCTTTATCTTGGTTCATTATTTGATCCCATTTTTCTTTCTCCATATGTCTCTATATATTTGGTTTAAACTGATCAAAAATACACCTAGAAGTCTCTACAGACATCGACTTACTTGGAGCTCTTCCTGTAGAACGTTGTACTGTATTTCTGTATGAAAACAGAAAGTGCTGAAGGCGTAAACATTGATCTGGTTCATCTATGATGCTCATTCTTTCCTTCAATGTCTTGACCATTCTTTCAGCTATTCCATTTGATTGGGGACGATATGGCGTTACTCGAATGTGCACAATACTTCTTTGCTTACAAAACAATTCAAACTCTCTTCAGATGTAAGTTGTGGTCCATTATCTGATACAATGAATTTAGGCAGGCCGAACCGCGCGAAAATTTCTAATAATGCCTTAATAGTATTTGATGATGTGGTAGAAGCCATAGGAACTACATCCAGCCACCTGGTATATGAGTCAACCACCAGCAACCACATTTTCCCTTGAAACGGCCCTGCAAAATCGATATGAATCCTTGACCATGGTCAAAGGTTCTGGTGGAGCTGCTCACGGATATAAGGGAACTTTCCGTTTATTTTGACGTGATTGTTGACAAGCGGTGCACTGTTTTACAAACGTCTCAATATCATTATCAATATGTGGCCAATGAACATGTAATCTAGACATAGATTGCATAGCGATAACTCCTGGATGCCCATCATGAAGCATGTTTAGAACTTGTCTCTGAAATGTCGTTGGTATACAGATTCTTCCTTTCCAAAGAATGATCCCCTCTTCAAAGGACAGTTCATCTCGTTTTTCGTAGTAGGGAATAATTTCGTCTGATAAGTGTTTTTTTTAAAGGCTGTAACATGTCTATCGACCTGTTTCGATTTTACAGAATAAATCCTTTTAATTAGCGCTCGTCGTCACTAGCCACATCCAATCATAGTTCTGTGATCCCAAACTCTTCAACCCCGAACGTAAGACAATTGACGTCTGCCAACGGACGCTTCCATTTTTTGCACAACGCCACGTTAAACACCCCTTTTTGTTAACGACCGCCGAAGGAGACAGATCATCTTTCGCTATCTTTCATATCTTAAGTACCTATCTTATGAATTTTGCTGTGGTAAGTTCAAAATCATAATTTATAATTAATAAGCTTCTTCTAAAGTACTGTCTGATATAATTTTCGTAGGCATTCCTTATTTTTTTACAGAGATAGACGAAATTAAATTCAACACGTGGTCATAAACTGTTCTTTTATACTAATATGGTAGTTTTGAGCCAAATATTCTTTTATAATTCACTGTTTTACTTTTATACAAACATTTTCAAGCTTTTTCAGTTGCGAAATAACTCTTTTAATTATAAAATAACACTTTTATAAACCGTTAACCTATAAAATATTCTTTCGTAACGCCAGTGCCGGTTTCATATATTTCCTAGGCACGATATTTTTTCATAGAACTAAATAAATAACTTTTTGCTATTATTAGTTTCTTTCGGATCATTAGTATATTTTTTTAATTTAGTCGATAATTGCTATTTTTACTGTTTTAACATGGGACATATAATGTTGGAAAGCTTTCAGTAAATTGAATCAATTTTTTTGACTTTCAAATAACTGCCTTCCTTTTCTTTAACCTGAAAAGCTGACCAACATAATGTGCCATTACATTCAAGTTCCTACATATCCCTGATCCACCCGAGAATATAACCCTAGGCTCGGATATAACCCAAGAATTTAACGCCAAGAATATAACCCAAGAATATAGCCTAGGATACAACCCGAGGATATAAAGCCAAGGATAGAACCCCAAAATACCGCCCTAGAACAGAACACATCAGTTCAGATCAAGACCTGACTTCTTCTCCAGGAAACCACTTCATCTAAGCTAAGTACTTATAAAAGTACAAATTCCTCTATTAAATTCCGTTATGCATTTCCTGTGGCAGAATAAATTAAAAATTTGTTTTTAATTCTTTTTTTATTAAAATCCTCAACTATAAAAGTTGAGGGAGATATCGCCCGGGGTAATTTTTAGTAACTTTTTTATTTTTTAACTTTCATTCAAATTTTACAAGGCGTTTCTACCTTTTCCGCCTTAGTTTTCTTAGTCCTTTTTATCGTTAAAAAGGTAGTGGCGCCCTCAATTTTTACAACCCTTCTGTTGTCCTTGTGCAGCATAAACTTGGGGTCGAATCACCCTTGAGAGGAGTCTCTAGCCGGAGCCCTTCGAGCTGGTGCCCTGTGAGGTACAGCATTTACCGTTACAAATTGGCGCCTTTACCGTTACAAATTGGCGCCTTTACCGTTACAAATTGGCGCCTTTACCGTTACAAATTGGCGCCCAACTAAAAACAGGCCTTTACCGTTACAAGGCCAAGTAGAACGATTGTATTTTATGACATCTTTGAGAGTACTATCCTTGGATGATAATTTCTTTAGTTCACTGGATGTCAGTGGTAATTGTTGTAAGCGTAGATTCAAAAGATGAGCTCTTCAAGGAAAACCCATTTCTTCTACTGGTGAAATATTTTCATACTGATCATTAAGCGGTAATCGAGATAATGAGTCAGCTGGAGCATTGTTAGATCCTGGGGTATATTTAATTGTGTAATTGTAGCTGTTTAAATTCATTGTCCATCGAAGCAGACGGCAACTAGCAACTTTTGGACTTTCCTACAGCTAATACAGTACGTTTGCTCTATGTTCTTGTCTTAACGTATTTTGCATAGGTCCTCTTAGTTAACATATTTTTGACCCAGGAGGCAGTTTTAAATCGAATGTTGAGACCCCTTGAAATACACACTTTTGCGAAAAGTCCTAATTTGTTGCATGCAGAATTTTTTTTTGCTGAGCAATGATTTCGGTCACTATGTTTAGCATTACCACAAAACATACACTGATTATTTTTATCAAGTGTTTGTTTTGAAGCTCCACTCATGTTTGTATTGAAGTCACTACGATATTTTTGGTTCTTATTCAAACGATTTACAGTACCTGTATCAGTAGGAAGCATTGTTGAGAGTCTTTTGCTATGTATTTATGCTTGCTCAAGTTGTAATGCTAACGTTTCTACTGCGCTTAATGATGCTTGGTTTGTTGTATGTTTTAAAATGATTTCTTGTTGCCATGCCGAATTATTAATACCAATCACTAACTGGTCACGTAGACGTTCGTTTAAATTGTCGCCGAATTCACAAGAACCAGCTAAACCACGTAAGACAGACATGAATTTGGTTATGGTTTCATCTTCACGACGCCATCTGAGAGCAAAAGTCATTCTCTCCGACAGGACATAAGTTTTCTTTTCATAATATTTTGATAATACATCCACAAGGTCCTTATATGTTTGATTTGTTACAGCATGGGGTTTAAAATGGTCAACTAGAATCTTAAATGCAACAGAATGTACCTTAGCAAGAAGAAACATTTTTTTCTCTTTCTCTGTGTTTTCAAGTCCATGAATAACTAGTTCTACCTCGAAACGTTGAAGGTAATAATCCCATCCTCGTCGCCAAATGTAATAATATTCAGTGTGCTATTTGAGAATATTTTATTTCTGGCTTTTTACTAAAGTACATGATTTGCTGTCATGCTGAGACTGACTTAGTTTTTCCAGGTAACTCTACTACAGAATCTACATACAAGAAAATCTACTCTCATTTTTGCTCGTAAATATATAAATTCTACTCGCTAGCACTATGTTCAATTAGTGCAATTGCTAAGTAATTCTATTTATTAAATAAATAAATATGTCTCATACTGATACGGACACTATAATATGCTGCTATTTATCTAATTAAGTAACACTCTCTGACAAAGTTGTTGGATGGATACTTCTATAGATAGGTACTGGTTTTAAATTTTTGTGGTAGATAAACTGTGTAGCGAGACTAGCATTTTGTTACATCTTATGTTTTTGATGGGATACGCCTTTGTCCGGCTTTAACAAATTTCTTTGTTGTGTCTGCTTTTGTTCACATGATATTCCTTTGGAAGAGAAAATTGATCCCTCCACAAACTGAACGGAAAAATAATACCGCACATTTCATATACTTTTAATTAAGTCTGAAATGTAGTGGCAGTTTCTGGACTTTATCCTTTTTTTAATTTTATATGCAGATATATAGTAGAAATATCGAGGATTAAATTCTCATGAACATTTTAATTAAGAAGCTTCGCATTTTTCAATAATATCTCTAACTCAGGTTATAAAATTACTAGTCCAGGTGAATTACCTTTTTTTGATTAACTGCAACTGTTTCTCCGTCTGTTACGATCAGTATTTTTGTGTTGTTTTGCATTGTGAAAAAATGCTTTAGTCAAAACTTGTGCATTTTTTAATTATCTTCAACTTTTTTTGATACTAAGTAATAAACCTTCCGACTCCCACTCTTCCGCAAGCAGCATTTGTCACCCAAGTATTTATGATCACTCTTTCTACCACTTCCCGATGAGTTTAGCCTGTAGGGAATTCAGTAATGAATTGACCGCTTTTTGAGATAGTTCACCTGGGTTTTCCTGTTATCTTAGAAGTTCTGAAGTTGTAGGATATATATATTACCAGAATATAAATATTCAAGGTATAAAAAACACATTATTGCTAAAAACCCCAATTCATTCTGAAAAAAACACATTCACAACTTTTTTATTGGTTTCCGGAGATATAAAGGCAACGAACGTATCTTGGATTATCTTGAACTGCTCCATATTGCTGGAACTACATCGATTTATTACAAGACAAAGAATTATATTATGCGGAAAGTATCCGATAATTCTGCCTATATCGCCTATATTATTTGGTTGAAGAAAGTATCAATATAAATGATAGGACAACAGGCAGGTAATAAATAAAGGAAGGTACCTGGGAAGTATTCTGAAGTATATGATATTTTGGCATGTCGTTTGAGGAGTATAATCTAGAAAGTTTTGACCTCAAGGACTCTGTACTAACATGGGGAAAAGCCGAAAAATCTAGAATGTATCCAATTTTTTGCTTACAACTTTTAAACTTCTTTTTAAACCACTAATCTTGGTAACTATGATATACAGTGTGGAACAGCCAAATGGAATAAATTCGATAACGAATAAATGAGGGCGTGTTAGGAAAAACACTTGAACTTTCTTATTTAAAAAGTAACCCCCGTATATTATTATTTATTTTTTCGATTTTTCAGAAAATTCTAGACATAATTCATGTATAATGTCTTCAACTGTTTCGGAAATATTAAGTATTACAAAAATTAACATTAAAAAATGAAAATTATTTTATTTCACAAATTCGCTACATTACACTCAATAATTATTTCCCATTTAGCTCTTGATATTGAGAAAGTAAGCAAGAATTTTCTGAAGAATCCAAAAAATAAATAATATACAGGGAGTTGCATTTAAAATAAGTTGGTATTGGCTACTGTCACATGACATACCCTATATAATTTTTTTTAAATGCGCATTTAAAAATACAAATCGACGTGTCCAAGCGTTTTTCCCAGCACGCCCTCATTTATTCGTTATCGAATTTATTCCATTTGGCTGTTCCACACTGTATGTGATATATGGAGAAATTTTATTGTTCTCTAGCTTTGAGAATATGTGTGTTCCGCTAAAATGGTAAGTTAGAAGTTTTTAAACGAAGAAAGTCCAAAAATGTTGAGTTTTTCAGGGTACCCTCTAGTTAGCACAAGTTCTTCGAGTTTTTGAAATCTACACCGCATACTTACCAACAGATGACAAGCCAAAATATCATTCTGGATAAAACTCCTTGGGCATTACTGAGTGTTCAATGGGCTGAAGCTGGCTGCCAAAGGAAATCCTAATAGTTTTAATTGATTGTGGCCTTCAGGAACCTATAAATTTCGAAGGACCACCGTGTTACCACGGAAAATAATAAAACAAAACCACTAAAAAACGTCTTTAACGATTTGTGGTTTAAGAAGTTCAAAAATAGTACATATAAAAAGTAAAGAATGTAATAATCACGCAAAAACAAATGGCTCTACATAAATAGATTATAAATTAGAAGTAAAATAAGGTGTAATCCACGTCGCATCCAAATGACTCCCCAAGTTGGCAACACCGCGGAAAATGATTCTGGCTTGGCAGTGGCCGGCAAATTGAAGTGAATGAATATTTCCAAATAAATATATACAGATTGCGAAAATCCCTTTCTTACTATGCGACTTATACAAGTGCGACAAGGAAAATATGAGCAAAACTACGTGAAAGAGAGAGAAGACTTATCAGCCCAGCGATCAATCGTCCCCTCTACCAAAACAGTGGGGCGTGTATACAGTCCCCTCCTATCTATTTTAACTGTTGTGTTGCCAAATGTACTTATCTGTAAAAATTATTCCTAATTTTTGTCTATCGTTGTTTCAAAATTTTCAACGGCATTTCAAGCGGCAACAATGTTAAATACCAATAATAATAACCAATAATTGCAGATTGTAATTTGTTCAAATTTTTTCTTGAACTCCATTATTTTATTCTTATTTGTGTTGATCTCACTTATTTTTCAAAAGTCAATATTACCAATCTCGATTTTCTCCCACTAAATACACCGTTATCCGGTGTTAAAAGTCAAATGCAAAATAAGTTATTCATTACTTAGAAAGTACCAAACATTCTAAACTGGCAACGCTGCAGCAGAGACTGACTCCCCACTCTGTGAGTAGGTTCACCCTGGTTCAGTAATTTCCCAACATGGAAGGAGTGAGGTTGTTAAAGAAATAAAAAAATACACTCGTTATTACGTAACCTGTACATCTTAAAATTCATTTTTGTCAACTTGATCGTTTCTGACCAAGCTGACAATTAATTTCTAACTACAATAGGATATTATTTTAGCCATTGTAACTTGAAAATGAAACATTTTTTCTTGAGATAAAAATAATGAAGTAATTGGGTATGAAAAACTAAAGACCGATTCCATTAATAAATTGAATTGAAAAAATAAAATAATTACTTATTCTAAACATAAAATATGAACTTCTTGAAAAAATTAAACTAAAAATCCGTTCGTAAGGTGAACACTGTTACCGGATGAAAGTGTTTAATTTTAACTAATAGTGCATGAGCTCGAAAGAAAGGTTACGACAACGAGACAAAAATATCATTTGTAGAAATTAATCTAAGCTTCTGGCAACACCGGTTGAAATAGTGGGGCGATGAACACACGCCCAACTGTTTTTGGTAGAGGGGACTGATCGCTGGGCTAACAAGTCTTCTCTCTCTCTTTCACGTAGTTTTGCTCATATTTTCCTTGTCGTACTTGTATAAGTCGCATTGTAAGAAAGGGATTTTCGCAATCTATTCACTATAACCATTTATTTATTTCTTAAAAAAAGGCTTTGCGCCAGAAAATTTAGAATAGAACATACTGACGATTCACATGGTGCCGCAGTGGTACTCGGACATGGAATGTGTCGATTTTCGGTTGGTCGTTGGTCGCTATATGGATCGACATTCCTCGGGAAAAAGGTGGCCGAGAAAACGGCCTTTCTAAACTATTGGGGCTGGATCTATTTAAAAAATTTGGCGGGGTCGACCCAAATGTTAAAATGATTTTAACACATTCAATTGGGAATATTTTCTAGGTAGGAAGTACCTGTTTCTGGACTATGATTACAAGGAGGGGAGTTTAGGGAATCAAACAAAAGAAAAGAAAGTGAATTATTTGAAGAGAAACTCTAAAATTGGTTCTTCTATTT
The DNA here is from genome assembly GCA_947563755.1 of Lochmaea crataegi. Taxonomy (NCBI): domain Eukaryota; kingdom Metazoa; phylum Arthropoda; class Insecta; order Coleoptera; family Chrysomelidae; genus Lochmaea; species Lochmaea crataegi. The sequence continues at coordinate 78,286,098 of OX387423.1, forward strand.
ACTTGTTATGTTGTGTATATTGGAAGATCCATTTGCTTCTCATAATTTGGAGAGATGAAAGTAGAATTGATACTTTCTAATTTGCAGGCTCAATCCGAAGTTGCACAACGTTTTGTTCATACACAAAACTCATAACACAGAATACTTATCAATTCATCAAACTGAATTTTCTTTGGTAAATTCTACTTACAAATTTCTTCTTTTTCGGATAATCGAGTTTATAGAATGACGAAGTGAATGAAGAAATATTATTTCATGTTTGATAAACATTATTTGTATCCTGATTAAACTAAAACTAGCTGTTGTTTTAAAGGAAATAAATGTATTTTTTCCAGGAAGTCCGTAATTTTTACATGTAATGTTAACTTTGTTATCAAAATAAGCCATCGGTTAAAAATTAGCATATCGTTTTCTTCCTGTCACGCGAATATGTGTGTGTGGAAAGAAAATGGCTCGGAAGCAGGTCCATTAGCCACAGAATTTTGTTATAATCTCACCTAAATATCAATTTTTAGCTCCTTGATGAAATTAAGGAGTATGTTAAAAGTGGACTGGCTATCTCTGCTTAGAATATGAGTGATATTTAAAGGTAGGAAGAAATTTTGTTCACAGAGTGAGTGAACTAATAAACTGTTTGATTTTGCAGTGTTATTGCTGCATAAAAAACGTGACTAAGATCGGCACATGCATTAGCATTGCAGCTACAGGATGATGATCGTATTATCCCAAGCTTGGCAAGATAAGCAGGAAATCTCCCATGATTAGTATTCATCTTAAATATACTTGATGAGTGAAATTTCGAGATTTTATAGTTGAAAATATAGTTTGGAGGGGAGGGTTAACTAAAATGTGTTAGAAAATAGGAATTATGTGAAGATCGCACGACGATTTCCCAGTGTTTTTGCCATGATACAAACATTTTATTTTTAATTAAGTTAGTTACATCTTTTGCAGTATAAATGTTACAAATATCTCCATCGGGTAGTCTAAATCATAACGATTGAGATGAATTGGGAATTTATTGCACATCCGACTCCATCTTTCGTCATAGATCCATCAGTATTTATTATTGTCCTGTCAACAAAATCTGCTAGTATGGATTTCAACTAGACATTATTAATGCGACTGGATTCCGTATAATTGGGTATTATGACATTGTGGATTTTAAATACCGCTTGATAAGGAATTGTGTATATCGATAAAGTTTTATTTTTTCTATAAATATTATTAAATTCACCGGTTTGAATGAAAGCTTCAGCAAGTGGAGGAGTGTTTTTTATTTTCCAATATCTATTTGTAAGATCATCAATATAAATACTAGATAATTTGTTTATCATGTCTGCCTCAAGGGTTTTAAGTTTGATTAAAAATAGTAATTGACGTCGTAAATATGATGGAGGTTCATTAAACTCTGCCAATAATGCATTAACAGGTGTCACGCGAATAGCTCAACATTGAGTGATATGTATAGATGAAAATTATTGAGTAATTCATGATTATAATGTTTAACCCCAATTTTTTCATTAATCATACTTAAAATACACCTTTATCAAAGTAACATTTGAAATGTCAGAAAAGAAAAATTGTCACGCATGCGTGGAAGCATCTAACCTATAATAGTGCATCAAAAAGTTTAAATAAAACTCTAATTGGTCATTGTCCCGTTATTTGACATGTAAATACTGTCAAACTGTGATTACAAAGGATAGTTACGGAGTACCTTGCTCGCAGTCCAGGAGACATGCGCCAGTTCCCAGAACTTCTGGAGAGCTTGGCGACATACTGGTGCAGGAATAGGAAATTTCATTTAATGTTTTTCTGTAAAAAGTAATTTCAATTTCAAAAGAAAAATGCAGGTAACGTACATAGTGGTAAATAGCCGAGACCGTGTAAATTGAAACCATTTGCTTACTTTTTAGAACTTCAAAAGGATAACTGTAAAAAAATCTTGTTTTGTATCATTGATCGTATTGTTCGGTTGTAAAATGTTGTATGCGATATAAAACTGGTAGATTTCCGGCTGTTTTAACAAATCGATGAGATTTTTTGAACATATTATCTAGTGAACGTCGTATTGCATGAGAAGGGTGAAACGAGGTCCTTTAACAGAAACACAGCTCAGAAAGGATCGTATATGCTCTAGACATTTCATTAGGGGTTAGAAATTTGATGTGTTCCATAATTGAAAATTCATATCTCAGCTTCATTGGACGACAGAAATAATTGTGGGAAAATGAGTTATCACTTTTTTATCTATTTTATTTAAATGTGATTAGAGAACGCAATCTCGCGAGATTGAGGCTCAGGCGAGTTTATGAATAACAATAACGCGAGATCTCGCCAATTTCGAGATCTCACGAGATTGGCAGTTTTGTTTGTTTATTATTGCATATAATCACAATATTTGAATAAATTAGGAAAAAATAATAATTATAGGTATTATGAAATAAAAATTCATTCTTACGAATCTTTTCAATAAACTTTTATTTATTTAACATTGTTTGACGTATCTATCTATCTTTTTTTTAATAAACTCTTAAGTAGTAAACTTTTACGTATCTAATCAAATAAGAAATGGAAGAAACAAAAATAGTAAATTACCTAACCGGAAAATACTGTTTTTTTGGACGAGTAGACAAGATTACAGGACGAGCCGTAAGCGAGTCCTGGAAGTCTGCGAGTCCGAACAAACAGTTTCCAGGCGTGTTGCGTACTTTTTTTTTCGGCAACCTTGTGGTATAACAAATCAATAAAACACGTATCTTTGTAATATTTATTTTTAGAACAAAATTAGAAATATTCTAATTCTTGTTTATATTGAAATTCGAACAATTGCTTAGTAATATTGGAGGGATACAATTTGTTTGAAATGTTTGGAATATTTAAATCCCTCTTGTTGACGTCAGAACATGAAGGTAAGGTATCCTATTCATGTTGATTGTTTTCATGTGATAATTTTTGAATAGTCTTGACAATTTAGCGACATTGGTAGACTTCCAGCCACCGTGTCTCTTTAAATTTGTGACATTTCCACCATTATCAGCATAAATCGTCGCCGAAGTTCGACGAAAACAATGGCCTGTGTAATTTTTAGGATTGGGTAACTTTAAATATTCTGCAATCCTGTGTCCTACTATGGATACCAAAACTGTGGATACCAACAGGCTGAATTGAACATTTTATTTTTTTGTAATTCACAAATATTCTGTTATGTGGAGTATGGGATGGCCGTAAAGATAAATATTGCCAATACAATACCAAATTTTCTTGAACAATTACAACAAATGTTCTCTCAATGTGTGTTTTGGAAGCCGGTATTTTCATAAGTCTTGTCGTTTATATGAACAATTGACATTTTTGTTAGTCCTTCTCGTGTACACGCACCGGCTAATCCAATAATTGTTGCTAGCTAGTAAAAATAAACTAAGTTGATACTTTTTTCCTACAATCGTTATTTTTTGTTAAAATTACCTTTAGCATTGAGTAGGTTTCATTGTCTGCTTCCCCTAATCAATTTTTTGATCTGCTCGCTGCTGAAGACTTCTGATTTCTTTGCTTTATAACCAACGTTCTTCCTTTTAAGAAATGCGATAACCTTCGGGAACGGGGCTATGTTTACATTTTTCTTCACTAAAATGGTACTTTTCAGCATAGAGTACATGCTCCACAGGGTAGAGGATTTAACACTTTCTGATTTTCGCGTCAAATAAGCCAAAATTACGTCCTCTGTAATAGTTTTGCATTTCTTTATATTCATCCATTTCGTGAACAAATTATAAACATTTCCGTACCTAAACATTGATTTTTTAGGTAATAATTGTGCTGTAGCAGCAGCTGCTGCATTGGAAATTTCGTCAGGCCAATGTTCAAACTCGTTTTCACTAATGTTTTCCATTATTTATTGCAATAATCGGGACCAAAAACCAAAAAAAATGGCGACTGCTGCGACGGCGCCCACATCTGATCAGTTGACAAAAGACGCGTTCAACAGAAAAATTGAAGATTGCTTCAGTATCGCTACGTTGGGATGAACGCGACCAATAATAATAGATTTATTCACCAAAAAATCTTTTTGCTTTTTTCAAGGTGTGTGATTTTTTGAGTTTCATAAGGGCTCCTTCTCATAACACTCTTGAAATACGAAACTATTTAAGCACTTTGTTTCCTGAACCCTGGATTGGTCGTGGTAGTCCCTTTCCTTGGCCACCACGCCACCATAATAAATAACCCCTTGGATTTCAGTATATGGGCACAATGAAGGAAATAGTTTACAGAAACCCTATAAATAGTCGAGTTCAACTTTGGCATGAAATAAGAGCAGCAGAAATTTTTTTAACACCAATGACATTATTTAATATTAGGCGATTTTTAATGAAACTCGTTGATAAATGAATCGAGATGAATTAATTAAGAGTTATTGTGTTCATAATGGTTGCTTTATTAATACGAAAACTAACAACCTTTAAGACTAATGATAGGTATATATTTTTTTCACAAAAATAATGTAATTTTAATATTTTTCTATAAAAAGCGAGATAGCGTTAACGATGAAAAAGTTAAGCGCACCAACAACATAGCTCATGTGGCGCCCTCTAGAAAATACATCGAAACGGATATAATATTATGATTTCTCGGGCCCTGAAAACACTACCTTAAAATTTTACGTTTGTATATCCAAAATCTTTCAATTTACTGAGAAAAAATATTTTTGATATTTCAACTTTGCCACCCTACATCTTTTTTATTATCAATATTTTATTGATGCCAGTTGCGTCAGATTGTAATATTTTTAGACCAAGAATCTTCCATTTCACTTCGGACCATTACTTACGGACTACCCTGTATATCCTACGCCAGAATGTTCACCTACTAGCATTACCTTTTGACGTCTCTTACTTGAATAATTTACAAAAAAATGAACTAGAACGTATTTAGTTTATAATGGCTAAAAGTAATTTATATACCATGGGCTTACGATAAAATTTTGAAATGTAAAGTAAATTCATTCTTAAAAATTCCCATTCACCATGGGCGTGCCAAAACAGTTTTTTATTTTTCATGACTATTTTTTTGATCTCATTCACTTACTATCCTTTTTTTTGGCAAACGTGCTCGTCCAATTTACATTCACTCTAGCCTGAAAATGCTATTTTATCAACTGATTCCACAAATAATCCTAATGCAACGTTTCGACTATGAAAAAAGAATTGAAAAACCTACAATGAAACGCAACATTGTACTAAATACGATTAATCAATTTTCCAATACCAATCCAATTTCAACAAGATTTCCTAAGTGCATTACAGCAAACCTCTTATTCTCTAACAATGAACAACCTTTTATTGTATAAAATCACTTAATCACTTCTTTCCGCAACGACCTCTTGTCCTGATTTAATACACATTTCGAAGTAATATGAATGCGACTCGTAAAAGGAGCCACTATAGTATGGAGTTCTAGCTTTCCTCAAACACTAAATCACCATTTATTATATCCTTATCGATTTATAATTATTTTTGCTCTTACATCTAAAAGCTTTCTAGTGGAATTGGATATAAATTTCTCAAAGGACCGGCATATTTAAGGAAGTGTTGCAGTGTTGACGTCTTCCTTGTTTTATTATTTCTTGAATTATGAAGCAACGTTATATGTGTGTGAGAGATGAAATAAGAAGGAGATTTTTTCAAAGTGCGGTGATGCTTTAAATTATTCACTTGTTTAGTATATAACGCAATTAGAGCCAGGATTTTATTTTTAGCTCATAGGGCACCAGGGTATTTTGGACGTTTCCGCATTGTACTTGAGTAAATGAAATTTTGGACCAAAACTTTCACGGCATATATTGTAACCATAAAATCTCTATCGTTGCGCTTAATTCACAGCATTAAATTATTTTAAATTTTATAAGTCCATTCTGGTCCAACAAAATAATTTGTTTTGCAAAACTCATTCAGTCAAAACAATTTTTTCTATGCTTTCATGTTTTAACGCTTTTTCCTATATCTTGTATATCCATTTGTTTTTAGCTGGACTTGCTCTCGTGGAACTCCGCCATTGCTCGTGCAAGCATCAATCGTTACTTTCGAATAATTGAAATCTTTGTTCCTTTACTTATGTCACTATAAACGTTATCAATTCTCGTAATATCAACCTATTAGAATCGTCCGTTTTCAACCTCCACTAAAGGCTTATGGTGAATTCCAACGTCTTTCTATTTCAAAAATTCAGTTGCAAGCTAGGTTTCGTCACACTAGCATATTAGGGCAGAAATAATTTTTCGCTTTCTCGTTTAAAAGTTATTCGCAGTTCAACCTATAATAATATATGATGACTTTCACAATCTTTTATAGTTTTTTACAAAAAAATGTCTCAAAAACATAAAACAACATATTTTTCGTGATTTTTCTCATTTTTACTTCCCAAATTCTACCCCTTCCTATTTTCATTTCCACATTACGAAGTTTCACTTCTTCCGCGCGGAGGGACTCAACGCACTATTGTTTTTAAATAAAAGCGAACATTTTCAACAATTGAAGAGTTGAAATTGAAAAACTAAAACAATAAACTTCTCCGTACTCAAAGACGAAAATAAGAAAGAAAACAAATTACACAAGATTTCGCACGGTAAACAAAGTAGAAGATGATCGGAGCTTAAGGCAGTATTTACATGTAAATAATGCAGGAAAGCTGGCGCTTGAATAACCAACTACAGTAATTTTAGCGGTAATACTTGATTTCTAATAACAAATTAATAAATAATAGACATAATCACATTGGAAATCTTTACAGTACTTCTGACTACATTGAAATCAGTTTTCAACACTTTTCATTCGAATCGTGCATATAACATGTTTTTCTCAATAAATTTGGGAAGTAAAAATGAAAAAAATCACTAAAAATGTGTTGTTTTATGTTTTTAAGACATTTTTTTGTAAAAAACTATAAAAGAAAGAAAGTCATCATGTATTATTTTAGGTTGAACTTTAACTGCGAATAACTTTTAAACGAGTTCAGGTAGCGAAAAATTATTTAAGACCTTTTTTGTAGGCCGTTTAATTTCCTATAAAATTATCTATTCCTTTTTACTTCACAATAATTCGTTGAAATACATAAAAAATAAAAATAAAAATTTCCCCTGTAATTTAAATGGGAAATCAAAAATCACGATGTGACACCTCTAAATATTGATATTAAGAGCTCAAACTTTACCAGAATTTTTTTTTCGTCATCTTGGACGATATTTTTGGAGTAGCTAAAAAAAATAAAAGCTTTTTTATGCCCACCGTAGATTAAACTATTTTAAATATTAATAAGTCAATAAAAGTTAATTCAGTGAATCATAATAGGTAATTTTCCAAGTATTTTCTTAAAATTGCATAAAACTCCAGTAAATGAACAGGTATCTCCAATTACTGAAACCAGTGAATGAACGTATGATTTTTCATTCTCAAAAAAAGTATATAAAATGTAATAGGCTTAACAGACTCACAGAAATTAAAAATTTACAATTTAATATCGTACAAATAGCCAACATAATAGTTTATATTCAAAAAAAAAAATTATCAACATAAAAATATCCACCAGAACGATGAAAAAATAACAAAATGTACTCTTTGTTTAATAAAGTATCCGAGAATAAAAATTATGAAATGCTAACATAAAAATAGCCTTATTTCATATTCTTCCTTCTCTATGACTGTTACTAACCTAGGGTATCTTTTGTTTCGGTATTTGACAACTTCGGTTTTGAGTTTCTTTAAAAGTTTGTCTTCCTCAACACCTTCATCTGTTATCCCAACCCGCTTTCTTTTCGGTTTTGTTCCTTTTTTCTCTGTATCGCTGACGTTATTTTTGGTAGGCTTATTCAGTTTTTTTTTAGAATCAATTTTCACTTTTGCTTCCTTCATTTTCATTTCTCTTTTCGGTCTCTTCTCTTTAATTTCATCTTCTTTCTCTGTCATCCTCTTCTCCTTTTCGTTATGATACTCCACTCACATGTTTGAAGTAATTGCAAAAGGCAATTTAGCTTGAACAGTCTCACGTTTGCTCAGTTGTCCCTCCTATTTTGGCCAATACAAATGTTTTTCCCACAATTTATTCACGTTGTACCCTTTTTTCTCACCAATTACAATATTTGATATTATTTTTTTTTCTCGCTGTCACATTGGTTTATCTTTCCAGATGCTTGTCCGGTTTTAGAAATATCAAAATCCTCACTTGAAATCAAGGCAATCTCGATAATCATTTCAAGCATCTCTTAATAAATTTGTTTGCTTCAAATTCTCTCAATATTGTCATCATTTACTGTATCTAGGATAAGAGCAGGTATTGTAACATTATGGTCAATGTCAGTGTTTTCCTTGTGTAAAACGTTAACTTTGTCTTTGGTATTTCTCTTCACTTCGGATTCACTAGGAGCTGCTACCAAGGGATATAATATACCATCTATTTGTAAAGGTAAACTATTTATAAAGGACTCGGCGAGAACATCTATTGATTCATAGTTACTGTCATTTACGTCAGTAAATGTTTTCAATGCAGTTTTATCTTATCTTCTTGTTGTATGACTTCTGCAGGATTCGTTATTTTTGCGCATAAATCTTCAGCAGCTTGAATTTATCATGATTTCCAAAAGCGATACATTTCGTCATCATTCTCTTTATCTTCATCTTTCGAATTGAATTTTCTATTAAACTCGATTATTCTGACTCTGTCCAAAAACTGTTCTACAACTTTCAAGGACGATTGATACTATTGATGTGTGAATATTTCACTTCTACCGAAGATTTTCTTACGCTTTGCAGAAATGCATTTTGAGAAGTCAACAGCATCAGAATTTAGTGGATATAATCCGCTTGCTCTAAAACCATTTGTAATGGTGTCATGCTTACAAGTCCTATCGAATGCTTCTTTGAATATGCTACAGAAATTATGGCGTGTAATTGGTACTTGTTCGTTGCTTGTGTCTACGTGACACTTCCTTCCACTCCACTTTCAAAGGTCGAAAAATGCTTACATCACAGGGCTGCAAGATGTGTGTTGCATTGGGATATAAACAATACAGAACTATTCATATAGCTGCATGTTAGAATGGGACTTATGCCCATCCAGAAATAAAATCACTGGAAGACGAATTCCCTTCTCTATCAATCATGGAAAAAATACGTTAGCAACGTATTCGAAGAATGCTGCGGATGTCATCGATCCTGTATCAGATCGTCTAATACCCCAACCAGGAGGAACAGAAAGAGCTCTTTGGGTATCCTCTTATACGGGAAAAACTACCATCGGCGGGACTGCGTCACCGGCTGCTGAATAGTAACAAAAGACTCATGGAATCTTTTTCGGCTCCAAAAGCAATTTCGTAGAGGTTTCTGAATTTTCTAGTCGGACCTAGGACTAACCCTGATTTCATGCACGTTTTCATACCAGTATCATCGGTATTAATGGATTGCCTATCATGTCTATTAAATTATCATTTTTCAAAAATTTCTTCAGTTCTTCAAACCATTCGCGAATGGGTTCTTCCGTAACTGAAGCCCGCGATTTTGATATGATTTCGGTATTTCGTTTGGCGATATATGGGTGCCTCTGCAAGAACAGTTTTAACCATTTTTCACCAGGCCTATCATCGGTAAACTTGTTTGGTCTTGAAGCATCTTTGAGAATATTTTGGACAGCATCCATGACATTGCTTGGATGCATTGGAAAGTCTAATTTAGCTTTTGCCAAAATCCAACTTTCCACCCTCGCCTCTTCAGCGGGACTCAAAACTGGCCATGGTAGATTTAGTAATACCATGTGTAAAAGATGCTTTATTCAAACCTACACTTCCGTTATTAATTTCGTCTATAGCTTTAATTAAATCTTCTCCGGTATACTTGGAGCGCAAATACTTTTTCTCCAACTAGAAAGAAGAAAATGTAGTTGTACCTATTTACCATTAAAAAATGCCATAATAGTTTAATTGGTGCCAATTCATTCAAAAGAGGAGGTTTAGGTGAATGCTCCAGGGAATGAACGAATGCTTCAGCCAACATTGGAAGGAATAAGGATTGTTTGGTTCAGGGGATGGGAGTGGAGGAAACGGTGGTAGGTGTCTGAGAGGTGTGTCCTGACCTAGCATTCGCCAATTGCTACGAGAAAACCTCTGAAAAAAACTCATAGCAGGTCAGGCGGACCTGGGATTTGAACCCCGGTCCTTCCAAATGCAAGCCGAGAGCGTAACCACTCGACCACTTGCTTGGTGAGACGTTAGGCTAGACTAACGTATTTTTATAGCTTGTCTAGTGGATGAACACTTACGGAATAAGCTAATTGGCCATACGACAGAGACAGAAGAGATTTTAAAAGCGGATCGTCTTATTTTAAAGGAAAAAAAGAATAAGTGTTCATTTACTGGGTAATGTTCATCTACTGGTGCACTGACCCTACTAGTCACCTTCGTGGCGCGAGCAGCTAGCTGATTCACGCAGCTTGGATTACTCATCTGCACTTTGATCATATGTATTAACCTTTTCTTCAGTGAGCTACGAGTTGTAACTTAGATTCCACCAAAACCTATTGGATTGGAAGTTTTATGTTTTGTGGTGAAATCCTCCATGTTTTCACTTAAAACAGGTTTTTATCGATGTTAGGAATAACTTATATATTTTAATGTGTCGCTCTTAAAGTTATAAAATTCTCTTGGTGTTGAATATTGGATGACGATTAATTGAGAATTTTCAATTCCACGAGAAAAGAAATTATATTGTTGAATTTTGACCTATTTATGGATCAAAATTGGTCTTCAAGGTCAAACGACACTTTTTTACATTTTTATAGTTAAAAATGATTAAAATTATACCTGAATTGGCCTCTTACGTTGATTGCTCTCAATGTGAGAATATTACACGTGCCCTGCGGTGACGTTAAGAAAGTAAGATTAAAATGGGGCTTATTTGCTTCTAGAAGCCTCGCCACTACGATCTTTGCAGATCTATTGTGTTTACCCCCCGATTATCCAAAAGTTCCTTGTCTCAACCCGTCTTTATTATTAGACCCCATAGATAAAACCTTAGGTCATCAATATATTTGGAGGGTTGTGGTATTCCCTCCCATATCGTTAAATACTTCAACCTAGTCAGGCTTACACAGTAGCTCTGTATGTTCTGAGGATTACTCGTCTTCTTGACAAAATCAATATATTATTGTGCCTGTCAATCCGAGGAGTTTATTGAGTCTACAGTGCCCTGTCAGGATCTCAACCAGGATCAAAGTTGTTCTCCTATTCTGGCTTAGTAGGTAATCTGTGAATTTTGGCGATTTTGGTGAACTCTTTGGCCTGTCTCATTCCCGGCAAATCTTATTTCGGGCTACTATTTTATCCAATATCTGCTATTCGCTAATGGAACTGATTGCTTTTATAGCCGCTTGGCTGCGGGAGTATATAGCTGTGGTTTTTTTATTTTAAACTCTTTCCTTAATAACTATCCTGCACTGTGCTGAATTGCTGCAATTTCTAATGAAATATTGTCAGGTGTCATTGTCTAAGCCTAACGAGACTCTAGTTTTTGGCTTGGCTATATATATTCCTGCTCCTACAACTTCCTTTTGGAGATCCTTCCTTCCATGCTTTTATAGATTATATATTTGAAATGCGAAAAATTCGTTGTATAATAAAAATGTAAGCTTCTTAGACATCAAGTTAAATAATTATTTATATTACATTAACCGAAACCTGAAATATTCATTTCGAAATCCTGAAATAAGTCTTAAGATTACAGAAAATTGTCTACCGACACGTGGAGAAAAGATAACACCGAGAAAAGCAATACCGCTGCAATAAGCAGAGCTGTTTCCGTAAACAGTTAACAAGAAAAGCTTTTCTCTTATTTTCTAAAAAGAAGATTTCTCATTTGAAGGCTTCCTATTTACCGGTACAAGAAAACTCCATTCCCTTGTACATTTAACGCATCTTTTTTTATTTCACAACCTCATCCCTAACGGCAACGTGCTCAGACCTCGTTAAAGACACATATTTGCTAACAAGGTCGGGTTTAATTGGGAGGGTAGAGTTTGTAAAAGTAAATATGTATGTGGGTATGAAAAATCGATGTTTTGAACATTCGAAACATATCCAGCTTTGCTTAATTGTTCCAATTAAATTCCTTCAATTTTCAGAGTTTGTCATAATAATACAGGGCATTTCAATAAAATTCTTCCACTAAATTTTCCATGTTTAAGAACATTTTTACAAATATTTTCGGTAAAAGAAAAACATGTTTTCTCGTTTTAAACCGAAAATAGCCCATTGTTATCCCGATGGTAAAAAAGTTATCCCTTTCCCTGAATTGTGTCATAGTCGTAATACAATTTTCCTCGCAAACAAAGAAGAATGAAAAGCGACGCTAAGCCCGCTTGTATTTTTCGTTATTTCCCATTTCGTTGACACTATTTCTTGTTCGTGATTTCATCGTATTAACCTGAAAAAAACTTCATGAACCTACTTTCGCGTAAACAATATTGATGTTCCTTAAAAAAAAGCATATCAGAATATCGTGATTGTTTTTGCACTCATCAAATGAAATCAATGAATAACATATTCCGCAATGAAAATTTAACAAATACTTGAACGGTTTCACATATTACATTTGCATCGTCAGGAGTGAATTATAGAAATTTGTATAAATAAACAAGTAACTAAGATAGAATATCTCAAATTTAGATATTCCATGATCTAAGATATCAGACACTTACAGTAGGTATAAGTATACAGGGTGTTTTTAAATTCATGCGGAGACATGTATACAAACGCTGAAATGACCGATATACATTTTGTGTATAGTTTGGCAAACGGTAATTCTGTAGAAGTAGAGGTCTTCATGCTGTAACGTTAATTTCGTTGACTTTACTTTCCTTCAGTTAATTAATAATAAATTATCGTATGGGCGGCGAATAGCCAGTCCTTTCTCATACCCAACACCGAGAAATGTTTCAAGGCTGAATATATTTACTGTCGGCGAGAGTCGAAATCAACGTTTCTATACGGGCCGATCGAGTCCCGTCTGTCGTGAAAATAGTCACTGCTATTTTGATATTCCCACTTCGACCTCGTATCTCTTCTTCTACCACTTATTAATTAAATATGAATTAGGAATTCACTATTGAAATGTAAATTCCTTTCCTGGTCAAGGCGTCTGAGCTTGACATGAACATGAGACGTAAGTCTGTTATCTTTCATATGATTTCCTGTATTTAAAGAATGGCGGAGAGGGTTCATTCTTCTTTCCTGTGCCATTGAAGCCTTTCTATCTTATCGTATCTTATCTTTAAGAAGTGCATTCATTTGAATGCACTTTACCTGGGACAAAACTTTACCTGGACCCAAACTTTACCTGGGACAAAACTTTACCTGGAGCCAAACTTTACCTGGGACAAAACTTTACCTGGATCCAAACTTTACCTGGGACAAAACTTTACCTGGACCCAAACTTTACCTGGGACATTTTACCTGTGACACTACATGGAACTTTACCTGGGCCAGGACTTTAACCTGGAATACTCTACCTGTGAATATTATCTGGGACAAGATATGTAACTTCAAAAGGACACCATCTCCTCACCATCACTCCAGGAAAGTAATATATATATATTTCATCGCTTCTTCAACGACGTCAATAAAAACTAGTCAATTTTTTTTACTTTGTTCAATTGTTTGTAACAAAAGTCAATATACAACTTGTAAATTTAATAACGTTGTTCATAAAGTTTATTTTCCCTTCCAATCTTACAGGATTTGTCGTTATAATGCTGATGTGAATAACAAATAAGCTAGTATTATTCAGGGTTCTTAACTTTCATAATTTACCTTTATCTAATTTCAGTACCTTAAATAAATTTCAAGTAGGATTACCCGAGAACCGGTAAGACTACTTTCTGAATTTTTACTAGTTTGGTCTCAGAATCTACACCTGAGGTGCTCTCTAAACTGAGTAGCCGTTACAATGCACAAAAATATTCGCAACGAGTGACGCCTCATTATTATTTATTTGCACGTATTCACCAATGCTTATCGGATACTGGAAGTTTTCAAATTCCAGACTGGAAGAGAAATGCCAGAAGGAACTAAATGAACTGGCAGACCACATTAAAGTAAGATTAGTGTGGGTGTCGGGACATAACGATATTTCTGGAAATAAACAAGCTGATGAACTCGCGAGAAGAGCAACGACATATGTTGGACCAGAACCAGTTCTTGGTATCACAAAGAAAGTGGTCCGAAGACAAATACAAAAATGGGTACAAAGCCAACATAGACTACAGTGGAAGACACTCCAAAGCAAGTACACATTTATAGGTGACACATGTGTTAAACAGGCCGAAGAACTAAGAACTATATCAGTAGGAATCAGCTAAGAATAATTACAGGTTATCTAACGGGCCATGCCCTGGTAATATATCACTTGCCTAAAATAGGGCTATAATGACTGGGATCTCAGCTGCAGACTTTGTGGCATGGAGACCGTAACCCATATCTTTTCTGACTGTGAGGCGCTGGACTCGAGGAGACAAACAATTTTCGGAGAAGCCAATGTGCCACCTGTAACATATGGCACACATCCAGTGAACACTGGTGGTTCCCAAACAGTTAGAAATATAAGAGTAGAACAAGATATTTTGGATGAACACCACAAATATCAGCCACACATATGAGTGGCTAGCTTTAAAAGAGCAACAATTGCAGATATTCTCCTCAGCGAGTTGTGATTGGATGAGGCACAGATGAGGCACATTTTACATAATAATCTCGTATGGGCAGTCGAAGTCCCGCACAATATTTTTCAGTTAATGTTCAATGATATCATTTAATGTGGAATAATGATTTGATTCAAGTGTTTTACATAATTTGACTTATCTGGATGTTTCTTATTCAAAGAAAGGGAAAGGAATATTGGAATAAGATATGGTGAACATCTTAGTTACATCTTAGAAGTAGCTTGTTGGGTTGAAAATAAACACATAATAACAGCATTATTTTATCATATTGATGATTTTAATGCCTCCACTATTTCCTTGCTAAAAAACAAAAGGTTTTCCCGTAGGCGTCCATAACACTTTTTCGTACTTTCAGTAAAATACATAAACTGGGAAAAACAACAAAGAATAAAAACAAATAGAAATGTCTGAGTGGCCAGTTACTCAAACGTGGATAATATAAAAATTTTAATTAACAATAGCTTCCAGTATATTACAACTTTTTTTCAACAAAAATAAAACATAAAAGGAACTTTATACATTTAGGTATTACGGCTGCAAAACATAAAACGTTAAAAGTTACATCATAAAAATACATAAAAAACATAATTGCATTGAATTGAATATTAAGTCATTTTTTTAAAGAAAACTCGAATAAAGTGGTGAAATAGAGCCATCACAACGAAATAAATTATTGAAGGGAAATACATAAGTGTCCCCAACGAATGATGAAGGTTGACTCCAGGATGTATGAAAGGGACGTTGTTTTACAGGTAAATAGCGGCTGTAACACCCTTTTGAAAGCAGACTTTTTTTGAGGTATCAGTTCCAATGTTATATTGCAAGAAATAGGCAACGCCGAAAACATCCTGGGAAACTATACTAAGTGAGAACAAATCAATGCCTCAGCCAGAGTAAAACTGCATTGTGAGTTTTGGCAGGAGTACCAACAGGTTACTGCTGCTTGAGCAGGCACCTAAAAACTAAACTAGTGAAGCAAGAAGAATGTAGATTCAGTGGAATGGAACAAAAAAATCTCCATGGAGTCGCTGACCAAAGAAATATGAGTAGGGATCAAATACAGAAAGTGACAGAATTACCTACCGGTCACTGCACCCTAAGAAAGCAAATGTACACCGTGGGCATATATAGGAATATGACCGACCCGCATAAAACTGATATGTGAGAAAAAAATTTTGAATAACCTCGTTTTCTTCTCTTTTCATTTCGGTTCCTGAACTTCAACAAACGTTTTGGTACGTTGATTGCCACTTGAATACACGGCAACACTGTGCACCGTTATTGTTTTCTCTCTATCACTCTCGAGCATTCAGGAGTACTACATTTTTTATCCAGACAAAAAAAGTAGACAAGGTTTCCTGGAAGTGTCTTCTGCTATGGTCAGTGAATATATGTCAATGGCTAGCGATTTTTTTCCTCTGTGTGGATGTAGGTACTGAAAATATCGATCAATCAATCAATATTCTTGCTTTATGTCAAATCCCTGTGTACTTTCGATAATTTGATGGATACACAATAATCAGCTTTGTATGTGTTATTAGTAAGAGGAAGGTTGAATAAATAATTGGTTTGTTTGTGTCTTCTTCTTTGTACATGTATGTATCAAACAGACCATTTAGTCACTTTTATTTTGTTGTGAACATCAGAATGTCAGCGGCTTTTGTGGTTTAGAGCTAAAATATAATGGCAATTACGATATTTCACTCAAGTCATAAATAACCGAACTTTCGGAGCTGGAGTTTGATATATTAGAGCTCTAAGAAGGAAATGTGCCGCTAGTAGGCTCTACGACAAGAAAACGACCAGTTACTGCTACTAGTTTCTAATTTTATTATATTCTTAATGTTGGCAAAACCGATAAAGAGGGTTATTCAGCAATTAGTTGGAAAAATATTAACACAAAGAGGGGGAATACGCAATTTATGTTGAAACTTTGTCTTGAGTCACCCAATATTTAATAAAATACATTTTAATAAATAGGTTGTACTGACAAAGTTTTCAGAGAATAGAAAGACACGAAAACTATTCTCCCTTGTAGCTAGCAACGATAATGGCTTTGATAGCCTCTGTAGCTATAGTGGGAGGAATTAGAGTATCCTGTTTAGAGGATGAATGTAAAAAAAATCAGGAAAAACTCATGACAGATCATTTTTCCACTGTACCGCTTGCTCGGGAAGTTTAAAGATAAGAATCAGTGTAAGGATCTTTAAACAAAAGCTTCATAAGGAATAACCCTTCTCTGAAACAAACTTTTTGAGCCAGTCCTCAATAAGACTACAAGAGCTCAAATGGTGTGCAAAAGGCTGGCAAAGAAAAAAAAGTTGGAAACCCATTATACTGCGCTGGATGTAAGCCATGATGGCAAAACTGTAGGTCTGGGCAGACATGCCTTGACCAAACTATCAATTTTGTACAGGACTTGAAGCATGAAATGAGCTATACAAAAGAACACACCAATTATGCTCTTAAGAAGCATACCATCAGGTACTGATGGATCAAAAACAGGAACTGGCATTAACGGATTTAGACTTCCCAATGCCAATGGGAAACTCATTCAGCATTTTTCAAGGGGTAATTTACGTAATAGAAAATTGTGCACAATTCAATGAGGATATGCACAATCATAGCCATGATATCGCGATTTTTTAAATAGTCAATCAGCCATCAAGGCGCTGAGTTCACCTTGCAAGCTGGAATATGGCCTAGGCAAACTTAATGAAAATTACTGTTTTCTAGCTCTGGAAAAGAAAGGAAGAAAAGAGCATATCTCTGGAAAAGTTTTCAAAATATCTCTCGGAAACTTTAACCGCACTGTTAATTCTGATTGTAGAACCAATTAGGAATCCTCAGTGGTTTTCTCACAGGACATTTCAAACTCAATCAGCACCTGGGCAGCATGAAGCTGAGGACGTCGAATAGATGTCGCTTCTGACAGGAAAAAGACAGTGTGTTACCCTTTCCCACTGAAGAGACGCCATTACCCGGGTAAGCGTCAAATAGA
Organism: Lochmaea crataegi; assembly: GCA_947563755.1. NCBI lineage: Eukaryota > Metazoa > Arthropoda > Insecta > Coleoptera > Chrysomelidae > Lochmaea > Lochmaea crataegi. The sequence continues at coordinate 78,303,856 of OX387423.1, forward strand.
AGAGGACGAAATGCCGTCCTTGAAACCACCAACAGATCCTACACTCCATAAAAAATATATATAATGTGCTTCAATGAGTATAGAAGAAGGCAATGAAACAACACTTAATTCAATCAATTATATCATCAGTCTCTATAATAATGATGACTATTGAGTTACAAATCTACATGCGGTCCATTTCTCCCGTTCGTGGTCTTATTTAATATTCGTGAAGTCATTATTACAAATTTTTGGTTAACTGGTCACCATTGGACCAGTATTGGCATCCTAGAATGTTCTGCAAAACAAATATTAAACACCTGGGCTGTAAGTTCAGACTTCCGACCAAAGTTGTTATTTTGGTACCTTTGGATTTGGCAGCCATGCTCTGCTTTCAAAAATAAAATGATCACCCAGTCAACCTAGTTTGTTGATTATATTATAATATGATGGTGTTTGATGTGTTGAAATAATTTTTATTAAGGCGTTACAGAGTTTTGAAAAATAACCTCTGTCGAAAAATGCATATGTAGGTAATATTCTTCACGTTAGACAAAATAAAAACACTTGCAACTTCTTAGTGCGAGATTTGAATCAAAAATACTGTAAATTAGCATATTTGATATCGTAGATAGCTTGCAAATTCCGCCAATAACTGACGTGATATTAACACTAATGACATACTGTTCAAAAAACGTGGAGTGTAAAATGTAACACGGCAAAGTGAATAAATTAGGCATTTCTGCCCTGTTATGGAACCATTTTTTACAATAAAGTGATACTTAGACCTTCTGGAAACTGTTACTTTGGCGATATTTCAAAAAAATATATATCACACATTTTCGTTATAGCAAAGTGCTTTAAATATGATAAACTGTCGATTTTAAAAGTTAAGTAACGTGGTTTATATTCAAATTTCTGCTGATACTGACATATCGATGTATCCGCTCCAGCTTCGTTCATTTCCTCGATTTCATAGGATAAAATTATACTTTGAAAGCGACCTCTTACAGCGGATGTATTTTTATCAATATTTCCCCTTTGGAATTTTATACCTTCGCTTAATATTATTATTATATGGGAAATCGGAAACCCAGGATAGTATTATTAACTCATGAATAATCTCTCCTATACTAACATAAGCGTATTACCCAAAGAAGAGTAAAGTTAATAAAGTACCTAAGGTTTTAATAACTCTAAATGTTAAAGTTTGTTTCACGGTCGGCTGGGAACTTTGCATTTGCATTCCAGGCAGATATCTACGCTATCGATACTTTTTTGCAAATGAACATCGAAAGGGGGTATAGAGGCCAAAAGATCCTCATACTCTTAGACAGTCAGGCAGCACTGAAATCTTTAGCAGATCTAGACTGGTCTGGGTCTGCCTACAAAAACCCTGGCAAACCATTATAGCGTAACTCTCAAGTGGGTCCCGGGGCACAAGGGTATTGTAGGCAATGAAAAGGCAGACACCCTGGAGGGTCTGAAACTGCATTCACTGGTCCTGAACCAGTATTTGGAATATCAAAATCTGCTGAATGTGGTGGATTCAAAAAAACATAAGACGTATACTGGAGACAAGTGCCAGAACAGGATCACAGCAAACTCCTGGTCAAAAAACCCTCGGAGTCGCTGACTAACGAAATATTAAACCTCAGCAGGGGCCAGATAAGGAAAGTGTACCGGTCACTGTACCCTAAGGAAGCACATGCATAAAATTGGCATATATAGAGAGGAACCTATCTGTCGGTTGTGCATGGAAGAGGAGGAAACAGCCTCTCACATTATCTTCGAATGTGAAGCACTGTCTAATTGGAGATATATTCTTCTAGGACTAGAGTATCCAAGGGAGGTTTCCTCCAAGAAGGACCTAGTGAAAAGACTGTTGAGCCTGATAAGGGCTACTGGTCTCTTTACATAAACGGTCTAACCAAGAGCACAAAAAGCCTAAAGGCTGAGGTGCCGAGATCTCTAAGCCTATGACTGGTGGTGCCAAACCAATCAATCAATCACGATCGAGCACTATTTATATAAAATCATCACAAATACTACAAGGGAGTGAATTTATCTTACCAATAAATCTCTATTATATTTTGACAAGTTGATAACCTCAAATATAACTTGAATGTCTTATAAAATGATAAAAATTCACAGTAAAAATATTGTTACTTACGTTGGTTTTTAAGAACCCAGATTATATCAATACCAAACTTGGACAACATAACGTTGTTTGACGTTTATTATTTCACTCTTCCGGTATATTATCAGTGAATACAAATATTTGTTCGGCATTTTTTGATGTATAGCCTTTAATAATAGGCGATGTTGAAGCTACGTTTATATATCTTCTTGTTATTCTTAAGCCAAACAAAACCTGATCATCAACGCCAGAAAAAAAAACAAACAGGAAACTAAAATCCGAACAAAATCCCGAAGGGTCTGACAAGTCCATCGATATTTATTTAAAAGAAAGAAGCTGACAACAAAAGACTGGAAGAGGAGATGAAACGAAGCAAAAGAGAAACAGAGTAGCGCATTAAGATATTTTCGAACCTTTCTGGATTTTTTTTGTCAGACTAGAAATTTAGTTGACAAACAGTAATATGTCGTAAAGAGAGATGTATTGTTATTAAAAGTTTAGCTTTATAAAGAGCAATCGAAGTACAGTAAAACCCCTTAATAGCGGACAGCTAAAGGGAATTTTTTTTGTCCGTTATTTGTCCGTTATTAAGAGGCTTAACAATTTTAATATAAAGAAAATTCGATGAATGCCTTGCAAATTAAAGTTATTCAAAATTCCTGAAATCGGTTTAGTAATATAAACCTTTCAAATCTTTGATTTTTGAGATACACGGTGTCAAAATTGAAAAATAAAAATATTTTTACAGTAAATTCAAAAATGTAAAATTAATAAAAAATATCTGTATAAATTTTTAGCAATAAGCATTTTCACACAAAGATAAGAATAAAAAACTGCCACTTACTGTAACATCCATTTTAAAAAAATATATAAAATACATATGTAGCTATACCTACATGAGTGATGTGAATTATCTTTTAAAAAAATATAATATTGTCGTCTGCTTCATATTCCTTAGTTTGTTTTTGAAAATTCGTGTTCAATTTATCAAAATCTTTGATATTTATGTATAAGCGTTCACATTGTTATTTACAAAAAAGAATTATTCTAGCTCCCTTAAATTATCACATGCTTCACTAAGGCTGGAAATTTTAGGAGTTTGCTGTTCGTCACTTATTTCTTCAATATCAGATTGTTCATCACTGTTCGCCACGAAACCCTCAACACAATTTAGAAATGGAAAAATCGGAATCTTCAGTGGTTGGTGCTCCATCAATTGAAGAATATCCGTTGAGATCCATTTCAGTTGGTATTAAAATGGATAAGTCAGTAAAATTCTTTTCAAACTATTCTTGTGCATCGTTAGTTATGTCTCCAGCTTTTTTAAAGCCAGCCTTTGAAAAACAGTTTACTATTGTTTTTGCACTAACATTTCTCCAAGCTGCCACTATCCATTTGCAACTGTGCTTTTTTCTATTTTCTCAAGAGATGGCTCGGATTCCATAAGCATAAGTAATCTTTTGACTAAAAAATCTTCGATATATAATTTTTAAATTCTGTATAATTCCCTGATCTAGAGGCTGGCGGGCACATGTAGTATTCGGCGGTAAAAAAGCAGTTTAATATTTTTAAGGATTATATTGTTAGGAAAAGAAGTTGCATTTTCTAAAAAAAACAGTATATTTCTCTTTTGTTTTCCCATTTTCTTGTCAAACTTATGTAACCATGATCTCATTATGTTTTCGTTCATCCAAGCTTTTTTACTAAGCGTCCATTCCATTCCAAAGGTAACTTATTGATATGTTCTCCTTTGAAACATCTCGAATTTTTTGCTGTGCCCAATCACGTTTCGTTAATATTGTAAACATCTTCTGCAGAATAGTCTTCCAAGATTTTACTTATTTGATTTTCCAGTTTTCAACCTCTTGTAAATTGATGTGTGCAGCCTTACCACAAACAGACTTGATACTGTGTGATATTGTGTTTCTTGCAAAAAATTTTCCAACCATCCATTTGATGCTTTGACAGTGTCACACTTTCATTCTTTTGCAGCTTCTAGTGCCTTTTCTTTAATTAACAGCTCAGACAAAGGAATCTTCTTATTTCATACTTTGGAAAACACGTTGGTAGATTACAAATTCTTAACTTTCGTTAAAATTTGGAAAGGTGTCCGTACATGAAGGTCATTTTTAAAGAAATAATATCTTTTAGTAACTAACTTGTGTGTCCGCGTCCGCTATATAGTGGGTTCGCTATTGAGAGGATCGTCTATACACAAATGGTCATTACAGGATTCCGGACATGTATTTTTGTCCTTCACATAGAGGTGTCGGCTATAAAGAGGTGTCCAAAAATAGAGATTTTACTGAATAAGAGTTGGGCAGTGTATGGAAATAAATACTTTAACATATTTTATAGACTCTATACTTTTGATCATTCTGTTCCATACCGTGGTCCTATCGCCATATTATGTTCCAGTCCCCTATAGCTATTAATCACCCTGTATATTTTGATCTTATTTAAAATGAAATCGACAATTGTTTGGAATTGTTTTTTTAATGAAATTATAGGGTTATAACTATGCCAATGGTTGATGGTAAAAAGGAATATTGTCAATGATAGACTGGAAGAAATAAGGTATACCCATTCAGGCTGAGGCAACCCGATATACGGACGGCTCCAAGACGGAAATAGTGGTAGGAACCGGAATTGTAGGGCTAGAACGGAGAATTGCTATTCCAATAAGCCTATCTAAGGACGTCACAACTTTCCAAGCGGAAGTGACGGCGATTCACCACCGCGTTAAAGAAATTAAAAGGCACGAAAGGACATACCGTGCAGTTGCCAACTTTACCGACAGCCAAGCTGCACTGAAGGCACTTGATTCCATAGTCCATTCCAAGTCAATTCTAAGCTAGTATGGGATTGTATAGATGCCTTGAACGCACTTGGAGACCATTGCAAGGTTATGGTAGCCTGGGTACCAGGGCACGTGGGTCATAAGGGCAACGAGGTGGCGGATGAAACAGCCAGACAAGAGTCATCAATGCCATTCATTGGACCGGAACCCTTCAACAATAAATATGTCGACTAGGAAGTGGGTGGCACAGAAATCTTTAGAATGGTGGGTAATCTCACCAAGACAGAGTCAGGCGATACAGTTCATTAGAGGACCGTCAACTTTTACGGCAGACCTATTAAGCAAAGATAGGAAAACTGTCATTGCCGTAGTAGGAATATTAACAGGCACGCAAAGATAATGGGATTGACTGACGAAGCCATGTGCAGATTCTGTCACCTAGAAGAGGAAAATGCAGAGCACATCCATTGCGAATGCATGGTGAATGTGCGGTTTCTTGTATTAAGCGATGAGAAGCCACCAGCAAGCAATTACATTGATGCTTCAGTATCGACGATGATTGACCACATGAAAAGAGTCGGGCTGGAGAATGTAATCTAGATTCAGAGGACCACAATAGATCTGAAAAGGTCGCAGTGGAAAGGCCGATTAGCCACCTCATCAAATCTAATCTAATGAACGCTGAAAAACCGTTAGTTTTTTGTAGAACGATGGAGCACCAAAGATATTCATGAAAAGAACGGGAATTTCCAGTATATCCGTTAATGTATTTAACAAAAGGACTTTTACTCGATCTCTTTTTGTCCTGGTCTATTGAAGATGCTTTTACAGCAGTAAAAAAGAAATTACAACTATGTTGTGTATTTTTTGTTCTGCAAATGATTAAGTGATCATCGTATGATAAAAAAACTTGTATGGAAAGCTGTGAAGCTCAAAGAAAAAGTATTTATTGAGAAATAGAAAAGGCAGAAACAAAAATATTTACGAAACAAAATTTCAAGCATTAACAAATCCACTTGATGAGTGGGTCCTACGAAATGCTTACAGCAGATAACTGTTGGGTCAATTGAGGCTAAGCCTATGGCGAGGAACACTTACTGCGTTAGCTCTGCTGCAGGCGGTCAATGATGCAATTGAACCCAAGTTTGTGTTTAATAAACCCTACAAAATACAAATGCTGTAAATGCAATACGCATATATACAGATGGCTCAAAACCCAAAGAAGGCTCAGGATGTGGAGTTTACTCCAGATCACTTAGCCTAAGTATTAAGTGGGTAATCGGAAAAAATACCAGCGTGGTTTAAATAGAACTGGCTGGTATCTCAATTGCCACAAAAGAACTAACCAGAAAAGGAATTTCTGGCAAATCATAACAATCTGCACTGCCAGCAGAGAAGCCCTATTAGCCTTGAACAGACAACGTGTTACATCAGGGCTAGTATAAGAGTGCCACCAAGATAACAATATTATCCTGAGTTGGGTTAAAGGGCACAGCAGGGGTAAAGGTAATCGCATTGCCGATTCCTTAGCCAGGGAAGCGGCTAGACCAAAAATTTCAGGACCCAGTGACACCCACGGCCTGACGACTTCACAATTGCGGAACTAGCCAAGCGTTACACCCATGCTCAATCCCTAAAGAGATGGGATGGAATTAAAGAATGCAGTTTTGCCAGGATCACCTTGGGCGACCCTGGGAAGCTGGCGCCGAAGAAATATCTGGCGATGACCAGGAAAAACCTACGCTTAATAGTAGGATTTCTGACTGGCCACTGTCAACTAAGGAAACACCTCCATACTATGGGGCTAGTGGACACACCTCTATGCAGAATGTGTGAACAAGAAGATGAAACTGTCAGGCATGTCTTAAGGGAGTGCCCGGAGTTATCGTCAATAAGAGAGTGTGTGTTCGGTGGGTCTTGGCCTACACCTGCCGATATAAAGGAGATGTCTCCTAGTGACCTGTCCACCTTCCTGAAAAGGACAGGATATGGACGATGACCTAGGAGGACAACTCCTTGGGAGGATGTACAATGGGTCACATGTGGGCCTAAACTCACCCTCCTCACTCTACAGATACAGATACAGATACAGAACTGTTGGTATACATTTCGCTATATTGTATTAAAAGGAGTGGTCCATATATAGGGTGTTTCAATAACGCGAAGTTTAAAGCAGTTTAGTAGTTCAAGGCATAAATATCATCCAGCGTGAATGAAATGTTATAAAATCACAAAATAATGATAAAATTACAATAAAATGGGTAAATCTGTATTTTTATGTTAAAAAATATTTATGCTACCTACTTCTTTGGATCGATATCGGGCGGCATTCACTAAAAAGTTTGGGGTGATGATAGTTGGATATTTCACAAGAAGAGGAAGGGAAAATACCACTTTAAATCGATTTCAGAATTTTTCTTTCCGTTCTCTCTTTTTTATTTCTCAATGGCATCTTCAAATTGAACGTTCTCATGAATATGTATATTTTTGGTCGCATCTCTATCGGTATAGAATGGCAACTCCCGCAACAAAAATTAAATCGGATGCTAATTCATCTCGGTTAACGTTTTTCTTAATAGAAGTTGCTTCCGTCAACGGCTATCGAAATTTACCATTTATAACTTTTTATTTTATTTACTTCGATAGAAAATATGGTAATTCAAAGGCGTGCCCAGTGTGATTAGTATGCTGTATAAAGCAATCGATGTATTGATCGTTAAATTCATTTCGAAGTATCAAGTAATAAACTGTGCTTCCTTCCGACATAAAATACATTATTATCATATTAAATGAGCATGAGCAAACACCCGAGAGTACGTTCAAATTTATTGAATATATTCAAATAAGTTACACTGTTTTTTAATGAGTATTTAAAGTTGGCATACACTGCTAACAAGTAAACTAAGTTGCAAAATGTTTATTTATTCACAGTTTTACTCAGATTCGTGAAGTGGGAAATAAGTACGTGCCATTAACTTCATTTTAGTCCCACTTGGAGCTTCTGAGATCTAATGGACAAGGAATTTACTTATTTCATTGGGTTTATTTAATTTACTTTATATGAAATCAGCCATTGTAGAATTTACGTCAAACCCACGCACAATAAACTATTTTAAACCTTCACGGAATAGCAAGTATAGATAAATATTTTTGACAAAAATCCTAGAAGGAAATGGATGGTGCCATCATATATGTAACTATAGTACGTAGTATAAATTTTGATATGTTTTGGACACGCAAATGTTTTTCAGTAATTTGATACAAATATTCAGAACAAAAAAAAACGTACATTTTTAGTTTTTTTCATATAACGGACTGGAGCAATCTCAATGGCATGTATAGAAAAAACTTAGGTAATTGAAATACGAGCAAATTGGAGGGTTTGATGGGATCTTTAGGAACCGAAGAAATTATGAAAAACTGGAAAATGAATCATTTTTTTGAAAACTCATATCTTCGTCGTTTTCGTCATGATGGGTGACGCCGAGCGCCAGTGCGCTTGTTTATCTATATAGTATGCCTCTACTCGATCCCCGCTCCACCTCTACAACACTGCTTTCCGGCGCTCGGTCATTTTCGGCGTTTTTTACCGGCATTTTATTACAAATCGAAAATATTTAAGTTTTGCTGCTCTACATTTATAATTTTCAAAACCATTACAAATTATAGCATTAAATAAATTAAAATTGCAATCGCGATAAATGCAACCATCGTTTGGCGTCTGCTCTTCGCACATATAAAGTGCATATCAACAAGAACTTCGTTTGTACGAAGCTTCAGCTCTTAAAATTGAAAAATTCCGGAAATATGAATTTTCAAAAAAATTACCAATTTTATTGTTTTTTGTTAGGAAATTATTAGTAGTTTCTTCTTAGTAATCGTAATAAAACAATTCATTTTTACTTATTGAAATTGCTCAGAGCATTGTGAGTGATTAAAGTATTTAAAAATTCAATCATTTTATTCTATTAGTCGATAAAAAAAAATTGTTTGAATAATGACCGGTTCATTTATTACAGAAAAGATAGAGAAGGGACGATTGAAACTACTTTGTCCTTTGAGCGAACATTTCAGGATTAAAGTCAATCAGTGTTCTATAATCAAGGCTTGGCCATTAGTGTCAATATAAGCCGCTTTTATCAGGAAAGTTGAAAAAAAATGAAAAAAAAATGCTCATACGCAATCGATTGAGCGGACAGGCGAAACGAGTGGCAATCAGAAAATTAAATCACTATTTACCGTTTGCTACACTGCCAGAATTTAAAGTAGCTCAGAAACAATTATTTGGAAAACAAAGAAAGCAGCTTATAGATGTGAAGCTTAACAACAAATTCCAAGAATATGAAAATATTAAATTGTATGGGTATTGAATAATAATAATAATAATAATAATAATAAGTTTATTGCTTATAGAGAACAATGTTCACAGCAAGGTTAGTGTGTGATAGTATACAAAAAAAAATATTCTAAAGTTTACAAGACAGTTGGTAAAAAAAATAAAATAAAATAAATACATTATTCATCTAGTATAAATGACCTTAATTTGAGTATATTCCAAAGGTAGCAGCATATAGCTTTTCCCTCAGAGAGATTTACATTTTGTAGAGCGTTTACTAATGTTTCCAAATTTTGCAGACAGGATGTATTTTGTTTCATGACTGTATATATCGGACACTCAAACAAAATATGAAAAATAGTTTCCTTCTCGTCCATATTACAAACAGGACATGTTAGAGTAGGATCTATACTGTAGGTTATGCCGTTTGATGTAAACTTCATTTTAAATTGATTAACCATACGGAGTTGAGCCAAAGTACGAGTGATCCGGATTGGTGACTTCAACAATAGATAATTGCTTGGTTCACGTGTTGAGGTGAAAGCATTATATAGAGCCATGAAAGGATACGCTGACGATTTAGCAATATCAGATTGGTACAGGAAGGTATAATATTTAGAAAACAGTAGTTTTTTTTGTGTTGTTAGATGGCGATAAGATAAATTATTCCATAACTGCAATGACCCAATGTCAACAAAAAATTGTTTGATCTGAGATGCCCAATTATACTTTGTGGTAACGGAATTGATAATTCGTAGTTGTTGTTCAAAACAAAGTCTGGGATAGCGAAATTTCTCCATCTGAAGAATCTTTTGTAACCAATTTATTGTCATTTTAAAAATATTGTAAGACAACTTAACTCTTCCTGTTTCTATCCGAATGATAGAGTCAGGGGTATTAACAGCAACTAAGAGGATTCGTTTTAGGAAATAGATTTGCACTCTTTCTAGTGCATCTAAATAACGAGGACCCCAAACAGAGACACTGTTAAACATAACGCTAGAGATTCAAACAATTTGATTCTAGGGTACCACATGTCAATTTTTGCCTTACACATCACAGGAATGATAGGCTTGTTTACCTTTTTTTACAGTTACTGTTGACATTTCGCTGAATAAGCCGGAGGAAGTAAACGTTACGCCTAAATATGTATATGCATTACTCAATTCTATGGTCTCGTTGTTAAAATAAAATTTATAGTTTTGTTTTTGGAAACCACCTTTAGAAAACCTAACAATTTTTGTTCTTTTAAGATTGACAGTTAAACGATTAGTGTCCGTATATTTTTCTAAAATTTTCAGTTTCCTTGCAACGTCAATTTCAGAATGAGCCAGGATAACGAGATCATCAGCATACAGGAGTGTTAGTACATCATTTTTATTATCGATATTTACACCTTGAGCTCCTTGAGTATAAAAGTAGTCTTCCAAATCGGCGATAAACAGTGCAAATAAAAGGGGACTCAGGGGTTCACCTTGTAGAACACCTAAAGTTAGATCGTATAATTTTGTTAAGCCATCAGAGCCTTTTATTTGAACAGTGGCTTGTGAATAAAGTGTTCTTATTAAGCGAATAATTTTTGAAGAAACTCCAAGATTAAATAGTTTCAGCCATAATAAATTATGATGTACTGAATCAAAGGCTCTTTTGAAATCGACAAAAATTGCAAATACTTTTCGGTTTTTATGTCTAATATGTAAATCAATAACAGAACTCAGGGTGAAAACATTGTCAATACACCCTCGGCCTGCACGAAAGCCAGACTGACACTCTGGCATAACTCCGCAGTTATCAACCCATAAAGTTAATCTGTTTAGAATAATAGTTGTGAAAATCTTAGTACAGCAATTTACCAAAGCCAAACCTCTATAATTATCAGGGGTATCAGATGGGCCTCCTTTATGCAACATAGACAATAAAATGTTAGACCATGAATTGGGAATTATTGAGGAATCGAAGATTAAGTTGAACAAAGGCTTTGGGATGTATGAAACCAATGAGCAATTTTCACGGAAAGTAAACATTGATGTTGAGGAAGCTCCCTCTTATTTTTCCTGATTGTTCCCAATATGGTAAGCCTAAAGTTGGTTTTTAAATTATCAATCAGGTCTATACTTGTAAACCAGTTATCAATGGTAATATTTCTACCAGTTCCCCGAATGGGTCCTGACAGCCTTTCTACTACTTTACCTGGGGAGTTATCAATTTCAAATGGCCCCGGTGGTTGTTTCCCAACATAAACTTCTAAATTACATGTATAATAAGTTTTGGAGTCACAAAGGGCAAATATTTTTATCCAGTATTTATTGGGTTCCTTGGGATATATTGGCGAAACCCACAACGTCTCCTGAACGCTTCCAGTTTCTCGTCCACTGTAACATACTCAGATGGCGTATATGCATACTTGCATTGATTAACAAAATTATCAAAAATTTGTCGAATGGATACAAGCTTATCAACTAATTTTCGTTCTTCACGAGTTTCAGCATCATCAAATCTGACATGTTTTAGAAGAAATTTAAATCTTGAGATGGAAAGGGTTAATCTGAAAATTTCCACACCAGTTCCATTTGTTTTCCATAGCTCGTCCAAATTCGTGCGAGCACATTTTTTAACTCCAGCAAGATAAATTAGTCCAATTGGTGCTTTCAGCTCTAAAATATTGGTGCATTGGTGCATCGAGATCACGACAATAACTGCCTCTAACTCATTCAATTTTTTTGTTGGTATTTTCAACAATAATATCCAACATGTAATCGGGAAAGAAATAGCTCCATGTATCAATTGGATTTATTAAACCTCTTACTTACAGGCAAATAGGTTACAATATTATCTGACTGGTTTCTAGCATTTTGGGGTGATACTTGTTTTTCCCATTTAGTAATGTTGTCTTTTCCCAAAAAATATGATGATGGCTCATCTGTTCCATATTCGTCGTCAGAAATCTCTTGCTCCGTATCTGTATCCAAATCTTCTTTAGTTTCTTTATCATCTTCATTTTCTTCTGGCTCATCATCAAAAACAACAGGTTTATCGTTTTGGTCAGATTCTAAATAATCTTCCATTAACCGCCGAAGGTGTTCCTGCTCTTTCTCATACTCTGCCATTAAAACTGAAAATTTTAAAGATCATTTAGTATGTTAAAATTTCTAAAAAACTTACAGTAACTTACCTATGTTTATATTCAAATCAACTTTAAAATAAGACTATATTATAAACGCCGGTGGTCGCTGCGGACTCTCACTCGGCAATTAATAATCAATCACTCAGATGTGCTCCCACTAAATTGATATTTGGCACTGCATTTGCATTTCAAGCTTTAAATCCTGTATGGTTGTAGGTTTCCAGCGTGAACGCGATCCTTTAAGTAGCCCCATAAGAAAAAATCAAGTGGAGTCAAGTCGGGAGATCTTGCCGGCCACTCAATTTCAACCCTTCGACCAATCCATCTCTGAGGGAAAGTGGTATTCAAATATTGTCTAACATTACTGTGATAGTGCGCAGGTGCACCATCCTGCTGGAAAGTTGCGTTCATATTTGGAAACAAATTATTTATTCCAGGAATAATTTGCTGCTGCAGAAGATTGAGATATTTTTCACCAGTAAGAGCACCCTCAATAAAAAATGGACCAATCAAATAGTTTTTCACTAAATCGGCCCACATATTAACTTTTTGTGAGTATTGTGTATGGGTCTCATCCATGCAATGCGGATTAGAATCTGACCAGTACTGACAATTATGTCGGTTAACAGTGCCGTTTAGACAGAATGTAGCTTCATCACTAAATATGAGCGAATATAAGAAATTATTTTGATTACCAATTTTTTCTAGAACCTTTTCACAAAACTCTAATTTTCTATCGAAATCATCTTCAGCTAATTCTTGGTGGTTCTGCATTATGTAAGGATGGAACTTATTTTTATGTAAAATTGTTTGGACCGACTTCCTGCTAATATCATGATTTCTTGCCAATTCATAAGTAGATGTACGGGGATTTTTTTGAATATCCAACAGGACATCTAAAGTCTTATCTTCGGTTGTGACAGTTTTTGGTCTGACAGACCTTGGACGGTCCTGTACCGGTTTCATTAAATCAACTCATTACTCTGGAAACTGTAGATCTACTTATAGGGGCATGTTGACCATTTAAATCATTGAACAAATGACTTAATTCTTCATAAGTACGTTTTTTATCACTATAACCAATTAACATTAGTATTTGCATTCGTTCTTTTTCTGAAAAATAAGCTATTCTTAATTTACTGCTTACAAAAACAATTCAAACACTGTAGATGCCTTTTACAAACACTAACTCACTTTGCTAAAAAGACTTTGACACTTTAAGGTTTTTTTGACAGTTTTTGATATACTGTTTTGTTTCACATTAATCATTTACCAGTGGCGTACCAACAATAGTACAAAATACAAGTAAATTAATAGAACTGCAATTTTACAGGATATTTTCTTCGTGGTGTTGTACTTATTCGCTATTTTTTTGAAAGAGGAAGAAATAAGCTTCTCTGTGATATATATCACTCGACCTACGTTGACATTTAAAAAAATTCAAGATGTCGGTGTTACATTGAGTTCTGACGTCACATAACTTTGACAGTTCCTCTAAAAAACGAAGAATACAATACCGTTAATAACGGCTAATTACTATTTATTCATCTAAAGAAACACACACTGTATTAAACTTAATTTATATACACACTTAATGTCTACTAATCTATTTACACTCGATATAATAGTTCTAATTTATTTTTACCACTTGAATATTACACTATTTATCTTCACTATTTCATTCACTGTCCGATTACTAAGAACTTCTGAAAACTGTCTGTGAACTAACTCTTTGTCTTCGTTTCACTAACTGTTAACCCACTCAAAAACCCGCACTCAAAAACTCTCGAAAATTCCAGTACCTTCCTCGCTCGTCCTATGCACAAACAAAGCGTTTTACTCGAATGTTCTCGAAAGGGGCGCAGCCACCAAAATCTACAGTAGAGGGACAGGGCCGGCTTTGAGCTGGTAACCTCACAACAATATTATGAATACGAGATGTTTTGTGAAATGGTCAAAGGAAAAATTTTTACCAGTTTTACAACATAATGTAATTCTCACCGAAAATTTATTTTAGTTGCATTCCCTTTCAGTATCATTAAATATGCTGAATATGTTTATAAAAGAGCAATAAATAAAAGCATTGTATAACAAATTGTTGGGTTTAGTATTGGAGGAATTCACAACTGTACCTCTCAGTACGACATTCGTACTTAATTGTGCAATAGGGTGTACATACAAGATTGTGTCTAATTTGAACTTTTAATAGATAAACATGAAATTTTATTCCAGTTTACTTTAAATAAAAATGAGAATTGTATAATTTATTTGTTTTAAAATGTTCCATAAACTCTCGGAAGTTCATTAGTGAAGAAAAACCGGAAGAAATTGAATTTCTAATTAGTTGTTGATTTGAAAACTTTACTTTAAAACTGTTTATATCTTTTACATCAACCAATTATAGTTGGAAATAGCTTTAATAATTGAAGAGACGAAATATCCATTAGTCAGTCGTTCTATTTTGATTTACAAAAATGTAAAGTTTGTTGGGAAGTAGAAGATAAATTACTGAATTTATAATTCTCCATAGTTAGAAAATTATTTTCTGCCATACATCTGACATGGGTGGATTTCAGGAGATTCATTTAAGTACAAATCTCTCCTAAACTGCTTTGTCCTGATGTTTCCAATTTATATTTACATCCTTTACATTATCAATTTTTTAGCCTTTCATTTTTTTAACATTCCAATATACTGCCTAATTGCATTCTCATCAGGTGCCCATACCAATTCATCTCACGATTCCTCCCATTCCTTCCTTACTTAGTCTGAATTGGTTACAGTTAGTTGTCTGTTCAGAAACGTCAACAACGAAGTTGATCTGTCAAAATAGTATCTCTATCTACATCCTCAATGCGCACACATATAACTTCTGGGGTCTGTATTATGACTTGTTCTTCAGCCACACGGTAACCCAGAATATGTTCCGCTGATCCATCTTTTTCCAGGCAGAGGCAGCAGACAGCACTCGCTTTTGTCGACAAACCCTATTTTGCTAAGATAATAGTTCTGCCTGCAGACTTAGACTCCAGTATGAATTCCGGTTATGGGCCTGATGTGCTTCCTGTCCATGTCCAGCAAGGTTTTTGCTTTCCAGTTCTTTGATAAAGGCCTTCACTAGACCTTGCTTTGCAGCCTATCTGATATGAAATCGTCCTATTTGCATTATACTGGGACTGACTTCATTTTCTGTTGGTCCACTACTTCGTTATCCACGATTAGCTCTTTGCTTAGGTGAACACGTGACGATATTCTAGGCAGCAATTGCAGCAATACAATCCTTATTAAGGCAATAGTCCAAGAAAAAGACCATTGCCATATACTCCGACAGTACTGAACTCCAGCGTTTTTCCAGCATACAACCACGCACAATTCAATGGCAATAACTTTTGTTTGAAATACTGCTGCATACTGTTCAAGACTCTCAACCAGTTCAGTCTTTGGTTGGCTGCACCAGGTGGCAAATTCAACTTGGACGCCATTTTTGGATCCGCCTGTAAACCAGCTCAAGTCCGCCACAAGTAAGAAAGGATTGGCTTCTCTCCCAAATCTCCCATAGTTGGAAGAATGTAATTGGATGTCTGTTGCCGGGAATTTTTAGTGTAAATGCTCACTTGGCATCTTCCTCATTACTCATTACTGTGTTACTTTGCTTTTCTGAGTCTCTCCCTTAAGTTTAATTTATTGTTGTCCTTTTTTGTAGTCTAATTTTTACCAGCATGAAGTTATTTCAGTACGACTACAGTTTCATACAATAATCATTCTATATGATAAACTGTTAAAATGATAATTTGTCATTTATGAAAATCCCGAATTAAAATTAACAATACGGATAACGCAATATTTAGTTGAGTAGAATTGATTAAAAGGTTTAACAGTAAACATCGAAGGATGAGAGGACAAAAGTCCTCATGGTCTAATGCGTCTAACGATGTTTAGTTCCAGTTACTTTCTCTACTCCTTTTATTCCTTTTCATGCGGAAAATTTGACAAAGAGTTTGCGACGAAATTTCGGGGCCAATAAAGAAGAGTCGGACAGACCTTATATTTTTATATTAAGTTTTTCCTTGAACGAAGAATTTTTTAGACATTTCACGTTGGTAGACGTGAACAAGGGTTTTGGCCTATAAGTGCCAAGCCTGACCCAATGTCAATAACGGAGAGAATGGAATTTTATGGATGATAAAAAATGCTCTATGAAATATTCAATAGTTTTTTCTGCATAAATATGGGGCTTATGTGCTTCTAAGAGCCTCTCCACTACGACCTTTACAGATCTTTTGTGTTTACCCTTCTGGTATTCTAGAGTTCCTTGTCTAGATCCGTCCTTATTCTAGACTTCGAATACCAAACCTCAGGTCCTCCATATATTAGCAGGGTTGTGGTTTTTTCTCCCCTATCGTCGAAAACCTCAGCCTAATCAGGCCTTCGCAGTAGCACAATATGTTTACTGAGGTTTCTTCATATTCTTGGCAAAACCTGCAAATGGTGGTATCTGCCAATCCGATGTTGTTTTTGAGTTTGTTAAGTCAACAATGCCCTGTCAGAAGCCCAACCAGGATCCTGATTGTTCTCCTTCACTGGCTCAGTAGATACTCCGTGAATTTTGGCGAGGGTTCTTTGATGAACTCTTTGGCCTGCCTTATTCTTGGTGCCTTGTTCCATCATTCTCTAGACTGCTTTTTTATCCAAGTACTGCTATTTGTTTTTTGCAGCGCTTTCGCTATACCACTGGAAGGTTCTGGGCCAATGGGAGCACATCGTACCCCTTCTCGAATTAGTGAGTCTGCCCCTTCATTCCCCTCGTGTTTGCCCAAGCACAGTGATACTCTTGTCTTTGGCTTGGCTATATATATATATTCATGCTCCCACACCTTCCCCGGTTTTGGAGCCATCTGTGTCGCAGACCATTTCTGCATTACCTTCCTTCCATGCCTCTCTGCTTCTCGTCCGATGATATTATCATTATGGGGTAGATTTCCAACTCTTTGTATAGCTCGTTATACACTTTCCGTATAATTTACTAATGGGTACTTGCCCTCTGGTCAATCTATTAGTGATTGACCTGGCTCCGTCTTGTATGTAGACATGAAGTAGCGGCAGGTTCAGCAAGACTTCTAGTGCAGCTGTTGGGGTTGTCCTCAAGGCTCCATTGGCAGACAGCGACGCTTGCCTTTGGATGCCACTTAGCTTTTGGATCGCCCCAGCCTGCCGAGTCTTTGGCCACTATACCACCGAGCCATATACTATCATGGGTGTGATGACTCTGGTATATAGCCATATGATATTGACGGCTATCGTACATTTTTGTATTATTTTCTGTCGGTGTTTATTCCATGTCAACTTGTGGTCAAATATGACTCCCAAGTATTTTGCCTCTTGTGCAATTGCAGTTTCCACCCTATTAAGAACTGGTGAATTCAGTCCTCTGAGTACTTTCTTCCGGGTAAAAACAACTATTGTGGTTTTGAGAGGGTTTACAGTTAGTTCCTCCTCTTGACATGTTAGTTCCAGTTACTTTGTCTACTTTTTTCTGCAAAAAGTGTAAGGACTAAAATCATTCGCACCTGAGTGTATAAATTAAATATTCATTCACAATTACTGTATATGCTCCTCTGTCTCATCACGGTATCTACATGTACGTGCACTGTAGGTGATTTCAGTAATTCTAGAATTCTATATATAAAATAAATATATTTAGTACATATTTTTCAACATTTTCCAATATAATCCTCGTTAATGCTGACTGTGCATAATTAAATCGTTGCTTGTTGCAATGCATTTTGTGAGCGTTCTAGATTTAACCACTTTAAGCTCAATTTTACCAGTAGTTTTTTTATCGTCGCTTCAAGAGAATAATGGCGCAGTGCCTAAGAGATGAAATTTACAAAACGCACACTTTCAATATTCTGATAACTGATCTGTGAAACGGAGACGTTTGAAATTAAATTACATTTTCAACGAACCTTTTGTAAGAAATAATTCGTTTTAAGAATTGCGTCTAGCTCGTTCCACCGCTCTTCGGTTAGTTAACACGTTGACTACCACACAATTTACTTCCAACTATAAACTGGAGTTTACATCACCATTGGACTATCTAATGAAATGTAAATTTCAGCCTTCAGAAAGGTTTTCGTGGGAACAAAAAATTAAAAAAAAAATTAGTTAGACCTTCTAACTCATTCGTCAACCATTGGTCTTTCAAAAATTAATTTATTAACAATAAATATAGCTAGTGCGAAGAAACATGAAGTTACATTTATTAAGGTAGCAACTAATTGCAACTACAGGCTGCAAACGGCAACTCTAGAACTGCGACTGCCTGCGTTTGGACCAATGCAGAATGATCAGTTTGTTTTTGCACTTTTATTTTATATAAAATTGCCCAAATAACTTTTACATACTTTAGTTGTCATCATTTCGTAATATTTCTTCAACAATTACATCTTCAATTAATTCTAGTAACTCCTCTGCTTCAATCCTGCCATAACCATGGATTTTTAAGTAGTGATGAAAAAAGCAAGACCAAAACAGTCTTTGAATCGGTCTCGGCTTTGCTTATCCGGTCTTGGTCTTGTTTATTCAGTCTGGGGCCTGTTTTTATACTCGTAGGTATGCGCAAAACTATACAATTCTGAAAATACTGAAGTATATTACTTATACATTATTATTTCTATACAACAGATGTTTAAAATTTACGCCGTTGCGCTGTAGGCACTGTTCATAGTGGTCACGCAGATTTTCAAACATATTCGAGAACACAGGCTGCTGCTTATTCCTGAAAAACGAAACGATCTTCTCACGTAAACAGTTCTAGGTAGGTCTGTACTGCTGAATACTTTCTCCTTCAGGCATCCGGTGGTGTAAGATCGGGAAATGTGAAATTAGAAACGCGGAAAATGATGCGCCCTTCAAAAGTTTCCTGCAGCAATGCTATTGATTGTCGAGCAGTTTGACTGGTCGACCCGTCCTGGTTTCCCATCCGAAGGATCCTGGCACGACAAAACCTTCTGCGATCCTGGACAAATGGCATTACTACCAGTTTCTATAACGTCCTGGGAAACAGTAAGATGTTTGCCATCATTATACTCAATGAAATACCAATCACACCATGTGCTGACACTATGCAGCAGTTTTTGGATAATAACTTCTGGCTTATCGAAACCAAGGAAGCGAGTTCTTTGCTCATTAATGTAACTCTCCAAATGAATGTGACTTTCGTCTGAGAACTATACATTATTCAAGAAATCTGGATCCTCGTACAGCATATCTAAAAATTTGTCCACAATACGCAACCGTGCCATTCATATCTTGGTTTTTCGATCGTTGTCCAACGTGAATTCGGTACGGAAATTCACCTACGTATCTGAACAATCACTGAATCGACATATTGCTGATATTCAACTTCAATGGCGTTCGCCCAAGACGTCGGTTCGGTGATTACTCTCACAGCTACTGGTCTACCAGACCTTCCCCTCCGTTGGCAAAAAATTTATCAACAATGGAAAGCATAACTGCGTTGGTTTTTGCCTTTTTATGAAATTGTTCGCGATATTTTTCCATCACCAACTTCAAACTCAGTCCACCTTGTTTGCCATTTTCGAACGAACGAAAATAATGCTTAACAATAAACAATTTTTCCTCAGTCGTGAGACCCATTCTCAACTATAACATCACATAACTACGTTCTTTGCACTACTAAAAACACATAACGCTGCTACTATCATACGTCAAAAAGCAGACATGCGCATAACAGTGGCGCGCAATTCAGTATTGTTTATTATTGAGCTTTTCCAACAAATTCGTGACAAATTTCTGTCACCGTCACACTAAATTCCAATATAACCCCAAACTTGCTTTTTTACACTTTTAAATTATTATAGTATCCATGTACACTAGTACACAAATTTACCAAAACCAATTACCTTTTGTTCTCGTTTTATATTTAAATCAGTAAAAAAATGCTATTTCCATCCATCTTTCTGAAGGTTGTCCGTGATCAGCTGACAACATGGCGCGGGATGGCGTCACTTGGAAACGATCTATTATGGCGCATACCGTATTTATAAGTCAAGCATCAGTTTTTGACGAATTTTACATGGAAGAAGTGTCAAAGACAAGGCGTGATCATCCATAATGAAACTGTTTAAAAAAAAGTGCCACTGACTCTAAGACTGTATAGTTTGGCAAACATAACTGAAGCTGTGAAAGGAATGCGGTCGAAAACATTCGATATTGCCACGTTAAACTATGAAAAAGCTAGAGTGCTAAGTATGTAGTGATAATAATTAGAAAATAGACTTTTCATTATTAACAATATGTCAATGATGATTAAACGTTAGTACGAAAATCATAAAGTCGTGCGAAAATCATAATTACCACGCCCTCCTACTAACTCAATTGGTGAATATTTATCGAACCCCCGTTGCTAGGTAACCACCTGACTTCCTATTGGCAAGCGCGTACGTGTGTTCTTCCCTCTCACTTCGACAATTTATTGACATTGATTATCCGGTGGCGTTTATAATATCAGTATTTATTTTCGTATTTTCAGTTTTACTTGGTATCTTATTATTTCGTATCCATATTGAATTCGAGTACGATTTTTAACATTATTTGTTTTCAACAAATAGGTACCGTGTTTTGAAAAATACCTTACCTTCAAAGCAAAGCATAAATCAGGTTCTATATATAATTATTATATAATAATAATTATGATTTTTGATACTTTCATAAAATAGGTACCGTACGCCATTGGTACGTTTATGACAGATATCGGCCATGTTTCCTCGCCTCTTACCGATGCCCCGTAGCTTCAGATAGACTTGCCAAACTTTATGCAGTATGTGATCCACAACAGCAAAAATCGAAGATAATATTATTACTGCGACGAGGTAATACTGCACCCTGTATACTAGAATAATAAAATCCTCAAGTTTAAATTTGATTGGAATACTTCCGTCACAGTATAAAGTGCCACTTCTAACACTAGTATCATAAAGAACAATTTTGTATTCTCATCCTTTTTGTTGTTTGATACTTTTATATTCAGGACATGAATAAAACGGAACTCCGTCACTGTGATACATTACACATACCACCATTGTGTGCTTTTTACGTTAGAGCAGCTCTGTTTGGGGGCCAAAGTCGAAGGCAAACAATAAAATGATTGGCGAGCTATTTTTCCAGTTAACTTAAAGCATTTGGAAAATTTACATGGACGTCCTGCACATCTGGGGCCTTTTTTCGGTCGCTTGGTACGTGTGTTGAAAAAGCGTGTTTTCACGAATCGACGGGTTCAAGAAACTCCAATGCGGCATAAAGCTTCGATTACTTTTTCATTTACATTATACCATATATCTCGAATGAACTTATTACATTCAAATACTGGAAGAAAAACATTTATTGAATAATTAAATAATAACATATTAATGCTATAAATGAAACTAACTGTTTCTAATTAACTCCACTATCCATTATGCTCACTGGATGTTTAATATTTTGGCTTGACCAAATAGTGACCTCCGCAAATGGTTGGTTATATCTTGCAGATATACCAACCCCGTTTAACTTAGAAGTATAATTCAATGTCTGTCGGGGCATATAGCCCGAGAAGTAGTTGTTGCTTCTTAGTGAACGGAAAAATATTTTACAAATTTTTTAAAGCGTTATAAAGCGTCTGTTGTATTTGTTGCTGAAGATATTTCCTTTGAAATATCATTAATAATATTACCAGTGACGGTTTTATAATTTTTAGTTTTTTCAGGAAATATCAGTTGTTTTTTTCTCTATTTTATTAATAGGTCTGATAATACCAAGCTTAAAAAAAGGTGAGCAGTCGTCGGACCGCCGACAGAAGATTGCTTCTTATGCACAATAGAATGACCATTTTTCGTGAAATTTTCACAATTTTTCAAAAATTTTGACCATTTTTGACAGTTTTTCAAAAATTTTAACATATTTGGCAATTATTGACCATTTTTTTCAAAATCTTGACAATTTTTGACAATTTTTTCAGATTTTAATAATTATCGACCATTTTTGACGATTATTGACCAATTTTGACAGTTTTGACAACTATTGCCCATTTTTGACAATTTTTTAGCATTTTTGATAGGTTCTGACAATTATTGACCATTTTTGACAATTTTTCAAAACTTTTGACAATTTTTAATAATTATTGACCATTTTTTATAATTATTGACCATTTTTTCAAGATTTTGACCATTTTTGACAATTTTTCGAAAAATTTGACCATTTTTCAAAAATTTTGACAATTTTTGACAACTATTGACCATTTTTCCAAATTTTTGACAATTTTTGGAAATATTTGGCAATTATTAACCATTTTCTCAAAATTTTGACAGTTTTTGACCATTTCTGACAAAATTTGACAATTATCGACCGTCTTTGACAATTATTGACCATTTTTGACAATTTTTCAAAAATTTCAACATAATTGGCAATTATTGACCATTTTTCCAGAATGTTGACAATGTTTGACCATTTTTCAAAATTTTAACAATTATTGATCCTTTTGGACCATTTTTGACAATTTTTGACGAATTTTGATTGGTTTTGACAATTATTGACCGTCTTTGACGATTTTTGACAATTTTTCAAAAATTTTAAATATTTTAAAAAATTTTGACAATTATTGACCATTTTTGACAATTTTTGAAAATATTTGGCAATTATTAACCATTTTTTAAAATTTTGACAATTTTTGATCATTTTTCCAAATTTTTGACAATTTTTGACCATATTTAAAAATTTTATCATATTCGGCAGTTATTGACCTTTTTTTCAAAATTTTGACCATTTTTGACAATTTTTTCAGATTTTAATAATTATCGACCATTTTTGACAATTATTGACCAATTTTGACAGTTTTGACAATTATTGATCATTTTTGACAATTTTTCAAAAATTTTGACCATTTTAGACCATTTTTCCAAATTGTAACAATTATTGACCATTTTTGACAATCATTGACCATTTTTGACAATTTTTCAAAAATTTTGACAATTTTTAATAATTATTGACCATTTTTGACAGTTTTTTATAATTATTGACCATTTTTTCAAGATTTTGACAATTTTTCGAAAAATTTGACCATTTTTCAAAAATTTTGACAGTTTCTGACAATTTATGACGATTTTTCCAAATTTTTGACCATATTTAGAAATTTTTTACAATTTTTCAAAAATTTTATTATTGATCATTTTTGACGAATTTTGACAATTATCGACGGTCTTTTGACAATTATTGACCATTTTTGACAATTTTCCAAAAATTTTGACAATTATTGACCATTTTTGACAGTTTTTGACAATTTTTGAAAATATTTGGCAATTATTAACCATGTTTTAAAATTTTGACAATTTTTGTTCATTTTTCCAAATTTTTGACAATTTTTGACCATATTTAAAAATTTTTGACAATTTTTCAAAAATTATAACATATTTGGCAATTATTAACCATTTTTTCAAAATTTTGACAATTTTTGACAATTTTTCACACCTATAGGTGTGCGAGCTCAGTGCGGCAAGAGAGATTGCGCACAGTCGCTTTAATGAGTTATCGCGTGACGAACGCTTTTTCGTAACATCACACGTTTCACGAGTTCACTAACCTTCCCAAAATTCCTATGTCGTGCAATAAGAAGCAAGCTTCAATTTAAATCTTATTGGATTAGTGGATTATTCAGAAATCTGGCAACACTGTTGCATGACGAACCCTTATTCGCTTTTTCGTAACATTACACGTTTCACGAGTTCACTAGCCTTTTCAGAAATATGGCAACACTGTTGCGTGACGGACTTTTCGTAACGGTTACACGTTTTACGAGTTCACTAGCCTTCCCAAAAGTCCTATGTCGTTCAATAAGAAGCTTCAATAATAATTGTAATATCATATCTACTTTTTTTTATTCATATAATATTAAGTCAATGACAGGATAGGGTGTAGCATCACATCAAAGGTAACTTCTGTCATTCTGACGATGATGTCAATAACGAAATAATTATCATTATCCTAAAACCACATGATTAATGTATACAGTGTAAAGTTTAGGTCTTCATAGTTGCTTTATTTTTATTTCGTTTTATTGGCCGCTTTGTTCATTCTATTCGCATTTGGTTTAGACGCTGACCTTTTTGCACAAGTTTTCAAGTGCCCCTCAGGCCACAAAAAGGATTAATGAAAGCCACTCACTCAAATCCTCCGACAATAATAATCCTTATTTCAAGCTTTGCTTTCTACAACATCCGCTAATGATTTGGGCCTTTTAAAGCGTCAATGAATTGACGAACCACTTACTAGTTTGAAACTATTAATTCATTTTGCCCATTCAATTCTAAATATTGTTTATTCGTCATTAAAAATATGTTTAGTTATAAAGATGTTTTCGAAAAAAGCTTCAACTCTCCATTAGTGTCTCAAACCATAAATAAATATATTTTAATTACATATAAACTCACAAATAGATCCGAAGAAATTCTATAAATTATGTGACACTTTTCTAAATCCAAACGAGCTTTCCTGTCCCAAAACTAGTACCGGACTAGACCTTCAGAGAGGCAGAAGGAATAAAGCCGTAAATCACACAGGAAATAAACTATCGCACGGGTGCAGTTGCCCGTAAATCAGATGCCGTCCAATTCGTCTATTTATCTGGTAAAGTGTTTTCCAAGGAAAGAAAATTCCGTCAGTTCCCGGTCCCGATCGTGCCACTAAGACGGCAAGATTTAAGGAACAATATTGGTGTTCTCATATAGTTACAGAGCAGGAAAATTGGTAAAACACAAACAAATGATAATTTTTTTTAAAAGCTTCTTAAAATGTTGTTTTTTATAACTTTATAGCCTCTTCAAACAAAAGGATTAAAAAGAAGCATAATTTACCAATGGAAAGACCTACAGAAAACTATGAAGAAAAAATGATTCTACAAAAAATTTAAAATAGAAAGAAATAGTGTAGATGAGGAGTAAAGAAAATACAAAGAAAAAGGGAGAGAAATGGAGAACAGAATAAACCACATTGGCGGAAACTAGGTTGTCCCCGTTTGGTATTCTATTTTTCTCTTCCGTCTTCTCTAAGTGTTATAATTATTTTCCTTGCTCAATACATAAAGCCCACTGGTTTCATTAATAAAATTAATAAATATAATCATAGAGTAATATCACTATATCAAAAATAATTGACAATTAAAATTGGTGTGAATATGAACGCTATTATAAAAAATCGATTGGGTATTGGTGGGTGAACATCGTAAAAGTTTGTTTATAGTTGTAATAAATTGAACTTCACCGTACCAAAATATAATCATGTATCTTTTTATATTCTAGCTCGCGACCTATAAAATAAATCGAGTGTCGCTTCCTCCGGCAAAGTTGTTTTGGTCGTTTTCAATAAACACCTGAGCGCTCCTTCCAGTTGAAATATAAGTGGAAGGGAATATTATCCTTCACCGGAATATGCCACAAGTATTTTCCTGGTGTGATATTCTCGAAATATGACTCCACAAGCACAACTTTGAAGGTTCTTTAGGGGATACATAGGGAAAAGCTTTTTAGCGGTTTTGAATTACATGTGATTATAGCGGTAGACCTAAGTGTTTTTT
Source organism: Lochmaea crataegi (assembly GCA_947563755.1). Taxonomy (NCBI): domain Eukaryota; kingdom Metazoa; phylum Arthropoda; class Insecta; order Coleoptera; family Chrysomelidae; genus Lochmaea; species Lochmaea crataegi. Next base: position 78,329,859 of record OX387423.1, read on the forward strand.
AGAATGGGACGATGAGGATCAGAAGTGTTAAAATAACAAAACGAAGAGGAATTTACAGTTTCGTATATATATTGAATAGATAAACCGAAATAATGGTTATTTTTCAAAGCATAGCAGAATTTGCGAATCAACATACATTTTAACAGTTTTCTCCTACACAGAAAAGCGTAAACAAAAGTTATCCATTTTAACACCATGAAAACTTTCGCCTATCTGCCATTTGCTGTTTTGTTGAATCATCTAATTTGTATAAAATTCCTTATTCTAGAAGTTTTTCCTTGTCGTTACGTCTATTTAACTTTCTTTGGAGTTTTCCGGTAAAGTTGTGTATGACTGCGTTCATTTCCTTTGTTTAACTTTTCAATTCTTGTGATATATTTACCCAAGTAGATTCATTCTTGTCGTGTTCCACTCTAATAAATCTTCTCTTCTTGGCACTGGAACCTTGCGGAGGATTTAAATTATCAAAAGTCTGTCGTGATGTATAGGTATTAGTTATAAATTAAACATAATAAATGCAAAGCTTTATATGAACGTGCACAACATATTTATGGAAAAAGTTTCTTGCGCGATCTGAATTTTAAATAGTAGCACATTTTTACTTGCAATCAGATTAGGTGGAAAATGGAGTAAGATAATTAAACTTTTTTTAAAGAGAAAATTTATTTAGAAAGAATCGCAGTTTTCTCACTGCTTATCTTGTGGGAATGAAAGAGGTGTGAATAAATAAAAGAAAATATGCTACTGAATTTTAATTTAAATAAATACAATAAAGTGAAGAGACGACAAAAATTTTATCAGAAGCTTCAACATTTTTAACATAAATGTACAGTTGTATTAAAAAAAAACAGCCAAACCCTCCCAAAAATTTTATTGTTCGTCCATGATATAGAAATTCTGACAAATAAATTGATCACCTATTAAATATTTATCGTACGCCCATGGTAGATGGAAATTCCTACAAAGAAATAAAAATCTCATTGTTCTCCCACAGTGAATGGAAATTTTTACAAATCAATTGACCTCTTCAAAAATTAAACCAAGCGCCTATGATACGCGGTGACGGTTAGGCGGTAACCAAACCATAAGTATTGCCTTTATCAAAACAACGTGGCTAGAGAAGTTTTCATTTCAATAAATCGCGATTTAAAATTTTCTCTTTTGTGCTGTACAATTCGTATTATCCTTGATTTAACCAGTCAAGTGTCAATTTATTTGATTGCCTAGTATGAGCCTGTATAGGCTGGGTAAATTATCGCCTGCTATATCACCCAATGAGAGAAAAAGAAGAATCCAACCAAACATTACTCACTACAGCATGACGGTGATAGATAACGCGATAACGGTTACAGGTGCGGTAAATCGATGACAGGTAACGGTTACACTTTGACAGGTGTAAACTTCGCAACCAACCCATAAGTTTTATCCCTATCAAAAACTTTTCAAAGCGGCTGAAGAAGTTTTCACTTAAGAATACAAATATTAGGGACGTATTAATAAGTGAAGTTTATCAAAAGTCATAGGTTGTCACAAATAAAGATCATTAGCATTCAGCACAGTTCTGGAGATTCTGGAGTTCTGGAGTTTCCTTCCAGCCGGCAACTTCGTGCGAAAATCATAATTACCACGCCCTCCGGACTAACTCAATTGGTGAATATTCATCGAACCTCCCTTGCTAAGTAACCACCTGACTTCCTATTGGCAAGCGCGTGCGTATGTTCTTCCCTCTCACTTCGACAATTGACTGACATTGATTATCTAGTGGCGTTTATATTGTCAGTATTTACCTTCGTATTTTCAGTTTTACTTTGGTATCTTATTATTTCGTATCCATATTGAATTCAATTCAAATTCATTCCTCGAGTAATAAATAAATCTAAGATGAATATTTTCAATAAATTTTAATCCTCACACATCACGGCACTGTTATTGGAATCTGTAACCTTTGCTGTTTAAATTGCTATCCTAGTTTTGGAATGAGAGAATCGATTCAGATGTTGGCTTCAAAGTGTGTTGGGTTATTCTTGGGTCTATTGAATTATCGAGGGTTACGAAACACTTCTATAATATAGTTTTATATAATAGTTTTGATACTAATGATATTACATGACAATTATTTTGAAAAAACTGACTGGTACTGACTAGAGCACAATGTAAAATGTAACATGTAAATATAATTAATTTAGTTGAAGTATAAAATACAAGGTTTTATATTTGCGATAAAACCTCAAATCTTTACAATTTCATAACCTCCAATAATTCCAATCGGCTTTATGAAAATAGGATGATCAAATAGTTATTTGTGTATTTAGAGCATAAAGTAACAGATTGCCGCTTGAGAAAGAATATTGTCGCGCGACGCGGAGCGGAGCGCGGCGATCTTTCGAAAGCGGCTATTTTACTTTACGCTCGAAAAACACACATAATTTTTTCTGCAGTCGCCTTTTTAATAATTAAAACAGTATTTTATATTATCTTAGGATATAATAGGAGTGCTAGAATAATCGTCATTTTCGCTACTCATCATGATTAACCTTAAAAAATTCTACTGACTAGGGATGTTAGAAAATAATCGATTTTTTTTAAATCGATTATTATTTTCTTATAATCGATTTTTATAGAAATATTAATCGATTTTTAGTGACTCGATTTTATAAATTACGTGTTTAAATCGATTTTCGGAAACAGCCCGTATTATTTATTGACTATTTTTCAAAATTTTGACAATTATTGACCATTTCTCAAAATTTTGACAATTATGGACCATTTTTGAAAATTTTAAAAATTATTGACCATTTTTGAAAATTTTAAAAATTATTGACCATTCTTCAAAATTTTAACAATTATTGACCATTTTTGAAAATTATTGACCATTTTGACTGTTTTACAAAATTAGTCTCCATTTTTCCAAATTTTTGTAAATTTTTGATCATTTTTCAGAATGATGACAATTTTTAACCATTTTTGACAATAATTGTCCATTTCTAACAATAATTGACAATTTTTAACCATTTTTGATAGTTTTTGACCATTTTTTACAATTTTCCAAAATTTTAGACCATTTTTCAAAATTATTGACCATTTTTGATAAGTATTGACCATCAGTGACAATTATGGACCATTTTCCCAAAATTTTGACCATTTTGACCATTTTTTAACATTTTTGACAATTATAGACCATTTTTGACAATATTTCAAAATTTTTGACAATTATTAACTATTTTTCAAAATTTTGACAGTTTTCAACCATAATTGTCCATTTTTGACAATTTTTGACAATTTTTGACAATTTTTCAAAATTATTGACCATTTTTGATAGTTTTTGACAATTATCGACTATTTTTCAAAATTTTTATAATTTTTAACAATAATTGTCCATTTTTGACCATTTTTAATAGTTTTTGACAATTATCGACCATTTTTCAAAATTTTAACAATTTTTGACAATTATTGACCAATTTTGACCATAATTGTCCATTTTTGACAGTTTTTCACAATTTTTGAAAATTTTTGGCAATTATCGACCATTTTTCAAAATTTTAACAATTATTGACAATTTTTTACAGTTTTTGACAATTTTTCATAGTTTTTGACAATTTTTGACAATTATTGACCATTTCTGACAAAAATTGCCATTTTTAACAGTTTTTGACAATTTTTGACCATTTTTGAACCTATTTCAAAATTTTTGACAATTTTCATATAATTTTATTTGATTTTTAATCTGATAAATTGTTAAATATTCACCAATTGAGTTAATCAGGGCGTGGTTTGATCAAATAAGCGAGCGAAAAAAATTCCTTTTTTGCGCTAGAGCGTAAAGTAATAGTCCTCGGCATTTGTCGACTTCACGATTTCATTTGAATATAGTAATTAATCATTTTACGCGCGACTGTAGAGAAATATTTTTTTTTTAATATTTGTACCTTTTTTTTCGAATACAACCTAGAAGAGTAACAGTACGAATTGCCTGAAGCCAACATTTTCTTCAAGGTTTATTTATTTCAGGCCATAAACATTAAGGCATCTGTTGTCTTCTTTTTAGATATTGGCATGCTATAAGTTTTCATAGGAACTGTCCCTCTAAGTATTATATTGAAATAATTTCTTTTTATGGAATAAAACTGTTAAAATCCAATAAATATTAGATGTTATTTCACATGTAGTTCCAGGTAAACCTATACATACATTATTTGTTGAGTATAGAACAAAAAACCATATTAATATTCTATTAATTATATTAAATTCAAAATGTAAGCTTCCGAAGAGAATTTTTTCTCGCCCTCCCTCGTGACCTGGAATAGCGTTTTATAACGATGGCTATCAAAAAGAATAAAAATAGACGTCTTGTAGTTATAATAGTTGATAATGAAAATGATTTTACATCATATACTTCCGTTATTTATCCTGATAATTCAGAAATCCAGAAGTATAGCCTGGAAAAAGTCTGGAAATGGAACCTCAAGTAAATATCCGCTATTTGATTTCATTGTATTCTCACGGGATTCCTCTCCTTTTCTGAAAAATAAAGCGAAAATAGAAGTCGGTATTATAGCTATCCCTTGGATATGTAGGGCTTTTTTCCTACTTATTTTATTTTTGTTTCCAAGTTGGTTAGGAAGCAACAGTAATCTTTCTGGAAATTTGTTAGGTTTGACTTGATTGCTCTACGAGGAATCATGGAAAAATAATATTTTCACTTTATAAGAACTAATTTCGTAAGTTCCATGCTTTGATTAATCAAAGAAAAATTACTGTTTGTTAATAGTGACAAGACTTTTAATTGAAAATAAGGTTATATTTAGTGCAATCTGCTTCTTGAACGCCTCTTTGTTTTGCTTAACCTGTCCTGATTGCCACTGATCTATTGTGCCCCCTTTCTTCTACTTAGTTTGTGATGAAGGACTCAGAGACTAGTAGCTCCTTTTTACCTATTTCCTGGAGGTATTTTAGGATATCTGCAGACTTTAACTTAGGTAAGTATCCCTCTTCTATCCAGTAGTCACCAAGGTGTTCTCAAGGATTCTGAATTGCTATGCAATCTGCAAGAACGTTTCTTCTTTCATTCCATTCTTCTTGTTCCACTATTTTGAGCTTTTCAAGGTGCCCATTCAGCGACTGTCATGTAGACAAGCAAGCTGCGGATTACATCCCATGCCAGTGTGACTATCTGATGAATCTGCCGTTTCTTCTACTAGGAGAGATAAGAAGCAGCCGTCAACAAACTAGGCGAAAGGTTCAGTCTACAGGCTGGAGAATTAGGTCAAGATTAAGATCCGAAAAGTTTGCAGCGGAAAAGGCCATCATCAAATCAAGTATAATTTTCAAGCTTTCCGCATTTTATTTTATTTTTTTATTGATTCAGTTTCGTTTGAAAACTGGTAGCGTCCAGTTTAATATTATTTAATTCCCCCACATTCAAGGGACTGCGGACAAAATTATTTACTTGGTGCTGAATTACACTCCATGAGGTGGAGTGCTTTAGTCGTGTAAATTAATGGTTTTAACTCTTTGATGATACTTGTGAGTTGATCGGTAATTTCACAGAAAATTTAAGGTCATTTTATAAAATACCCCCAAGCAGATTATTCAGTTCACTAGGTTTTTCTTTAAACGTTCCATCCCTCACCAATTGCCTTATTTTAGGTCCCACTCATTTTTGGCGCCAACGATTTTAGGGAATTGTTCATTTGTACAATGCCAGATGGAAATTTGTTATCAGGAAACATTTTATTTTCTGCTTCTTTTCACAAATATGCAAAAAATAGATATATCCAAGTGATCCTAGAGGAAGTAACAACTTTCCTCACTTCGTTATTAACAAATTTATCTTATATAATGGAAAACGCAACCTTTTCTTGAGCAATAATGAAATTTTACACCAAATAACTGTCTTAACTCTTCTTGTCAACGTCAAACTTTACATACCATTATTCTATAGGCTTTAAAAGTTTTGCTGTTGTTAGGGCAAATTTAAATCCCAATCCAATTCATTGGAAGCTTCAAGAAGCTTAAAAACTTGGAAATTACAGCTATTATTCACGAGCATCTTATTCTGAGAATTTTTGGTTTCGTGCATTTTGTTTGAGCAAGGAGGAGAGACTAACCTGGTATATTTCCAATATTTCAACGCTGTTTCTGTTACCATAAATGGTTATTCAAATTTAATTTTGAGTCAGAGAGTGATCCTGGTGATGGGAAAACAACGGTGAAGCAGCTTGAGTGAATGATGGATCATGTAGTTAAAGAATAGATAATCAATTACCTCTACCTGATAAATATTTCATCACTTTTATCTATCCAATGATGTTCGTACTAAATCTTTCCAACTTTATTTAACTGAATAATTCACAGATCGAATACATATTTAATTACTTATTTGTTTCATTTCAGAAAAATCTTTGAAATGGATATTAAAAAGTGAAGATTCATCTCAATTTACAAAATCTGGCTTCCACATTGTCAAGGTAAGTGTTTTCTTACACTATCTACATGTTTCAGTAAATTTTACAGCTGTATTTTACCAGCTCATCACCTCAGTAACTAATAACATTATTAAAGAGTCCTTTAAAAGATTAATTGAGATTGGTGTGCAGGAAATGTAATCTGTGCAATAGTAGAAAATGTCCTAAAATAAGAAGCAAAGGGAAAATGGCATTGTATCTTCTTCGGAGAGCCTTTTCACTTCCATTGACAGAAAGGGGAAGCGAATACCTGATGGTTGTAGTGGATTATTTTTTCAAATGGCTCGAATTAGCACCTATTCCTAATCAAGAAGCGACGACAGAGAAACAAAAGAGTTTGATAAAAGTTTCAGCTTCAGGCGGTCGAATCAGGTGAATATAGTGACCTCCGGGCCCTATTTCTCCAGCTGGAAAAGTATTATTGCGGTAAGGTAGAGGAATGGACTGCAGTCTTGCTGCAAGGAGCCTCTGTTCATGAAGATTCTAATAACCTTCAGTTGTTGTATGTATGTATTCTGGGGAGACATTCACTGAGACCAAGAAGATCTATTGTGTCCCCTTTATTTTACTTAGTTCCCGAGGAGAGTGTAAGATACTAGTGGTTTCTTTAGTCCTATTTCGCAGGACTTTGCGGGCGACCTAGTGATTGTCTTTAATAAGATATTCCCGGAGACAGTTATGAATGTCTTCCAAGAAGAAAATTTACTGACAGATAGGCTCTTCTCAACGCTATCAGCGATTCAACCACTAAGACTAGGCAGTTCAAAAACTGTAGGGAATCCCTTAATAGGCTGGCAAGATACAATACAGTATCTTTAGTATGGATGCTGGGCTTGAGGAGATTGCAGGTAATGAATTGGCCGACCACTTAGCTGAAGAAGGCTCTAAAGGAGACTTAATAGGTCCGAAATCGTTCTGTCGAATAACAATGAATGCATAAGAGGGGAAATTCGGAACTGACTAGACAAAGAACACCGATTCAAATAGAAGTTCACAGAAGGTCAGCTTCATAAAAACAGTTTATTGAAACTGAGCAAGGGACATTTGAAGACAGTTACCGACCCTGCGATTGAAATTCAATTATTTAAAAAAAGAGAAACGAATATTGGGTGAGAAAGAGATCCAACGCATATAAATCCCGACCACCACGTGCAGAAATATAATTCAAAAGAATTTTGTTTTATACTATTAGTTCTGTTCCTCATATAATCAAAAACTGCTAATCAGCAAATATTGTACTTAAAAATGTAACAAACTGCATGGGATGTTACAAGGTCCATGCATCAGCCGATAACTCTTGCAATGTCAGTTTTAAATATTTACAGACGACTTCGATACCTCAAAATTTGTTGCATCAGAATAATGAGGATTTCCGTTAAAGCCAATATAACATACCTACCTATCTCTAGTTAGGCAAGTTCTTGGCACTTTTGGTTTCGTTAACATTGTGGAAAATTCTTCCTGCCAAATTTTTCAATGAAATATTACTAAACTTCTACGTCTGTTTTTCGGAAAACTGACCAATTTTTTTATATGTTACGGAGTGTGTCCTGTTTAAAAAGGAATTCATGTTATACACTCGTGAATTTGAACAAAAAACATTTGAAATATTTTAAATAAGATGTTCATTATTATACAATGTGATGTCATTTGGGTTGTGCTCATCAGCCCAGGCACTTGAACTGAATCTTTGTACCATTTCCCATGTTATCTACTTCCATTCCAGAAGCTTCGTGTCTTCTATAAAGGCCACTAGTTTGACTGGAGGGATTTTCAGTAGTTGTGATGGTTGTATTAATTCATCTCCAAAGTGCTTCCGTCTAAGTTCTTGTAAGTTCTTGCCGAAGCAGAGTAAGTGAGTAGGTGTTTCATCATCAAGTTTACATTTTCTGCATATAGGTTCACTAGCTTTGCCCATATTGTACAGATGTTTCCTTAAGGTGCAGTGTCCAGTCACCAGGGCGGTAACTGTCTTCAAATGTCTCTTACCCAGTTTCAGTAGCCTGGTTGAGAGTTCCTTGTCTACCTTGTTCAGTAAACTCTTTGTATGAAGGTGCCCTTGTGTCACCCTCCATTTGAAGTGTTGTTGCCAGTCTGTTGAGGGATTCTTTGCAGTTTTTCACCAGTCTAGACCTAGTTGTTGGATTACTGATAGCCTTAAGCAGAGCCTGGCTGTCAGTGAATATTTTAATTTTTTGTCCGGTACATCCTCTTCTGATGTTTTCATCAATACAGGCTATGGCGGCAAACGTCTTTGCTTGAAACACAGTCGTATGTCGACCAAGGCTAAAGAACGTTCTCTTTCTAGGTCCTTTAATACCAGCCCCAGTGCCATGATTCGTTTTGGAGCCATCGGTGAACCAGATGGTTTCTCCAGAATTACCTGGGTGCATTACCTGTTCCCTAGATGGGATGATGATATTCACTTGCTTATCGAATATATTCTCTGGTGTCATGCTATCAAAACTCATGTGAAATATGGGTTCGTGTAGTAATGTCCAAGTTGTATCAGTGTGTCCTCCTCGAACATTGTTCGGGGACCATAAGTCTTCCGATTTCAGCCTAAGAATTGCCATCATTACCTCCGCTCTTATAAAAAGTTCTAGAGAAGGAAGTCCAATAAAGGCTTCCATTGATGCCGTCCCCGTGCTGTTCATTGCCCCGGTAATACCAGGAAGGGCTTGTCTTTGGATTGCAGTTAATATGTTAACTGCAAAGGACACTTCTGTCCTCCTCCACCAGACTATTGTTCCATAGTTGATCGTTGGCCTTATCACAGTTATGTAGAGCCAGTGTACCACCTCAAGTCGTATTCTCCAGGTTTTGCCCATAAGTCTTTTGCATTGCCAGAAAAGCCTAGTTGCCTTGGTAGTAATTTTTTCCAGGTGTGCCTTCCAATTCAGTTTGGAATCAAGGGTCACTCCCAGATATTTAACTTCTCTGGATATTTCTAGTTCTTCTCCGAACAACAGTACTCTACCCTGAAGGAGAACTCTTCTATTCGTAAAAGCAACTAGTATGGTTTTTTTTTTATTAACTGAAAGGTCCTCTTCAAGGCACCATTCCTCCACAATTCGCAGAGCTTCCTGTAGGACATTTCTAATCACCTCTGACAATCACTATGTCGTCCGCAAAGCCCTGCATCCATATGCCTTGATCATTCAACTTACAGATCAAGTCATCCACAATTAGGTTCCACAAAAGTGGTGAAAGTACTCCACCTTGAGGACATCCTTCAGTGTTTCTAACGGTGTATGTTTTATATGCATATGTGCTGACATTCTCCTATGCTCGAGCATGTTGCTGTTATCCCTCTTTTTTTTAAGGGATCTGATAATTGATGACATCGATGTGTTGTCAAAAGCACCTTCGATGTCTGGAAATGCTGCAAGGGCTACTTCCTCAAGATTCAGGCTCCTTTCGAGACCTGAGACCAAATTATGAAGGGCAGCTTCACCTGATTTCCCTGCTTGATGATACAATGTGATGTATTTTGAATTATTTAAATACTGATGTGAAGGAACAAATGTATTCTTGGGGACCTTTGCATGCTTTTCTAGTGAAACTTGTCATATTATTATCATGAGCTAGATATTCCATGTCTTATAAATTATATAATCTTCTTTCTGGGTTTAAGCAACACACAAAATATGACAAGGTACATGCAACAAACCTGCAAGCGTGAAATCAATCTTCTAGAATACTTTTTCCATATATCTACGTTAGAATCGTATAGAAAAATGTTTTGGAAAATGTCATTAGTTTAAGAACCGCAAATTTTCTAGTGACAATATTTAATGGGAAACAGGAATTATCCATTGTGTTAAAACTACTCTGTATATTAGGTTAAGATGGCGGTAAATGAGTCCACGTTCTTTCATTTATCATATTTCGCTAGAATGATCTGCACCTTACAATGCCAACTCGCATAGTGTGCGGTTAAATTTCGAAGTGGAAATTGACAAAGGGTTAAATTAACCATAAGGCTCTGATGCTTTTCTATTTATTCCCATCCTTCATTCTCGTGTTAGTCCTTTAAGCCTTAGGGAAACACTCTGCTTCGCATGTCATTGTCATTTAGTTGTTCCTTTTTGCAAAATAACCTTGACTATACATTAATAATTAATTTTGTCGAAACTGTACTGCTTCGAGTATTAAATCGATTAAACTATTAAATTTATATTTAAAAGACAATTTCTAACTTCAGAATGCGTTAGTGTAAAACGTGGCGCGGAAACTGTGAGAATCGGAATATTATAAGGAACATGGCTGTTGAAAGTAGCACTGAAAAACATTTTAGTGACTTTGAATTTGGCGTTTGATTCGTTTTTAGATAGACGCGATGGAAATTCCAATTTCTTGAAAATCAATTTCGGCAAAAAAGAGTACGGAAAAAAGCATCTTTATATAAAACTGCTGCAAAAGAGGAAAAAAGTATGTATAGATGAATTGAATCCCATCTATGGGATCATGTATCCAATGACTTTGTCAAAAATTGAAACTGCAATCGCACAAGGATATAAATGATGTTTGGGTATAAATAAATTTTTTTTAATAAGGTCTATTTGGAATAGTAATTCTTATGGGATAATGTTACCGTGCGATGGCCGTGGATATAGACATGGAATAATCAACACTTAAAAAAAATAAACAATAAAAGAACAAAAGCTCCCAGCCCGTGCAGAGGGATATGGGAAAAAAACTGGGGGCTACTACCAAAAATGATTACATGGTTGTAAAGCAGGGTTATCAGATCCATGATAGCTCGGTCCGGTATGCTGGGTAGATCCATCAGCTAAGTGACATCCAAAAGCTTGCCTGACAGCTATGGCAAATATAAGGACAACTCCAACTCCTGCCTCTAAAATTTTGCAGAGGCACTTCATGGCTACATACAAAGCGAAGCCAGATCAGTCACCAATAGATTTACCAGAAGGCAAGCATTCTTAAGAGTAAGACAAATAACGAGCTATACAGAGGGATGGAAACCGACCTCATTTTGGGTGAGTTATAAGGATGCTTTCCAAATATGGCTTCAGGAAAAATTTTGAAATGGACATAATTGGTAGAAGTAGAGTAGAAGAAATATAGTCACACTGAGCTTAGGCAAACACGTGACGATATTCCAGGTAGAAGTTGCAGCAATACTGCACCGTGTGGGAGAGTGTTCCTATAGGCACAAAACCTTTCTGTGGTACCTACAGCAAAAGCGTTGGAATCTGCTAACAAGATCCAAGATTAAATTTATTTTTATAATTTTCTTGCGACAGCTGACACGATTATTTATTGAGGGATTCTCGAATAGGCACGTCAGAATTTACAAAGCAACACAACAACAAATTTTCAAAAGGTAAATGTACAATTTGCTATTCTCCAAAATAATTTCCACCTCTAGAGTATGGTCTGTTACAGTTGGTGTCACAAATGAATCTTACAATTAATATTCAATGTTATAGTTACTTTCTCAACATCCAACTTAAATAGCTAGGAGGATATCTCGATTTATTGCCGATCCAATAAATCCGAAGTAAATTTATCAGTAGCAACGTATACCTAACAACGGAATCTGTTCCATTGTTCTCGCTAATAATTCCAAATCGATTAATTATCGAAAGTCATGTGGAAACAGTCAAACCGTCTACTCGTAATTCTGAATTGACTCGAACCCGAAACGATCCCTTATCTCTATTTTCGACAGTTGGTGCTAACGATCAGGCAAGTATGTATTCACCTAAAGGGTGTTTTATACGAGCACAGTGTTAGTATATAGAAAGCTAAAATTGTTTGGCCGCCTAGTATTACGAATTAGGACCAACTGAAGGTATTAAAATGATTTCCAGCTTGTTGGAAATTAATTTTTCATCTAATTTGACTGGTCTAATAAGGGATGAGATATAAAGGAATAATCATTAAATTTATATCGGTAGTATAACAAATAGCATTCAGGCATACCGTTTAATTTATTATTAATACTTCATTAAACTCAAATTCTAGCCCATCTCTCTCGTAACTAATCGATGAAATAAATTAATTCTGACGTACTTAACATGCTAAATGACTCCACAGAACTAGAAATTTTATACGTAGACATGATTTACGGATGACGTATGAGGTACATGTAACGTTTCTGTCTGGTAGTTCATTTCGGAAATAAATCTTGGTCTGAAAATTATCCTGCTGTAAATTAATTTTCAGTTAAATACGTTTTGGAACAAGAGAGATTATTTTGAATTAAAAAATTGCAGTTTGGAAAATTTAAAAGGGGATTTTTTCGAATATTCCGTTGAAAATAAAAATATTTTCATAATTATTCTTTGCCATAGAAATTTTTGTATTCAAGGAAATCACAAGTTCTTTTATTTTTTTTTGTGAAATCCTGCAAAACTATATTTTTCTCAGCGTACTACTCATTCTATCAGTTTTCTTAGTATATTTTCACCTGCGACTCCGTTAACTGTCTGTTAACATTTGACCTACACGACATCAAAGCTTCTGAAATAAGCTTTCATTTCTGTATGGATGATTGTGGGGATTTTTTTTGTTTATGAACTTCAGGTAGTACGATGTTACTATGATTAAAACGAAGCTCTTTAAAGGAATAGCTGGAACGAAAACAGCACTCAAATTAATTAAATTAGTGAAAATGTGTTGGAAAAGTCCAAAACTATGATCAAAATGAAAAAGGAAATCCTAAAACTATTTTTAACACAAAATTATTCATTATTTCATTATATATTTATACCTCAATTTTCTATATTTAGTGGGGCTCCTAAGGCCTCTGTTGCATCCTCCTTTGATTATTTTATCTTGCATAATGTTTGTAATTCTTCCGATCCATGAAATCTTGTGCCATTCTCTGTACCGGGTGTCTGTTTAAAAGAGGTAACCCGCTGTATCTCAGAAACTATTTATCGGACAGCTTGGAGAAGAAAATATGTTTACAAACTCGCATACAAGAAACTGCTGGAAATTATTTTCAAGTTTTCTACTCCACCGCTAGAGGGTGTAGTTCACAGTAATAACACAAAAACATCATTTTCTATAATAAATGTACCGTTATAGTACCACATTTTACGTAAGTTTGCTCCGATACTTTTTGTAACTTTTGAAACCACTGTAATCAAACGGTGATATATTTTATTGGGCATCGAATTCCCTTTCTAATGTCAAAATCCATAAAGCGGAACAAAGGTTATAACAGTTTTATTGAGTCAGCTTTCTTACTCAGCTCTACCAGTTATTTTAGATAAAGGAAAAGTATTGGAGCAAACTTACGTAAAATGATCTAATGATTACGAATATTTAAATTTTGTGGTACTATGCCGGTAAATTTATTATATAAAAATGATGTTTTTATGTTATTATCGTGAACTACGCCATCTAGCGGTGGAGTAGAAAACTTAAAAATAACTTCCAGCAGTTTCTCATATGCGAGTTTGTGATACAGATTTTTTTCTCTAAGCTGTACGATAAATAGTTTCTGAGATACAGCGGGTTACCTCTCTTAATAAGTCACCCGGTACATGCCTCTACCATACAAGTTGTTTATTTTAAATTCGTTCTGACCAAGTTGAAACCCTTTCTGTTCTCCTTCGTATTACTTTGTCATGCCTTTTGGCCCAATATAACTATAAATATTTATATAAGAATTAAATTCCCTTGATCTTATTTCAACAAAACGTTCGAACATTTAATTATTATCCAAATATAAATTAAGAAGGTTATTGAATAGAAAGTCAAGTTCAAGCGTGAAGCAAAGCAAAACAATAATATGTTTATTTGGTTTACTCGAACTTGACTGGTTATATAAATATACATTCAATATTTATCAGAGAAGAAGTTGATTTAGAATAAGTCATGAAGAGCATTCTATATAGTCGAATGGTCAGGGATAAGTAATCCTTAACTAATAAGTATAAGTACGCTATACGGCTAGGTACTTATGCATAGCCTTAGTAATAGTAATTAGTGTAATGTATTTAGTAAATAAATCAAACATATCCCATTGCTAGAAGTAGTTGTTTCATTCTCTTGAGATGATCCTCCATGTGACCTATTCAGAGGCCCTTCTACACCTTTAGTCTACCAACGTATCCATTGACGTTTTTTACATTCATTACAACTTTATTTCGGTAATAGTATAGTCTTAACATCCTGTAAATTCTTCTTAAGGAGTCCATCTCCACGACATATATATTTTCTTTATCGCTTTCTCAGATTCACCAATATTCTAGTCCATATGTTGTATGAGCTTTACAACCATTTCATATATTGTGAACTTCGTGTCTGCTTCTATATTCAGCAGTCTCTTAGGTGTTGTGTCCCATGATTCCGTAGTGCTATGGAGATTTCATCTTCCACTCCACAGAATATACAGTATTCTTCATCCATCAGTTTGAGCTTCTTCATTGGGCGGTAGTTACAAATATTGCCAGGATTCCGAAGTGCTATGGGGATTTCATTTTCAATTCCACACTATCTACAGCATTCTTGCTCCATCAGTTTGAGCTTCTTCAGGTGCCCTATCGGGCAGTAGTTACAAATCTTGTCAAAACTCTCACTGCAGTCTTACTCTGACTGATGCATTCATTCCTTCTC
Organism: Lochmaea crataegi; assembly: GCA_947563755.1. Classification (NCBI taxonomy): domain Eukaryota; kingdom Metazoa; phylum Arthropoda; class Insecta; order Coleoptera; family Chrysomelidae; genus Lochmaea; species Lochmaea crataegi. Next base: position 78,344,921 of record OX387423.1, read on the forward strand.
GCCTGGTTGTACTTTTCCAGAAGTATCTTTGATAATCTTAGCCATACCAGATGTTTCTAATGGTCAGATCTCCTATTTTTCTATTGCTTCTTTAATGCTTATACAGGATAGTCCTTGAATTCTGGAGAGATTGCGTGTCGTCGTCAATAGGCTAGTCCTACTACCCCACGCAATGGCTCTCTGAGTAATGATTGATTTCACTATAGCTGTGTACATCTACTTCAGGGTGTGTGGGTGGTGTTACGGCCCCCATTTTTCCCTGTCAGAAACTTCACTTTTTGTCTCCATTCAACCTCGCTTCCATCTAGTTTAACGGTTGGGTTTTCTTATCTTAGTGGAGGCGTTGAAGATGGTTTTGGTCGGGTTGATGTAGAATCCTATCTTCCTATACCAGCTATTCGTATAGTTCAGTCCCCTTTGTACAATGTGTCAAAGGGTATTCCGAGGTCAGTCAAACCACACAGGACTTCGTCTACCGTCACATTCTACATTAAAAACGATGCTTCTCCTCCTTGTGGATATCCTTTGGTTGTGCATATGGAAACGATGTCTTCACTTGTCCTCGTCTCTGCTACATATTCTTTTCAATGCTCTTCTGACAGCCTCATGTGCTTTTTTTTCGGGCCGAGATGGGAAACTCATGTTCGAATGGATCCAGGACCCAAACAGTTGTGGACTCATGCCCAAGGGGATGCCTACCAACCAAACCCTCCTCAAACTCGCTGTTACTCCTGCCTCGGAATCACTACCCTAGCATACTTCGAGACCGGCGGCGGTCCCTCGCACACTCTCCGCTCACACCGTCGTCTTCCCCTAACTATCACTCCTACCTCTCATGCAATATCGAGTCGTTTTCTTCCCCTAACCATGCTCTATACTACGCCACTTACCTCCATCCATTACTCCTCCCCCCTCAACATTATCTCCACCATGTTCTCCCAATACACCGCCTCCCCTAGTTTCCGCTCCAACTTCTTCAGCATTTCCTCGTTCCTCCAGCATCTAAACACATGCCCCACATCATCCTCCACTTCACACCTCTCGCACACTCCAGTCTCTCTTTTTCCAATATTGTGGAGGTACCCTACTCTCGACCCATGTCCAGTGAAAACCTGTGTCACCTCCCCGAATTTCCGGTCCATCCAATCTCTTCGATTCCCAATCGCTCCTTTTAGCGCGCCCTCATACTCCTCCCGCCTTCTCTCCATTTCCTCCTCTATCCATTCCTGTACTTCCTCTCTGGTCGCCTCATGTGTGGTACTGTGATAGTTCCTTCTATGTCCAAGAATGTATCTACTACAGTTTCTTGGTTCTCGTAACCCCACCATTAGCTGTACTGGTGTAGCCTCCGTAGATCTTCCTTCCTGGAATGCATGCTGATGTTGGTGGAGAGGAAGTTTCTCTAGGATCACAAACGATGTAAGGCTAACTGGTATAAAGCACTCTGAGTTTGTTGTGTCCTTTTTCAAGATTTTGGAATAAAGGTTCCAATCCAATTGACCTTCTCCATGCTTCTGATATATAAATGAAGAAAAAATGTTGTCCACCTAGTAGTGACATGTTTGAAGGATGAAAAATACAAATATATGTGTTAATTACTATACTATTAATGTTTCTTTACAATAATCATGGTAGTGTGATATATTTTCAACCAGGAGGATGTAAGACACTCTGCAGTGAAACACGCTATAAAAACAAGAAAAAACAACTACACCAACTACAAAAGCTGCATATGTAATAAAGCAATAAGACGACGAACCATTTGGAGAGCGAGGGAGATATATATGGGTAGAGAGAGACAAGTTCACAAGCTAATCTCGTATGTGCTGCAGGGTAATAAATGATCTGCTATTAATTAAAGGAGCTTCCCAAGGGAAACATAAAGAGGAAGCTAGTGATTTAAAATGGAAAAACAATCAAAGCCAAAACAATACTCCTAATTAAAATTTGTTAAGGTTACATCGTACAAAATAATCTTCAGTGAAATATTCGGAAACTGGTTATGCCAATAATTTGGTTGAAAGGGTATTTTCTAGAAAGTTGTTGTGTGTACAGCTTCGATATGATGATAAAATGCTAATCTATGTGAGAAACAGTCGTGGTCAGATAAATATGGGCTTATTTGCACCATTTTTTAGGTATAATCCTGAGGATTAACAGTTTTTTATGTACACGAATATGAGTTTTCGGATCAATTGTATCAGTTGTAATCATGTGCTTTTTGTGCCTTTCACTAACATGCTTATAATTCGAAAATACCATGGGCGTCCGCAAAAAAAAAGAGAACTGTTTGAGAGATTCGGTATCCATATTTGGATCCATTAAATTGTACACTGGTGTTTTAACCGGCTTGGTTACATAAGAACGGCTGTCATTAATGAATGCGCACAAAAATATTTTTTTCTATAGTCGCGCGTAAAATGACTAATTACTATATTCAAATGAAATCGTAAAGTAGACAGATGCCGAGGATTGTTAATTTACGCTCGCTTATTTAATCAAACCACGCCCTCCGAATTAACTCAATTGGTGAATATTTAACAATTTATCAGATTAAAAATCAAATAAAATTATATGAAAATTGTCAAAAAAAATTTAAATATGGTCAAAAATGGTCAATAATTGTCAAAAAATAATTATTGTCAAAAACTGTTAGAAATGGACAATTTTTGTCAAAAACTGTCAGACTGTCAAAAACTGTCGAAAATGGTCGATACTGTCAAAAATTGTTAAAATTTTGAAAAATGGTCGATAATTGTAAAATTTTTTTGAAAAATGGTCAAAATTTTTCAAAAATTGTCAATAATTGCCAAAAATGGTCGATAATTGTCAAGAACTTTAAAAAACATTTCAAAAATGGTCAATTGTCAAAAATTTTTTGAAAAATGGTCAAAATTTTTCAAAAATTGTCAAAAATGGTCAATAATCGATAGGTATTTGCCAAAGTAACGTAAGTCACCAAAAACGATTTGTAGAAAAAACGTGTTTTTAATTTAACCTGGTTGAACTTATTGAAATTGTGCAAAATTTACTAGGGTATTCTTTGAGGTCTATTATTTTAATGAAAAAAAAAAAGAATTTTTAAAGTTTTTGTATTGTTTTAGTGGTTTTAGTGGTTTTAGTGGTTAATTGATACGTTACTCTACGGGTTTAGAAAACTCGGAATTAAATATGAAATGGACTTTTATAGGTACACAATAAGTTAAGGAAGTAATATTTTTGAATTCCAAGTAGGTACAAGAAAACGATTTCCGTTATTATACTTACTTAAAATCAATAATTGACTGGAATCTGTCACTGTTGCAAGTCAAACACAGTGACTGCGAAAAATTGACGTAAGGCGCAGAAACCGACCGGGACTTACGTTATTATGGCGGTAAAAAACGTTAGCTTACATTACTATGGTGGAAATAGAGTAAAAGTTGCGTTTCTTTTACGGGTATGATTTAAAAAATTCTGGACATACGTTTTTAAAATAGTTAAAAATAAAGTTTAAAGTATAATCTAGGCTTACTACTCTTTGGCTGTTCCTTCTTAACAATAAAAGCTTTACGTTAATGAAAAAACATGATTTTTACCAAAAATGTCACTTACGTTACTTTGGCAAAAATGCATCGTAATTGTCAAAAACTATCAAAAATTGTCAAAAATGGACAATTATTGTCAAAAACTATCAAAAATGGTCAAAAACTGTTAAAAATTGTCAAAAACTGTCAAAAATTGTCAAAAACTGTCAAAAATGGACAATTATTGTTAAAATTTTGAAAAATGGTAGATAATTGTGAAAAACTATCAAAAATGGTCAAAAACTGTTAAAAATTGTCAAAAATTGTCAAAAACTGTCAAAAATTGTCAAAAACTGTCAAAAACTGTCAAAAATGGACAATTATTGTTAAAATTGGTCAAAAATTGTTAAAATTTTGAAAAATGGTAGATAATTGTCAAAAACTATAAAAAATGGTCAATAATTTTGAAAAAGGGTAAAAAAATCTTGAAAAATTGTTAAAATTTTTGAAAAATTGTCAAAAATGGCCAATAATTGTCAAAAACTATCAAAAATGGTCAAAAATGGACAATTATTGTTAAAAATTGTCAAAATTTCGAAAAATAGTTGATGATTGTCAAAAATTGTTAAAGTTTTTGAAATATGGTCAAAAATTTGGAAAAATTGTCCATAATTGTCAAAATTTTGAGAAATGGTGAATAATCGTCAAAAGTGGTCAAAATTTTGAGGAATAGTCAATAAATAATACGAGCCTTTTCCGAAAATCGATTTAAACACGTAATTTATAAACATTCCTAATCAGTAGATCTTTTTAAGGTTAATCATGATGAATAGCGAAAATGACGATTATTCTAGCACTCCTATTACAACTGTTATCATTATTAAAAAGGCGACTGTAGAAAAAATTATGTGTTTTTCGAGCGTAAAGTAAAATTGTCTGTTACTCTACGCTCTAAATACACAAATAACTATTAAGGGAAAAGCCGATACGCCTATAAGTGACTTTTTATTTGCGTTCCTTGGGAAAGTTTCCTGTCATTTGTCATTCCGAAATCGAACATCTTGAGCAGTAAACATTTAGAAAAAGTGTCCGTGGAAAGGTGTTGAATTGATGGCGCTACTGTACCATCAAATATTATTTGAAAAAAGCGCCAAAGATGATTAGAGTCGAAAATGGAAATAACCAAGGAAATAAAGTGTTTCAATTGAAAATACCAGAAAGGAAAACGCAGCCGGTGAGTTTCCAGTTTTATCCTTCTGTGTGGTTGGTATACAGATATGATGATTTGAATGTGAAATAATGGGGAAATGTCCGTTTAAAAGAGTAAGCATCAAGAACATAATAATTAATAGTTTTATAACATAGTTGTAAGTAACTTGAAAAAATACTTCATCATTTATTTAAACTAACAAAAAAATCTAGTTTTTTTCTCAAAAATGTACAATATAAGTAAGCCAATTTTACTAAGGATGTACTGTACAATTTATTATTTTATGCCTCACATCTCTACATTTGGCATATGTGACCTTTCCCATTTTAGTCTCACTTGCCGAGTTTCCCACGAACACGACAACTCGATCTGAAACTGGGCGAAAACTTGGAAATGTGGCTTTCTGCAAATACAATACATCATTCATATATCTTGGAAGTAGTTACGTTATCGTGTAGTTTCCAAACAACAAAAACAACTTAACCAGTTTGTTTCATAATGAACAAGTTTGTTTTGGAAGATACGAGTACCTGGCTCGGTGAAAGTTCCAAACTAGCATCAAATTAACTGAATTTTAAGTGAAAAAAAAACTGGAAATTGGTTACCGGTAAAAGTTAAAACCGATGAAAGTATAAAATAGGAAGATTTTCAGTCTATTTATAATTCACTCTGGTATTTTAAGCACACTAATTAATTATTGCTTATTATTTAAGTGAAGCGCATGACACATGTTACGTTTTTACGTCTATATAGGTACAACATAAAAATATTATGTCTCCGTAGCCGAGCGGTATGAAGGTTTGGATGCCAAAAATTATTAATTGTAGGCACAGGTTTCGAATACTGGACACGGTGATACTTTTTTTATTTGTTATATTGTGATATGCGTATATGAATAACTTTCAATATAGTTCCTATTAATCCGTAAACACACCTTATAGTAAATCGAACTAAAAAGTAAAAACATCATTGTGTGGTTTTATGAAACCACGATGCAAGTGAAACTGAGTTCGGCAGAGCAGCCAAGATATATATTCGCGAATTAATACTGATTTTAACAGAGAGGATTCTGCTCCACTTACTGAATACTTGAGAGAAGTATTTAATATTGAAATTAAAAATGATAGAAATATACCAACCACGAGATATGGTACTACGATCGATGCGGGTTTTTCTAGATACATTAAAAAAATAAGATGTAGGTCATTGTTTACTCATTTAAGTAAAATATTAGTTACATTCATAGACGCGATTTTAATACCCTAAATAAAAAAAATAATTTTCCGAAAATTTTCAGTTAATTGCCTACAATCCAAAAAAAAGTTTCACAATGATTTTTTTCTATATAACTAACACTGGATTTTAATAATGTATACGACCCTCACCGGTTATTTACTCTTTATTATTCCATTCAAATATTTTTTACAACGCTTGTGAATAATTTGATTTTAATGTTATAAATGAAACTAACTGTTTCTAATTAATTCCACTATTTAATTGAAAGATTTATGAAAATTATTAAAGGATATTGATAATTATTTCGATATTGACATATCATCGTCAGAATGACAGAAGTTACATTTTATGTGATACCTACTTGATGTTTAATATTTTGGCTAGACCAAATAGTAAGTGACCTATCTTGTGATTGACTTAATATATATGAATAGAGAAAAGAAGAAGATATATTAAGTCAATCACAAGATAGGTCACTTACTATTTGGTCTAGCCAAAATATTAAACATCAAGTAGGTATCACATAAAATGTAACTTCTGTCATTCTGACGATGATATGTCAATATCGAAATAATTATCAATATCCTTTAATAATTTTCATAAATCTTTCAATTAAATAGTGGAATTAATTAGAAACAGTTAGTTTCATTTATAACATTAATATGAGTAGATTCCACAAAGTAAGGGTCCAAACAGTAAATTCAATTTGATTTTAGTCTCAGTAACCATTTTAAAATTTCTTTCTTACTGATAAAGAAGCTGTTTTATCTCTCTTTTACTCGTCCTTTTTTTCCTAACAAATGGATGGATCCTTAACCGCACTGGTCCCCGATGTCTGAATTCTAAGCTCCTGAGCTCTGAGCCTTCCATTTGAAAAATGTCAGAGAAGCGTCGACATCACAAGTGAATACTTTATTCTCCACTCTTTCTCCCCCTAAAAAGGAGTGATAAATGAATGAGGCTTACTCTTAATTAATATTTTGATACATTATGTTGAGTTTTCGAAGTGAAAGATTGTTATTGAACGGCGTGTTTTTGAATTTTCTGTTCCTGATCTCTGTGCGGTCAAATCTTGATGCAAATTTAACGGATTATTGCGTCAATTTCACCGGAAACACTACGTCAGAAATGTTGTTTTTTAACTTTTAAACAGATATAATTTCGCGTGAAATACTCGCTCTATAGGCTGAAGTTCTAGTAAATGCCTATTTGGACGTAACAGCGCTTTGACGAACTCGTCCAAATATTGACGTTGAAACGTCGGTGATTATAGTGAATGCAAATTGTGACGAGCTATTTGTCTGTTCACAGTTGTGCTGCGCAAAATAAACAAGATCAATGATATCAGTAAATTAAACAATGGTTATGTTTTCCTCCACGGTACCGGAGTACAATAGAGTATTTTTTATTTATTTATTTTCAAGTCAACAAAATTTTGACACAAATCATTTTTTCCTGTCTATTTCGTTTTCCACAGGAAGTTATGTCTTTACTGAGGGGTCCGGTAGACTATATGTATACAGCGTTGCTGAAAAGTCTCGCACCAAGGAATTATCTTTGAAACGGATAAATGGAAAGTTATTCTGCATATTTTAGAGCAAATGTCAAATGTTTTTGACGTCAATGTATCACTTTAATATAAAATGCCTTCTAAAAAATCAGTTTTATTTTTCTAAATTGCATTGCACTGTACTAATGATATGACGTTTTAGGTTTTTAATAAGGTAGTGGAGGCAAATATGGCCCACCTTAATATAATTTTTTTTCCATGGAAACAGAAAATTTTTTTCAACAACATGATAGGTAAGTATGTGGCCGACATACCTATGTAATTTAACCTGGTCAGACATGATTCGTAATAGATTTATATATAGAACTGCACTGCTCTAGGACCATATTACCAATCTGGTCGGATTATATGACCCAGAGTGAAAAATCTTTAAACTTAAAGAGATTGAGACGGTTTTATTTTTATAAAGGTGTTTTTACGAAATTAAAAACCAAATTTTGTTTTTAAACAAATATTAGAACATTTCATGAACACAGCAAAAAAAATTAGGAAATTTAAGTAACATTTCAATACACATTTGAAAAATAAATCAAATTAACATGCTTATGCACAAAAAAACTAACTTAGAATGTAAAAATGAAAACAAGAAGTCAACAGCACTCAAATTCTTCATCATCGTCCGACTCGAGGCCAACTCATACCTCATGGTACCAAGTAAGACATTTTGTACACATTCGCATGTCAAGTTCTCCTTGGCAAACGAAGGAAGACCCCTGAAATGCGCAGAAGATAAACAGAGAACTCAGCTGTGTAAAGGATAACAATACAATTTAAAAATGAGCTCTCTGCATTAACTGCTGGCTTGTCTACGGCGCATCAAAATCTCAGGGATCTTCCTACGTTTGCCAAGTAGTTGGTCCTCTTTATCACAAGCTGCACATAACCATGACTCCTATGTAGTTTGCTTAGATGTAGACTGTGGGATAAAACTTTTCTATTTGGGTGTTGATGACACTGGATGTTTCGGATCTGAAGACTTCATAGCAGATTCGCCATGTTTCTCAGAGAAAAGGTCTTTTGTCATTTGCTGAGCTTTGTAATACAAAGCTTCACGCCTAATTATTTTCACTTCATTATTTTTTCCATCAGTAAGAGCTGGAAGTATTTCGTGAAAAGACTCATTCAATCTATTTGGAGAAGGTTCTTGAAAAACTGGATTGATTATTCTAGCTAACAATGGAACATCATCATCAGACGAAATCTCACCGTTTGACCTTTCGGAGTTTCCACTATTTTCTGCGTTTATTTCATCAGGCATGGCTCGCTCTGTTACTAAAGAAGTTGCAAAAGATGCATCGGGTATTGCGTCAGGATTTAAAGGAAACAATCCTGTACCTCTAAATCCGCTTATAATATTTTCTGGAGTCATATATTTGGGCCAAACACAGGACAAAATTATGTTGAATCTGGCCTTGATTAAGTAAATTCTTGCATACTTTCCTCATCTCAAAACTAATTTAATTTAAAATTTATGCCCCCGTATTGTTTTATGATAAAAAGACTCTTTAAAGAATAGAAAATTTACAAATAGTAAAAAGACAACTGTTAACAAGAAAAAACTGCTATTTAATCTTGTTCAAAGTGATCACCGTTAACATTAAGGCAATAAAAGTTGAAAAAGAGCCAATTTTAAACAAATTAAATGACAATGGAAGGCTCTGGTATCAAAGGCAAAACAAAATGGTTGAATAGAGATTTACCAGACCTTTTAAATGAGGTATGACTTGATACCTAATGCCATTTGAAAAAATGATAGGGGTGTCTCCAGTAGGAAGGGGGTGAATCTGACGTTTATGACATTAGCGCCAAAAAGTGTCCCCCTCAAGTTAAAATTAGACGTGTTTCGGCATTTCTTCCTAATATGTCCCATTTTTAAAATATTAAGGGTGGGTCCTTTTCAAATGAACACAGTGTATACAACTAGTTGAGGCTTGAAATTTTCAACTTAACGATAACAAAATATGTTGCTATAGCATGTTTACACATTTCACCCAAGCCTGCCTTACATGAACACAATTAATGAAATCATGTTTCCACATCCAGGAATCATAGCATTTATGTAATATAAGGTTCTTCTTTCCTGTGATATATTTGGATGCAAAGAGCAGTAATTGTTGTGACATCTGCATTACAAATTTCACTATTTATTCCATACTCAATTGAATGGCCAACAGATAACATTCGTTCTGAATTTTGATATTCATCCGATTTTGGGTTTTACCCTTCCAAGATAGTATTTCAATAATGTCCAACCTGGTTAAATTTAATTTTATTTATTCACGCTACCATATATACGTATGTATGTTTTTTACCATGTACACGGAAACACATCTGGGATACGTCCCAAAATGGTTGATGAAACCCCAAGATAACTCAAAAATAGCCACGACTCAGTTTAAAAAGGTACAAAGACTTGTCTGCCCCAGCATAATGGAGGCTATGAAAACAACACCAGCATCAATCATGGTAGCACTTCTGGAAATCCCCCCTATTCAGATAACAATCATGGATGGGGCAATAGTGGGTTCCAAAATGCTAACAATTGAACGGATCACGACAAGATAAAGAAAATATTGTTAGGTAATATCTTGGAAATAAAACCACCCCATCACATGACTCCTATATACTTTTTCAACATCAATATCGAGGGGATTGCCAGCATGAAGGGATTAGACAGATGACAAAATCAAGGGAAAGCCTGGTGAAAAGATGTGCTTTACAGACGGATCCAGGACCAAGGAAGGAGTTGGTGCTGGAATATACAGTGAGAGGAGAAACTCACAAATAAAGATCTCACTAGGAACAAAAACTCCGCATTCCAGGCGGAAATATACACTATCTAGTACTGCGCGTGAGGAATAAATAGCGGGAATTGCGCAATGCACGGATCAAAATAAGCACAAAGAGCCAGATGTCGCTGAAGGCTCTTTTGAACCCAAAGGAAACGTCAAGACTTTTATGGGAACTCAGTGTCTTCTCAAAATCCAACGAAATAGGTTTGCTGTCGATTCCAGGACACTGCGGCATCGAGGGGCAATGAAAAAGCTGATAAACTAGCTGGAGAGAGCTTGTCAACTTCATATATTGGTCCAGAGCCCGCACTCGGGACTAACAAATCTGACATCTAAAGATGCATACGAAACTGGGTGAAACGAAAACGCAGAGAGAGGTGGAATGAAGATAATTCCATAAGCTACGGAGAAATCACAGAATGGTTTATTGGACATACAACATTCTCATGAAACCCCAAGATAACTCAAAAATCAGCCACGGCTGAGTTGAACTAGGTACAAAGACTTGTCTGCCTCACCATAACGGACAATAAGAGAACAACACCAACATCATTCATGGCAGCACTACTGGAATTCCCCCCGATTCAGATAAAAATCATGGGGGAAGCAATAATGGGTTCAAAAACGCGAACAATAGAAAGGATCACAACAAGATGGTCAGAGGTAATATCTTCGAAATGAAACCACCCCATCACTTGACTCCTATATACTTTTTCAACATCAATATCGAGGTGATTATGTCTGAACGAAGGGATTTGACAGATGACAAAATCAAGGAAAAGTCTGGTGAAAGGATCTGCTATACAGACAGATCCAGAACCAAGGAAGGAGCTGGTGCTGGAATATACAGTGAGAAGAAAAACTCGCAAATAAAGATCTCACTGGGAACAAAAACTCCACATTCCAAGCGGAAATATACACTATCTGGTACTGCTCGTGAGGAATAAATATCGGGAAGTGCGCAATGCACGGATAAAAATAAGCACAAAGAGCCAGATGTCGCTGAAGCCTCTTTTGAACCCAAAGGAAACATCAAGACTTTTATGGACACTCAGTGTCCTCTCAAAATCCAACGAAATAGGTTTCATGTCGATTCCAGTACACTGCGGCATCGAGAGGCATTGAAAAAGCTGATTAACTATCCAGAGTGGGTATATCAACATCATATATTGGTCCAGAGCCCACACTCGGGACTACCAAATCTGACATCTGAAAATGCATACGAGACTGGGTGAAACGAAAACGCAGAGAAAGGTGGAATGAAGCCCATTCCATAAGCTACGGAAAAATCCCAGAATGGTTTATTGGACATACAACATTCTCATGAAACCCCAAGATAACTCAAAAAACAGCCACGGCTGAGTTGAACTAGGTGCAAAGACTTGTCTGCCCCAGCATAACGGAGAATAAGAGAACAACACCAACATCATTCATGGCAGCACTACTGGAATTCCCCCCGATTCAGATAAAATCATGGGGGGAGCAATAATGGGGTCAAAAACGCGAACAATAGAAAGGATCACAACAAGATGGTGAGAGGTAATATCTTCGAAATGAAACCACCCCATCACTTGACTCCTATATACTTTTTCAACATCAATATCGAGGTGATTATGTCTGAACGAAGGGATTGGACAGATGACAAAATCAAGGAAAAGTCTGGTGAAAGGATCTGCTATACAGACGGATCCAGTACCAAGAAAAGAGCTGGTGCTGGAATATACAGTGAGAAGAGAAACTCGCAAATAAAGATCTCACTAGGAACAAAAACTCCGCATTCCAGGCGGAAATATTCACTATCTGGTACTGCTCGTGAGGAATAAATATCGGGAAGTGCGCAATGCACGGGAAAAAAGAAGCACAAAGAGCCAGATGTCGCTGAAGGCTCTTTTGAACCCAAAGGAAGCATCAAGACTTTTATGGGAACTCAGTGTCTTCTCAAAATCCAACGAAATAGGTTTGATGTCGATTCTAGGACACTGCGGTATCGAGGAGCAATGAAAAAGCTGATTAACTAGCCAGATAGGGCATATCAACTTCACATATAGGTCCAAAACCCGCAACTTGGACTATTAAATCTGACATCTGAAGATGCATACGAGACTGGGTGAAACGAAAACGCAGAGAGAGGTAGAATAAAGCCGATTCCATAAGCTACGGAAAAATATTCATTAAAGAACCGTCGAAACAGAAAACTGAAAAGCTACTCAAGTTAAGCAGGAATAAACTCCGATCAATAAGGGGTCTTCTCACTAGTCACTGTCCAATTGTAGGACACCAGCACAAAGTAAGGTTGTGAAACTGTGACTTTTCCTGCAAACAATGTGGTAAAGAGACAGAAACAGCTAAGCTTATACTGTAAGAATGTGAGGCAATAGACTGCAAAAGGCAAGCAATATTTGGACAGTCTAGGCGGAGTGAAATTGTAAAATTAAACCTGGAAGTCACGAGAAGCCAAAGAGGCGGAGGTGTAGCTGGCGATATGACCCGCAAGAAAGAGAAAAAAAAACTGAATTGAATAAACGTTCATGTTGAGAAAAATTCCATATAAGAAGGTATTATTTTGTGAAAATCGTACCTGTCTATCGCATCTGAGTTCAGAGATATTTTCAGTGAAAATGGGACATCCGCTATAGTACAATAACCCATATATATTTTTAATTGGTGTATAACCACTTCAAAATATTTGCTGGCGCATCTATTTGGCATTTTATAAAACACCAATTAAGCAATAAAGTTCACGAGAGCAATAAAAAAAATGGTAGCACGAAGCTGGGCGGTGAACGGTGTTGGCGGAACGAAACCATGGAATGCTTGTTTCGTAGCATTTTCGGATGAATTATTTCACGATCCGCGCGACCGGCTGCAAGTTACAAAAACCGAGTTAGATAGAGGCGCCAACGTGGGCTTCCTACAAAGGTGGAAGTAAGGAACAGGCGGTTATCAATGTATTATTAAAACAACCCAAAGTTCGGTAGTTAAAATTTGTTGAAGGAAATCGTGTAGTTATTATTAGTTTTGCGGATAAATACGTGTTTGTGGTTGCCAGACATCTATAATTAATAAAATATGATTATTAACTGAGAAATATAAAAAATTGCATAATAATGAACAGTTTACAGCAGTGGTGCATTCAGGATGCATTTTCAATCGTTACCAATAAAGGACTTCGAAAATTTGACACGTGGGCTGTTGTAGTGGACATTCTAAGTTTCTCGAAACATTTACATATAAGAAATTAATTTAGGGTCGAGACATTTATGGCTTTTTCAGCATTCTTGCTTTCATCTGGATACCCAATCCCACATAGAAATCCAAGGCAACGAAGAAGCAGACAAATATGCCAAAACAAGCTGCAGAGAATGGCAATACTGAAACAACTAAGCTTAAAGCTGAAATAAACAGCGTGTGAGAAAAGCGGTGGAAAAGTGCAGAAACTGAGTTGAACGAAGTGGAAAAGTCCGTAGGACTGTGGTTTATATTACCCAAAAAGCATCGTGATCAAGTGCTTGCTCATCTTCTCAGCAACGATTCTCAACCAAAGTGTGACCATTGCAATGTAAGCACCTTCTGATCCAATGTTTGCTAGTAGTGACAAAGCTACAACAAGCGCAGCTTCTTTCTTGTGAATTAGCGGACATTTTGGAGCCCTCATATAATGAGTAAAATTCAACTGTTCTGAATCCCATTTAATTTTAAATCCCATTATTTACAACTCTTGAAGTACTGTTTCAAATAATTTTACTACGTCTGTGTCCCAAATACACTTCGCGCTCAATTTTCACTCAACTTTTGAATCCTTTCTTTTCTGCTGGCTTTTAAATGTTTATTGGACCCATTTCGTCGTGAGACATTGTGTATAGTGAAAATCCGTGCTTACGGTTTGAATCGAATTTCCAATCATTAGTTTAAATTTATACAATTTGGCATGGATTCCAAATATTTCATCTTGTATATCAAATTTCTAAGGGAAGATAAAGGAAAATCTTTTTGTTTTTAGAGAAACCGCCAGAAGTGATTTTATTAAATTTCGGCGAATTTAAAACTCCACTGAGAAGAGAGAGAAAAGAAGGAGAGATGAAAGATAAATTTTGATTAAATTTTTCGGTATTCAGACTAATATTTTGGAGTAATTTTGTAACCCGCACGTTAACATTGAATCCGACGTTTTTAATAATCTGGTTTACTGTTTTTTCTAAATGATTTACTGTTACAGTCGAGGTTAAGATCCTAAAGATGGAAGACAAAAATGAAAAAGGGACTACTTTTTATCATCAATCGACATCATTCCCATCTAAGGGTGATGTTATAAACGAGCTGCTGATAAGACAACACAATTACTCACATCTCTTCTCAAAAATGTATTCTAGTCTGTTAAAAAATATCCAGTACACATTAATGGTCTCCTTATTAGACTAATCAAATTAACATATTTAGAGGCAAAAAAATGAAAGTTCTCAGCAGGAGTAGGCTAAGTGGAAATTATAAAGTGGCTTATATAACGAACGGAAAAATGAATGAATGCGTGAGCAGGGGTGTAATGGGGGGATTGGACAGGGACAAAAAGGGGTGAAACAATGTATTAATAGAATTTTCTTGAAAAGTTGAAGTCATAGAGAAAAGTGACCAATAAAAAAGTTATAGATCATAATCAAATCTACATTTTTATTATTCAGCTTTTGACATAACCTTGAAAAGTCCTGGAAAACTGCCTAAAATTGGTTTTTACGTTTTTTTTTCGTTTCCGCAAAATAACCTCATTTTTACGAAACTTGGTGGAAGTATAACTTTTTATGTCTTAAATATACACGAATGTAATCAAATTGAAAAATAACATTTTTTATGAGGAATTCATTTTTTTTAGGTCAGAAGTAATTCGTCCTTTAAAAAGTCATTGTACCGGGTGAGCAAATAAGAGCGGTCGTCGACCATGTCTTAGGATCGGAATGTAGTACAATTTTGGAAAGAAAAGTGGTCTCGAGAAAACCTATAAGTTTTTTACACATTTATACATTTTTCAGTCTGGTGAAATTATTTGGTTAAAAAACCTCTCAATTATATATTTTGTGGCGTTGAATTTCATTATAAGCAAAATTAACATTAATATTATAAGGAAATCTACTATGAAGCTAATGCCAAAAAGTGAATGGATATGAACCTAACTAAAATGATTTATACTGGAGCAAAATTCCTTAGGATATGGCAAAATGCCTCGTAAGTTTTGTGTACTGTGGTATGTCGTGCCATGAAGTCGGTTGGCCTCAAAATTTAATTATATTATTATAAATTTATCCGTCGTTTTGTTGTTCTACAACGACGCATTCAGAAGTTATTAGTTTACATTCGAAACAGTAATTTAGAACTATGTTAAGCAGATCAATTACGCGGCTTTTTGGCTGCTATAATAAATTGGAATTTTAGGGTGAATTTGGTATTGTTTTCTGGGTTGTTCGCTGAAAAGAAGTTATGATTATATAGAAAAAGTATTCCTTAAACTGAATTTTCCATCGACCTTGCGTTTTAGAGCTATATCATTCAGCAATGACCCCCTATTAATTAACGAAAACGGTGACATTTGAACCGGCGACCTTCTCAGTGACATTTCAATGTTATTTGACATTACTTTTGTTAATAGCGCTTATTAATACTCTTGTTGGTTAAATAACTAATAATAGTAATCATTATTGTATTTTCAAAGTTAATAAAGACTGTACTAATGGAAAAGTTATTTTAATTTTCCGAACGGAAAATGTATTACAAAATATGTGTCACTTTTTCTGACTTACTTTCAAAAAACTCTTGTTGCTATGATATCATACAATAAAAACATATAGTAAGTAGATCGCTAACTACAATACTTTCCCTTTTTTATTTAACTTTATCTATACATAAAATAAGCTGAAAACTAAAATCCAAAAAAATCAAATGAGAATTGGTAAATGTTTGAAGAAATTCCCAGCTTTCGATTCAAACTCACTAGCCTTGGTCTTGGAAGTGGCTTGGTCATAATGTCCGCTACCTGGGCTTTTGTTGAGATCTGTTGAACCTTGAGAACACCTTCTAATACCTTTTCTCTGATGAAAAATACCTTATTTTTATGTGCTTGGTACGATGGTGGTACTCTGGGTCATGACAAAGTCGTATAGTTGCCTGATTGTCTATTAACAGAGTAGGAACTTGTTTTGGATAACCCATCTCTTCATATAGTCTCAACAGCCATATGATTTATTTAACTTTCTCATTAGCTGCTACTAGCTCTGCCTCAGTTGTTGATGTAGCAGTCAACTGCTGCCTTTTGCTTATCCATGAAACTGCACCTCCTGCATATGTAACTACAATACCTGAAGTGGAACGACCAGTTTTATTGTAGCCTCCAATATCTGCATCACTGTAGCAATCTAACTTGGTACTTCCATCTGATCAGTAACATATTCCAAAAGTAAGTGTACCTTTTAGGTACCGAAATACCATTTTTAGTCTTGCTACATCTTCTGTGCTTGAGCAGTCTAGAGTTATTGACAATACACTAACAGTGTAGGCTAAATCTGGTCTAGTGCCAACCATTAAGTACATCAATGACCCTATAGCTTCTCTGTATGGAAAGTTATGAGTTTGATCACTACTTTTTTGATAATATGCTCCTAACTTTACCATAGGCGTTGTCACTGATTTGCATTGACTAAAATTAAAACGATCTAATAGCTTTCTTGCATATGCATGTTGAGAAATTTTAATTGAACCGTCTTCAAATTGTTCAATTTCAAAACCTAGGAAGTATGATGCTGGTTTAACAGTAATTTCAAATTCATTCTTCAGCTCATACAGGATGAATTCCGCCTCTTTCGGATCATTAGCCATTACCAACCAATCGTCCACAAACAGTGCCACCATTAGTTACAGATTAGTTACAGACATGGATCAGCTTCACTCGCTTTAAATTCAGCTGCTTTGAGAAAAGTGTTGAACCTTCTATTCCAGCATCTTGTAGCCTGGCGGAGCCCATATGAACCCCGTAAGAGCTTACATGCTTTCTTGTTCCCATCTGTACAGCCCTCTGGCTGCTCCATATATATGTCTTCATCCAGTTCACCATATAAAAAGGCTGTGCACTCATCAAACTGTATAAGGTTTATCTTTTCTGTGGCCGCAATGCTTAACATGGGTCGTATCGTGGTTAGTTTAGCCACTAGGCTGAAAGTCTCATCAAAATCCACTCCATACTTCTGGCTGAAACCTTTTATAACAAGTCTTGCCCTATACTTGTCTATTGTACCATCTGGATTTATCTTAACTTGTATCGTGGTTAGTTTAGCCACTGGGCTGAAAGTCTCATTAAAATCCACTCCAAACTTCTGGCTGAAACCTTTTATAACAAGTCTTGCCCTATACTTGTCTATTGTACCATCTGGATTTATCTTAACTCTAAATACAAATGTTCAGTTCATTCCAAAGAGCTTTCAATTTTGCGATGTGCATGGAAACATCCTCAGCATCATTCCAACTAAACGTAAAAAAATCAGCACAAATCTTGTATAACTGATCTTTTGTCGATGCCTCAAACTATTGCTTCAATGTATTCCAAACTCCAAACGCAGTCTGTTGGTCCATTATTTTCTGATATACGGCATCAGTAACAGATCTCGCAATCATGGACTTGGCATAACTATTCGTCTTTCTAAACAGATCTGATTTGGCTTTGTGCTCTTTTATGGCGGCCTCTGATTGAGCTCCTTCTAACTCTTCAGGCTTGACTAACTTGCCATCAATAACGTCAAGGGCACCTTCATGAGAGTCTAACAAATCTCTTATTTTACGTTCCATCATTCTCTATTGTGTTTGGCTGTACGTATATATACTTTGGAAAAATAACACACTCGAAGTATTGTTTTGGTGTAGTAATTCAGACCAACTACACAATTCTTGGTACTAACTTTATATTTACTCTGATCTAGCTATTCTTAGCGTAATCTGGGTCCATAACCACTATTGTATTTTCAGAGTTGATAAAGACTGTACTAATGGAAAAGTTATTTTAATTTTCGAACGTAAAATGTATTACAATGTGTCACTTTTTCTGACTTACTTTCAAAAAACTCTTGTTGCTATGATAACATAAAATAAAAACATATAGTAAGTAGATCGCTAGCTACAATAATCATATTTACAATAACTGCTCACGTCTGCTCTATTATTTGTATTCTGGTCAACGCCAAATAGGCACTTAAATTTTCATAACCGTGGGGCGAGCTTCATCAATTATTTTTTCGGAGATGTCACCGAACTACCTGATACAAATTATTGAAAAACAGGTACATGAGGCAACATAAATGTTAGTTCTCCTCATAAAAATGTTTCCTACTATTTCCTATTAATTACTGCTAATGGTGAAAGCCAGGTTAGATTTCAAAATGGTTCATTAGTGCAAAAATGAACTTTTAATAAAAATGGTATATAAAAGCTTATAATTCCTATCGATAAGCGTATTTTTCATTGTAATAACGTACTTCAATAATTATGAAATAAGCTTTTATCAGTGTGTATGTTCATTAATTGACAATTAATCTGACTAACCTGCTAACAAGCAATAGGATTTCTTATAAATAAATAGCAGCCTACTACTACTACTGGTACTATTTTATTTTTATTATAGAAAAATCCGATTGTTTTTCACCTTTTGAGACCAAACTAGTAAAAATTCAGAGAGTAGTCTTACCGGTTCTCGGGTAATCCTACTTGAAATTTATTTTAATTAAGGTACTGAAGGAAGTTAATTATTAATCAAGTTAATGAAATTAATAAAAGAAAAATTATGAAAGTTAAGAAAGGTAAGGCGCCACCCTGAATAATACTAGTTTATTTGTTACTCACATCAGCATTATAGCAACAAATCCTGGGATATTGGAAGGGAAAATAATCTATGAACAACGTTATTAAATTTACAAGTTGTATATTGACTTTAAAAAATAAAATAGCAAAAAAAAAGTCCAGATAGAGTCCTGGTTCCAGATAAAGTCCTTGATAAAGTTCCAGATATAGGTACAGATAAAGTTCTGGATAATGTCCTGGTTTCCGATGAAGTCCTTGTCCCAGGTAAAGTGCTAAGGAACAATAATGGTAGTATCAGGAACAAATTTACCCAACTTTACAAAATCCAGGATGTCTGAAGTATGAATTTGATAACGAATTTGATATTACAATTCTGAGTGTTGAAGAAAATCATTTAAAAACGTGGTTCATACAAACATCCTGTATTTTACGTTACGATAATAAAAAGAAATATAAAGAACATAACGAAAAGTTTAATTTTTTTATTAAATAACTGCAGAAATTAATTAGAAAATCACCAAATAAAAGAAATACTGAACGTATAAATATCCTCAATCGGTAAAGCTAAAAAAAATATACCAAAAAAAACGATGAGAAACACGATGCAGGTATCTAGTTCTGGAACGTCACTTATGTAATTATAATAAAATAAGAAAAGAAAACATTATACGGATAAGCGGAAGGCAAGAATGCAGTTTAGCCATATACTTACCATTCAATGTTGAATGCACTTCGTTACGGCAAGATGGTGGATCTTCACCACTTAATTAATTTCGACTTTATATGTTCATGTTTGCTCGAGAAAAGAATGAAATTCTTTATTCCGTTGACTTAAATAATTCATCCTATCATACGACCCAAACCAAGACCTACGTCCGGTATTTTTACCCAATCAGTAGCCTTGAGGAAAGAGAATTTACAGTTCGAACGTATATACTTATTTCATGCCTTCACACAAAATAATCGATATAGAGGGAAAGAAATTAAACTAGGCCAGGGACGGAACTGCACAAAGTGAACGTGAATTTTAAATATTTTAACAATGATACAGTTAGTAGAGGGGAAACAGCCACCTTCTCGCTTTAAAAAAATCAGAAATCCTGGAACTTGCCACAGGATGGTATGATAGTATACAGACGGCTCAAAAGCAATAAAAGGACTGGGATAGGAGTAAGGGGCAGGAACCAAACACTCCGAAAGCTTGGGAAAAAGCCCAAGTATCTTTCAAGCGGATATACCCGCCATTGGAAAGTGTGTCCAGTTCCAAATTGATAAAATATATTGAAGGCAAAGGATTATCATGTCGAATAGTCAAGCAGCCATTAAAGCACTGAGTACTTACGTAATCAATTCTAAACTGGTATGGAAATGCCTAGGGAAACTCAATGAACTAGGCGAGAACATCATGGTCACTTTACTGTGGATTTCAGGACCCAATGAAATAAAAGGAAATGAAATAGCAGATCAACTAGAGAAGGGAGGGGCTGAAATACCCTTTTGGATACCGGAGAACTTTTGAGGTAGCAGTTCCAATGTGATATTGGAAGAAATAGGTAACACCGAAACAAGGAGCACAACACCAATTAAGCTACTGGATAGAAAAGGGACACTTACCCAAACTAAATCCTGCGGATATCCTAAAATTCCTTGGGACTACTAGTCTGGGACTTTTCTCAGGAACTAAGTACAAGAAAGGGGGCGAAATATATATGTTAGGTCTCAGTGAATATCACCCTAATATACATACATACTGTTGGTATATTTGATATCTTCTCTTATTTAAATCAACACTAAATAGCCATCAGGGTCATGAACTTTCACATTTGGAACAACAATTTTTTTTTCAATAAAACATTAAACGGGTATTGTTGCTAGCCTATGTATATTTGCTTTGGTTGGTATGTAAATAGCTATTAGTTTGATATTAACCCTAGCCGTTTCGCAAACATAGAGAGGTATAGATTGATAGTTAAAGCGTCATTTAAGTACCAAATTGTTTATACTGAAATCTCCAGGACGAGGTTTAGTGTTTCCATTTATCCGGTTATCGGATCGGATAACTAATTCCCATTAAAGGACGTGTGGAGTTTCCAGATTCGCAATTGAGAATATTTCTAGTAGAATGTTGTAGATAGGAGATCGAAGAGATCTAATGAAATTATAGTATTGAACTAGTATATTGCATTACTAGTGTGAAATGGCACTTTCATGATGTTTCCAATTAAGATTGTTTCTTAAAGTATTGCAAAGTAAGAATTTACTCCTGTTTCCAAATGTGTGAATTATAATTTATGAATAACGAGTGTGCCAAATGTATAAAAAAAGCGTCTTGTGAAAAATCACCCAAAAATGAAAATGCCATCTTTGTAACGCCATTAAAAGATTTAGCATCGTGGAAGCTAGCCAAATAAGTATTCCAGTTCAAGTATCTAAGATAAAATAAAGGATTGGGGGTATTCTTGTATCCTCTTTAATTTGTTTTTGAAAGGAAACAACTATAAATTCGCTAGGATCCTAGTCGACGCCCGAATCGACGGTTTTGCGACTACGGCGACATTCTTAATTGATATTTATGTCGCTTATTTTAGAGGCTAATTCTCTCTTCTCGCTTTGTACGTTCTGTGAAGGGAATAACGATGATTGTATATCGTCTAACATCATTTTGTCTCAATTTGTAGTTAATGTATACAGATTGGCGCAAAAACTTTCCAATGTTTACTATCGTCATTCCTGCTTGAATAATATGAATATCTTTTGTTTCAGGAGGACTCATTCTGGTTCGAAATCATCTATGACAGATGATCTTATCACAGAAACTCCCAATAGGTAAGTATCCATGAAATATTGATAAAAGGACAATTCAACATTTCCAGATACATTTAAAATCAGACGCAAACAACTATGATATATGAAATAAGTTCAGTTAGATAGTGGTGGTAGGTAGGAGGTAGTTTTGAACAGATCAGAATACAACAAGTTCGATGCGCCCATGGTCTGTTTTCAGTATAATGTTGTTCTGATTGGTTGTGTTCAATCAAATGACCTCAAATTAACTGATTTCATTGGATATCTGCTAGAGCAAAATTTTTTTATTGATTTAGTGATTACTTGTCATTAGGAACTGACATTATGGTTTATGAACATTAAATGTCGTTTCTCTTATTGCAGGTAAGTTTTGTGAACAATAATTTTAAAATTTCTAAGTAACGAAAAATATATTTCTCTTATTGCAGAAACTCAGTTGTGTTCTCATTATCGGTGTCATACCTCCTAATTGCCCAAAGTATCCACTATAATAATAATAATAATCACTCACTCACTCAAAGGGTAACTACTTATTTTTGAAATCCCAGTTGAACGCAGGAAATCTTGCCAAAGCAATTAGAACCTACGCCTTACCGGTTCTGACATACTCATTTGGAATTCTGAAGTGGACAAAAACAGAACTGGAGGATATTCAAAGAACAACGCGTATCAAGATGACCAAACACAAATGCCACCACCCGACATCATCAGTTATTAGGACCACACTACCAACAAAAGAGGGAGGGAGAGCTCTAACGGAAATAGTGAATTTACATCACAAAGAAATATCTAAAGTACAAAAATTCTTCATTGGCAAGGCTCAAAAGGCTGATAAGAAACTTGATATCGTTACATACTCTGACAAACGGGCCCAGAAAGCACTTCATGGTCGACATCATCATGACCTCAATCAACTATATATCGACAAGGAAGCATCAAATAAGTGGCTCTCTGATGGAACATTGTTTCCAGAAACAGAAGGATTTATGATGGACATTCAAGACCAAGTAATTAATACCGGTAATTACAAGAAATTTGTGATACGAGATCCAAACATCGTGTCGGACAAGTGCAGAAGGTGTCAACAAACAACAGAGACGATACAATACATTATTACGGGATGTTCAGCCGTAGCTAACATTGATTACCTTCGCAGGCACAATCAACCATCAGAAGTTGACCAACAAATTCGGATTAATTAACACCTACACGCCTCATTACAAGTACCATCCGCATTCAGTTCTAGAGAATGCAGATAGACGGGTGACGAATAATCGGCCTGATATTGTAGTTGTGGATAAAAATCTAACTCGGTTCTTCTAGTGGATGTTGATGTACCCAATAACAACAACATTTTAGACAAATACAGCGAGAAAATTGCAGAAAACACCGATCTTGCAATTGAGGTAGGGCAGATGAGGCATGCAGAGAAAGTAGAGGTGGTGCCGGTCATCATTTCATCTACGGGACTAGTTCCCAAAACTCTACAAGACGGCCTCACCAGACTAGGTCTTCATACATCGATCTGCAGAAGACTGCAATTTTGAATACTTGTCACATTGTCCGTAAATTTCTAAATATGTAATTGCTGAGCCTAATCCCATTTGCGTTCACACTCTCGGGATAGGTGAACATTACTACCAAGTGTACACTTAAGATGATAATAATAATAATACTCTCCCCACCTTTTATTCATAAGGTTAGAATAAGATCTTCTGTATGTTCCTTGTGGTGTATTCATTATTCTTTTTGTTAATTACTTTGGGAAATTTTATCCACAATCTTTTTTTGTTATATCAAAAATGCTCAGATTCTTATTATCAAATCTTTAGTAAATATTATTAGATAATAGTGATTGGTTTTTACTTTGGCTCTCTGTCGATCGCCTATAACCCTATGAATATTTTTCAGGCTAAAGTTTGTAACATGTCTATCGACCTGTTTCGATTTTACAGAATAAATCCTTTTAATTAGCGCTCGTGGTCACTAGCCACTTCCAATTATAGTTCTGTGATCCCAAATTCTTCAACCCTGACCGTAAGACAATTGACGTCTGCCAACGGACGCTTCCATTTTTTCCAACGCCACGAGAAACACCCCTTTCCGTTACCGACTTCCTAAGGGGAAAGACCATCTTTCGCTATCTTGAGTATCTTATGAATTTTGCTGTGGTAAGTTCAAAATCATAATTTATAATTAATAAGCTTCTTCTAAAGTACTATCTGATATAATTTTCGTATGCATTTTTTATTTTTTTACAGAGATAGACGAAATTAAATTCAACACGTGGTCATAAACTGTTCTTTTATACTAATATGGTAGTTTTAAACCAAATATTCTTTTATAATTCACTGTTTTACTTTTATACAAACATTTTCAAGCTTTTTCAGTTGCGAAATAACTCTTTTAATTATAAAATAACATTTTTATAATCTGTTAACCTATAAAATATTCTTTTTTAACGCCAGTGCCGGTTTCATATATTTCCTAAGCACGATATTTTTTCATATAACTAAATAAATAACTTTTTGCTATCATTAGTTTCTTTCGAATCATTAGTATATTTTTTTAATTTAGCCGATAATTGCTATTTTTACTGTTTTAACATGGGACATATAATGTTGGAAAGCTTTCAGTAAATTAAATCAATTTTTCTCTTTCAAATAACTGCCTTCCTTTTTTTAACCTGAAAAGCTGACCAACATAATGTGCCATTACATTCAAGTTCCTACATATCCCTGATCCACCTGTACTTCTAGGTAAGCACAGCCCCAAGGATATAACCCAAGGATATAACCCCAAGACCTAGGCTATGATATAAGCCCTAGCCAAGGATAGAACCCTAGGATGCAGCCCTAGATCAATACCTGCCTACCTACTTCAGGAAACCACTCCATATAAGCTAAGTACCTATAAAAGTACAAATTCCAGTGTTCATTTCCTGTGGCAGAATAAATTATAAATTTGTTTTTAACTCTATCTTTTATTTTTTTTCTAAATCCGCAACTATAAAAGTTGAGGGAGACATCGCCCGGGTGTAAAATTTTAATGTTCCGTTTTTAAGTAATTTTTTAACTTTTATCTAAATTTCATAAGGCGTTTCTACCTTTTCCGCCTTAGTTTTTTGTACTTTTTATCGTCCAAAAGGTAGTGGCGCCCTCAACTTTTACAACCAACCCTCCTGAAAAACTTGTGCAGCATAAACTTGGGGTCGAATCACCCTTGAGAGGAGTCTCTAGCCGGAGCCCTTCGAGCTGGTGCCCTTTAAGGTTACAGCCATTTACCGTTACAAGTTTAATCACCGTATACTTTTTCATAGATTCATCTTTATTCAGTTTTCAGTTCAGTTTTCAGCTGTAAAAGGAACGTACATTTTAACAAAATTAATACTTCGTAGCAAAATCTATCACGTTTTAAGCCTCGAGTCTGTGTTTATTCAATTTAGAACTCCACCGGTGTATTTGACAAGCTAAAAAAACCGAAATACAACAAGAAAAATGTCGTAACCAGCATCTGGGTTTCTTTGACGTCTTTATTAAACTTTTTGATCCGGCAATAAAAGAAAACCAATATTTCGCTCTACCTATATTATGTGTGTATAGAGAGATAGGTATATAGTGATGATAAACAACAAAGGGCCGTATCACAATATTGAATATCGCTCTTTCGTCTGTTCTTTGACGCCGAATATTGTATATTCAAGACGGACGAGAAGTATATTACTTTTTTTTGCTTGGATACGTTGCTAGAATATTATCTTGTACTCATTCTTTCACTTTACAGGGGATGAATTAAAAATTCCCAAAAATTCAAGTTTTAGAAAAATATACAGTGTGGAAGAGAAATGCATTTTTTTAATTATTCCACGCGCTTGTTGGTACATTCGAAATAGAGTTTTTAAATGCGTTGACTGCATCTTCTGCAGTTCATTCTTAATTTTTGAAAAAGTCAAAAATTCGTTAGGAATAAGGTCGGGTCTGTATGGAGAATGGTCCAACAATTCGATATTCTCTTTCTTTAAAAACTCAATTGTTTTTCGAGCTGTGAGGGATTTGCATTATCTTGGTGAATAGGTTGGGAGTTTTTTGAAACTTAGCCATTACTTCCGGCAAACAAATCGATATGTACCAATCAGCAATAACAGTTCTTCGATCTTACAGAGGAATTGTTGCTATATAACTCGCTTTTGAGACAAATGTCTCCTCCATCTATTTGGAAACATTTCTAAAACGGATAACTTTCGTCGGTTTTGGTTCATCTTGGAACAACCAAACAGCGGACTGACGTTTATTTTTGGGTTCATAAGAGTAAATCCACCACTGACAACACTCTGTATATTTTTTGAGTTTCCTGCGTTACTTAAACCAGTTTGGAGTTTTTTGACACCAATTGACTCTAATTGCTTTCTGTTCTTCCGACAACACATGCGGCATCCAACGGGAAACTAATTTTTTTTCCAGATAATTCTTCATGTGAAATTTTTGAATTGCGATATTTGACATGTCGATCTTCTTGGATCCGCTTACGTACATCATCGACGTTTTCCTGGGTGACTGCCGTTGTTGGTGGACCTGTTCTTGGATCGTCGCTAAGATTAATCTAAATTCTCCATACAAACGAGAAATTGTCGACTGATGTAGTACTTCATTGCCTAAAACAGAAACCAACTCGGCAAACCATTCTTGTTGAAAGAACAGTTTTCTGAAATTGTTAAAAGTTATTGCGCGAAAATTTTCTTGGCTCAATTCCATTTTTCTACTGACTCATCAACATCAAAAATTCAGTTTAGGTACAGCTTTTAACGAAGCGATCTGAAACTTTGGCGTTAAGTTAACTAAACATGACAGTTACAACCTCTAATTTTTCCCTTGACTATTTTTTTCAACAGAAATTTCCGTTTCTTCCTAAACTTGTTAAATCTGGGCTCTCATATTTATCTTCTTACTTAAAATGTCTTATAAAAAGCATCAACTATAATTATTAACATTTTCGCTAATTCCTTGGTTTTATTGAAACTTTAGAATGTTTTATATTCGTTTGTCTGGTGTAACGCGAGTGTATAGTTTGAGAGAAATGCATCTAGTAATTCAAAGAAGATTTTTTGCTTAAAGGATCTCTAATAAAAGGTAAAAAATATATATGTTCAGGAGAATGCCTGCAGGAGGTGAGTTAACTATATGAGCTTTTGTTTTCACGATAAAATTGAAAAAAGAGCAAATAATATTTTAGAGAAGCACGGAGAAACAGGAATTTGCTTGAAGCAGTATGGGTATTTATATCTCTTACATTTGTCAAAGTTGGTGTATCTAATATAAGCGGTATGGAGATAAAAGAATGTACAAACGTTATTTTAGATTTTTATATTAGTTGTTTGAGTGAATGGTAGACGAAATGAAAATTTTATTTTATTTTGTATTAAGTTAGTTTATGATTTTATATTTATACAAACATAAAAAAAATTCGTTCAAAGACTGGAGATGCAAAAATTATCAATAAAAAAAACTAAAAAACACCGGCTGCATGAAGAGTGCGCAGACCCACGGTGTACCTTAAACAACTGTAGAAAGGTACGTAAAGATGGAGGGAGCGCCTGACATTGTGAATTCTTCGTTAGGGCAAAATATGATCTTTCCGCAAGAAATGGAGTCAATGATCGCAAATCGCTGCTTAGAAATGGGAAGAATTTTTTTCGGAATTACTCGAAAAGACATGTGCAGATTGGCATACAGCTTATGGAAGGCTAATGTTATAAAAAATCCATTTAGCGTAGCAAAAGAAAGTGTTGGAAAGAAATGGTTTTCTGGATTTATTGCAAGGCATAAATAATTGTCATTGAGAACGTCCCAAGGAATATCATAATTAAATTATTCACCAGAGAAAATTTTTTGATTTGTATGATCTACTTCTCGAAAAAATTAATCAAAATCCAGCCAGGATCTTCAACTGTGATGAAACTGGCCTAACCATAGTCCAACACAAGCATATTAAACTTGTGGGGAAAAAAGGAAAAAAACAAATTGGTGAAATTACTTCAGCCGAGCGCGGATCTTTGTTGACCGCAGTTATTTGTGCAACAGGTCAATATATACCACCCCTTTTAACTTTTCCACGTAAAAATATGAAAATGGAGCTTATGAATGGCACCCCACCCGGTTCACAATATGCGTATTACATATGTGGTTGGATCCAACAAGATATATTTGTACAATGGCTTCGCCATTTTAGTTATAGAACTAAGCCCAGCGTTAACTATCCAGTGGTGTTAATCCTCGGTGGTCATTACTCTAACACGAAAAATTTGGAAGTCATCTGTGGATCGAGAATACCATGTTAACATAATATGCCTTCCACCCCATTCGACGCATCGGATGCAACCTTTAGACGTAGCATTTATGTCACTATTCAAAACCTTTTACGCGCAAGCGATCACAAACTGGGTTAACCCAGGCTATCAGGCGATCAGGTGGGAGAACTTTTTGGGAAAGCCTATATAGGAGCGGCCACCATGTATACAGCTATAAACGGGTTTAGAAAAATTGGAATGTTTCCTCTTGATAGAAACGCATTCAAAGAATATGATTTTGTGTCAGAAATGTAAGAAGCAATTAATGAAGAAAAAGTATAAACAGAAACAGTGGATGAAGAAAAAGTAGAGGAAGACACAGTAGAGGAAGAACGATTAGATAACAACGAGCCAAAATAAAAATCCTCGAAAGACAAGTTACCCCTCCAATACTGCAAACCGCTGAGAGACAGGCTACCCCTGAGAAACAGATTACCCCTGCAAACTTGATGCCTGATCCAACTGCTTCGAAAGTTATGATTAAAAAAAAGAGTTCAAGAAGTGGAAAAGCTGCCGTTATAACTAGCACTTCATACAAAGAGGAATCAGAGGCCAGAATAGAAAAAGGAAATTTACCTTCTAATTCGGGCGTCAAAAGAAAGATTAACTATTTAAAATCAAGTCAGCAGAAAAAAAATACACCTACCCAAAAGAAAAAGAAACAGTCAGTTGCTAAAGAAAAAGCAAACAAACGCAAGTTGGTATCCTGGAGTTCTTCTTCAGATTCGGCCCCTGAACCGGAGTATCAAGATTCAGATGACCAGCAGGTAGAAAACTTTGAAGAAGATGCCGTTTGCTTTTTTTGCGAAAATCCGTACTCCGAGGATGTCAGGGGCGAAGAATGGGTGATGTGTCAAAGCTGCTTCAAATGGACTCATGTTGAATGTACTGGTTGTGAAAGAAATCGTTATATTTGTGACTTTTGCATTTATGAATAATTTTTAGTTCTATGTTCTTTCTAGTTGAAATTTTTTTTTATGTTCATGAGCGACGAAACTTTTTGTTAGATATACTTTTTGCATTTCCATAAATAAATATTTAAAAAAATATATTTACATATTAAATTGGGTACCCCATATTAGCGAACCCCATATTAGGATATCGTATGCCCCTAATATGGGGTAGTGCACTTTTTTTTTAATTATGCATATTTTCTGCTTTTTTTAAACATGTTTCTTATCAAATGTTTGATAGTATATCCAACGAAACATGAAATATGGAAATGATGCTTAAGACTACCTCCGTTTTTTTATTATGGTGTTTTGAAAAAAAAACTACCCCATAGTAGCAGACTTTCCTCTAACTTTCAATAATTACAATTACACCAATAGCCAGAAGTTAACTAATGAACTTGTTAGCTTTTATCTAGTTATGTTGTGACTATTTCTATAATATAGTTTTCATTTTCTACTCACTCGTACAAAAATGTTGCTCCGTATATGTGCAGAAAGGGTCTTTTCTGCACTTGAACGCATGTTTGAGTTCCGCTTTATGTCGCTTGCACAACTGCGGTCACGAGCGGAACAGTATCACTTTGATCTACTGGTCATATTTAACAGTTGTCAGACTAATTATCACCTATGCTGCTTAGTCTGGTGGAACCGAACAAAGCAGCAATGGACAAAAACAGAGTTGCAAAAAGGGCATGGACTCGCATGCATTGGTATTACGGATGAAATGAGATGAGCACAGCCTTAGAGGTAATGCTAGGCCTTCCTCCAATACATCTACATGAACGGCGGATCGCTCTGGAAAATTCCTATAGGCTAACACAGGCTAAATCTCTGAGATCCGACGATCTATTGGGATATTTTGAAATAATAAGGACGGAATTTATGTATGCGAAAAAGGATCGCAGTGTGGCCATTCGTCCACCTTGTAATCTTCAATCTTGTCATCTGTATTATCAACTTTGGTAAACATCGAACACTGTTTACACTGCCACTACACCAACACTAACATTTTACACTATCTTACGCGCGTTTCGATAACCAAGTTATCTTCTTCAAAGACTGAATGTAAACTAACACTATGGTGCTTCGTCATCCATGTATACTAAATTTTTAAGCGTAACATAGTGTAAAATGTTGGGGTTGGTGTAGTGGTAGTGTAAACAGTCTTCAGTCAACAGTTCCAGAATTCCCAACTTAACTGTTTTTCTGTATTTTTTCCGTACAAACTGTGACTTTTTCTATAACTTATTTGTCTTGGTCATATCATATTTATTTAGTATCAACTATATTTCTCACACCTTGTAGTTAAGAGTTTTCCGCTAAAACAGTAACATGAAAACTTGTTAACTAGAAAACGATCCAAATATATTTTCCCCATTTGATTAATAATGAAACCAGCATCGACTTGAAGGACTCGCCCTCATTTCGTTCTCCCTAGGAGGATTTCTGTGACTGGAATACATTTTCTGGTTCAGGGACGTACGTCTAAGTATAGTATTTTGAAGGGATACTTTTTTTCTAAAATATTGATTTAAATATTCCTGTGATCGTCTTCACTCGAAACATGGTTGAGCTAAATTTCCTTTGTCAGCTTACAATTAATAGCACTGTACACTACCATCGCCATCATCATTATGGTATAACCAAGCTTAGTAGCTGTCATAGTTGAGAGCTAAATATGAGAAAAAAAAATTACAAACGTCTTAAAACGTACTCTTTGAATATTCTTTATTCACAAAACAACGAATATTCACCAATTAGTGGTTCGTTTACCATTTTTTTTATTGAAGTTTCAGAAACATTTTGTAATTCAAAATCAAATCAAAATGTAGATATTGTATTGTTCCCAAATGTGCAGGTATAACAAAAAAAAATGTCCAGATCAATTATTCATTAGGTATTTACCTTGGGACCCCGGTAGACGGAGAAAAGCATTAAGGCGTAACATATTTCTTTAGCAAAAACGAACAAACTTGTTGGAAGAAATCACTTTATCGTAAGAAGATATTTGTAAATTAGTCTTCAACAAAATTGGTTTGATTTTATTTATACATGTAAGTACATTTTAAACACATAAATATATTATAATCATGTAAAGTACGACCAGAAATATAAAAAAGTCATAAATCACCAACCACTTGAGTTATCACCAGGCGGTCGATTCTACGCAGAGTTGTACCTGCCCTAGTCATTAAATGTTGTTTTATGATGATGATATTGGGTTAAGATAATTATTAAGAAAAATCGCTTGATTATAATTGAGAATTGTTTATGTTTATATAATATATAACACAAATACATTTATAAACATGACGATAATGAATGCGATTATAGTTCAGAAAGTTGATAATATCTGAGATGTTCGAAATTAAATTTAATAGGTATACACGCACACTCGTGAAGTTGCTGTTTTTTGCATATAAGTGCATGTTGAAGCTATTTATAAACAGCATTACCCACGAAGATCAGTTTCACATTCACTATCGTCATTCAAATTGATAATAAATTTTTCTTTGGGAATTTCTTCTATATCCATATTATGACTTTCCCACCCTTTCAATATGGAAATCACACTTGGCCCAGCTGCTATCAGGAATGTTTGCAGTTTTTGTTTGAATAATAGTTAGACTTAAGGTTGGAATAGTATTATTCCTTCGAACTGCTCACTTAAGCTGATGCCATATATGTTCAATTAGGTTGAACATACAGTGATAAGGAGGAAGTCTGAGCACTGCATGTCCCAAGCTTTCCCAATGAATCCCAAAAATATTTCTTCTATTTTCGGTTCCTGCGTGAATTATCGTAACGCATTTTCCTTTATTAGACGCGGTATTAGTTTGGCACAAGTCAGATGAGTCTACCCGACCTTTGTTTGGAATATCGTGTGTATCGAACCAAGTTTCATCCAAATACACTACTGTTCTACCATATTCTCTAAATTCGTTTATTGAAAATGAATATTCAAATGTCCACTTCTTAAGGCGTACATATTCCATTATGATTTTTCTGCTACTAGTGAATTTTTTAAATTTAAATCCGTTTTGTAAAAGAGACTTGCTTAAAGTCTTTTTGCAACACTGGATAAGTTTCATTCTTTTTAAGCCGTTGCCAAAAATAATGGAGAGCCTACTATTATTAAAATGCCGAACTATTTCATGACATATTTTAATCCGGACCTGGGAATCTTTTAAGGGATACACACTTTTATTGCTTATCTATATTTCGAACAATAGGTAATGATGAGAGTCGTCAGCTTATATTGATTTACGACCTTCTTAGATTTCTGGTCGTACTTTACTTCCAAAACTAAACAACTTCGCTGCGTATATTTATCCTGGTAGAGTCGCCATTGAGTTAACTCATTTCCAGTCATATTCATATTATTTCTGGTAAGGACCTCAAGTACCAAATAATATATTTAGGTGAATATTTTAATAATGGAAGGAAACTTATTAGATTCAATATCAGTTTCGTACATATTTACATATTTATATTTAACTAAAGACTAACTTAACTGATTAACTAACTTATACTTGATATTATAATCGTAATGATTAAATTATAAAAATTATATTATATATTATTAACTCCTTACACAATCTCATGCATCTATTTATATAGTCTATTTCAAGATCGCGATAATGAACCAACATTTAACCTGAGATGTTTAATATTTACATTTTTGATATTGAACATCAAATATCATGAACAAACCTTGCCGACTGTGAAACTTATAGTGTTTTGATCCTAAAAACCAGAGGATCTGAACATTAGTTGGTTTTTAGGATCAAAACACTAAAAGTTTCACGAACTTGTCACGAGTTACACGAAACTCTAGATTAAGAGCCTGCGTGTCTATAAAATGGATCGTGGAGATTTTTCAATACGTATATTTACCAGAATATAAATGTATTTTCGAAAATCTACATATATTTACGTGAATCACATGAATAAAACTAGGACCTAATTTCTAAAAACTGTAACTGACATTATAATTAAAAAAAGGTGAGCGGTCGTCGGACCGCCGAAAGAAGCTTGCTTCCTATGCACAATAGAATGACCATTTTTCGTGAATTTTTGACCATTTTTCAAAAATTTTAACAATTTTTGACAATTATTACCAATTTTTTCAAAATTTTTTCAAATTTTTCCAAATTTTAACAATTATTGACTGTTTTTGACCATTATTGACCAATTTTGACAGTTTTGACAATTATTGATCATTTTTGACAGTTTTTCAAAAATGTTGACCATTTTAGACCATTTTTCCAAATTTTAACAATTATTGACAATTTTTGAGCATTTTTGACAAGTTCTGACAATTATTGACCATCTTTGACAAATTTTTAAAAATTTTGACCATTTTAGACAGTTTTTTATAATTATTGACCATTTTTTCAAAATGTTGACAATTTTTGACCATTTTTCATAATTTTAACAATTATTGACCATTTTTGAGCATTTTTGACAGGTTCTGACAATTATTGACCATCTTTGACAAATTTTCAAAAATTTTGACCATTTTATACAGTTTTTTATAATTATTGACCATTTTTTCAAAATTTTGACAATTTTTGACCATTTATCATAATTTTAACAATTATTGACCATTTTTGACAGTTTCTGACAATTATTGACCATTTTTGACTATTTTTCAAAAATTTTGACCATTTTTCAAAAATTTTGACAATTTTCAACAATTATTGACCATTTTCGACATTTTTTATAATTATTGACAATTTTTTCAAAATTTCAACAATTATTGACCATTTTTGACAGTTTCTGACAATTATTGACCATTTTTGACAACATTCAAAAATTTTGACAATTATTGTAAATTTTTAAAAATACTTAACAATTTTTGATCATTTTTCAAAATTTTAACAATTATTGACCATTTTTGAGTCTTTAAAAATTATTGACCATTATTTCAAAATTTTTACAGTTTTTGACTATTTTTCAAAAATTTTGACCATTTTTCAAAAATTTTGACAATTTTCAACAATTATTGACCATTTTCGACATTTTTTATAATTATTGACAATTTTTTCAAAATTTCAACAATTATTGACCATTTTTGACAGTTTCTGACAATTATTGACCATTTTTGACAACATTCAAAAATTTTGACAATTATTGTAAATTTTTAAAAATACTTAACAATTTTTGATCATTTTTCAAAATTTTAACAATTATTGACCATTTTTGAGTCTTTAAAAATTATTGACCATTATTTCAAAATTTTTACAGTTTTTGACAATTATTGACCATTTTTCCAAATTTTTGATAATTTTTGAAAATATTTGGCAATTATTAACCAAGTTTTCAAAATGTCAAATGATCATTCCAAAAGTGATTGCGAGTTGTGTTGTCTTTTAACATCTTGAGAAAATATATTTTAATTTAAAGATATTTGAACAAATGTTTTAACTAATTTTTGATTGTACTTCAATTTGAATGGAAGACAATTACATGAAAAATATTTCAACATAAACTGAGCTAATTATGTAAATAATTCGTATAATGACAGTCATTAGTTGCAATTCACTCTAAATAATCTAATTCAGAAATAACATTTATTTAACTATGCATTGGCATAAAATAAAGGCATATTTTTGTTACAAAATAATGTATTATACAATTGAGTTCAATTATAAATAGTCCAGTAAAAGTGCATATTTTTTTACGATTCAAAATTCATATGGAAGGGGAAATCCACAGCTATCATATCCGATGATTCGAGTCCAATTTTTGAATTTCCACCATATTTATAAAATGGGTCAAAGATTTTGTAATAAGTTTTTTGTCGGGAAATTGCTCATATTTTTCTTAATAATTGACATTTACTCTCGATTTTTTGTTATTACGGGTTCTTTAAAGGTCTTTATTGATCTCAGAAATTTTTATTGGCCATCTTTCTTGCCCCTTGATTTTTCAGTTGGTGTTTTCATTTCCAAATTTTTGCTGTTTTTCGAGGTTGGGAATATTTTGGGAACAATCACTGTCTAAAAGTTTGTACATTATCGGATTGTCTTCCAGGATACGTCATTTTAAAGCTGGGAATTTCTCCTTTTTGGTTGTGCCCTCATTTTTTGCAGGATTTTTGTACACTTTGCCTCCTTTTTATCCTTTTTATCCTGGACTAAAAGTACACTCCTGTTTGTCATCTCCAGCAACAATACCTACCATAAATATTTAGTTTTATCACTAGTCCAATCCAAAATTTTATTATTTTCACTGTAAATTTTCTGTCGGAAACAAGCACCGATCATACCTGCCATTTAAATGTGGATAAATAAATGGATAATATACTTTTATATTGTGAATTGAGTTAACATTTATTTTAATTGGGTTTTCTTTGGGAAGAACTGCAGATCAGCCATTTAACACTTAACTATTGTCGGTGTTACGTCCCAGTCCGCGATCGAACTGTGGGAGAAAATGTCGTCATCAAGTGCAATCTATGACAGCGTTTCAATTTGTGTTCTATCGTGTTTATTCCGAAACAAGCTTCCAGGACTGGCCACAAATGGTAAAAGCTTTATAAAAAGCAGGCAAATAGTGTCAATTAAGATTTATCCAAGTTATCTTATAGACCATTCCAGAACAAATGACTTTGACAGGTCGGCCATATTTTGCTGGAGGGCAGCAGAATCGATTAGTTGGAGTTTTATGAACAAAAATCGACTAATATAGGTAAACTAACTAACCTTGGATAAAATGTCAAGAGCACACACGCCAAGTTCAAAGTTGTGATTCACTGAGAGGAGCCCGTTTGAAAGCACTGATCCAAGCATGTCGGCGTTCATCAGATATATCAATTAAATAGTCACCTCGCTTGGTTAGAACAGCCGGCAATCGGAAAAAAAATACCTTATCTATTTCTCCCCGCATTCCACACTTATAAACACTACAAAACGATGGCATTTTAGATACCTATAAGAACTAATTGTTAATTAGGGTCTAACTATTATCCGTTGTTTACCAGTAAACAATGAAAATAAAATAGAATGTGTGCCCTCCAGCACAATATGGCCGACCTGTCAGTGATCCATTCGCCAGGTGCTGCAGCATTCTCCAATACATACAAAAAAAAACAAATGCAGCATTCTCTGTATTTGCTACATTTTTATTCCTCATTTTCATCCTTGTTTTATTCAATAAAATAACAAAGGTTATATCTGCTTTTCTGTTTGCTTTGTATAACAAAATACAACTTTTTTCAATGAGCACGTTCTCCCGGTCAAAGAGTTTGCAGAAATTGGTAAAAGGTTTCAAATGGTGAACATTTTAATTTGATGATCATGTCGGGGACCATATTCTTGACTGAGGAAGTGAATCTTTCCGAGAGAACAGAAATTTTGTCTTTGTCACTGCAGTGACACAGTAACCAAGCAAATTGAGGGCCAAGTATGGGTTTTCTTGGGAAACTCTCTTCCTCAGTCAATAATACTGCCTCTGGAGTCAATAGTTCTATGCCTTATCTTCCCTTTTCCGGAAGCTGCAACTGATAATAGTGTACATGTACTGCTCTGTAGTTTTTTCTTCTGCTGTCACTTTGCCAAAGTTTTTCTGATGTTTTTTTTTTCAGTTATTCCTTTCTTCTGTTAACGAGACAAATGTTTTTATTTAATTTCAAATACACTCTTGAATACCAAAGATAAAATTTTGGTGGTTATCCTTTTTTAAAGTCTCATCAGTACGTCATTGTTCCTGATCATTTAAACTTTTTCTTTTTCTTCATTGTGGCAGTTCAAAACCTTTTCTTGTTTACTTTTGGGTTTAGCAACAAAATTGTTCATCGATTATCCTGACTAGCGCACATTCTAACTCCGTAATAATGGTTTGTAAAACATGTTTTTCAATGTGCTTCAGACTTTTTAAAATACGTTTTATCTCCGGTTCCACTGAATTTCAGAACAAAGCAGTTAATTTCAATTTGTAGTCGTACAGAATTCTATTGATTGATATTTCACTATAAAGATTACGGATTTAAAAAGAGAGTTTTGAAATAAATCCAGTGATTACGGAAAACGTCATGAAAAAATTTAAAATAGAACAAAACAATTAAATAGTAGGAATTCTTTCGGTTTATTGTGATAAAAAAAGTCGCAAAGTAGGAACGAAAACAATATAAAAGAGAATTAAAAATTTGTAATAAAAGCTTTAAGAAATAACAATGAAAGAAAGTGTTGAATAAGACAGTAATACGAAGCTGTTTATACGGTGTTGAGTTTTAGAAATAACAAGGAAATATTTGGAATAGATTCGTTTTATTGAAATGGAATTTAATTTAGTAGAGGTTAGATTACAAGGAGCTCGATTGGTCTTACCACAATGCGACCTATAAGGATCTTTTGTAAACACTCTACATCTATATTTTAGTCCAAGAGATCTTTGAAAGCCTATTATCCGTTTTTGAGGTATGTCTGTAACCTGATCAGGCTCTAAGTAGACCTCTTCCATGTTTTTGAGGCATCAGCACCTCATAGGAACAGCGACTGATCATCAAGACGAGTTGACCACTCGACGGTTGTTGTAGGTTGTTGCTAGGTAACCACCTAACTTTCTATTGGCAAGCGCGTGCGTGTGTTCTTCCCTCTCACTTCGACAATTGATTGACATTGATTATCCAGTGGCGTTTATAATGTCAATATTTACCTTCGTATTTTCAGATTTACTTGGTATCTTATTATTTCGTATCCATATTGAATTCAAGTTCGATTTTTAACATTATTTGTTTTCAACAAATAGGTAACGTGTTTTGAAAAATACCTTACCTTTAAAGCAAAGTATAAATCAGTTTCTATATATAATTATTATATAATAATTATTATTATTTTTAATACTTTTATAAAATAGACGTTATTGGTACGTTTATGACAGATATAGGCCATGTTTCCTCGCCCTTTACTGATTCCCCGTAGCTTCAGATAGACTTGCCAAACTATAGTATCGGTGATTGTGTAAAGCAATCTAAAAAAAAAATTTTTATTCTGTATACGCAGTACTTGTACGATTACTGTCCATTTCTCTCTCGAAATTTATTTTTTCAGGTAATCGGCGCTCTGGGAATATGTTATGATACACCTCACCGCTTGCGAGCTATTTTTATGATATTCATCTAGAATCCAGATCATATCGACTAATTCCTTATCGCCTATTCAAATTTTTTACGTACACAGCAAGAAAACTAACAGAATTAAAACCATAATAACAATCGTTTTACACACACATCTGTCATATCAGCACATCAGTCCCGACCAAAAAAAATTATTCCAATAAATTAATTCACAATCTTTGTTAAATCTTCATTTATATATTCCACGTTTCGGTAGCGTTCCAGCTCCCGTTATCAAGAATTACTCTATCACTGTTTTTCGTTGACACCAAAAAAAATTGACAGCTAGGCAATCAATGAAAATGCACTGACCTTCAAAAAAATCCGGCCACTGAAAATAAGACAAATTTTCAAAAGTATTTATCTCTTCAACAACTTATTTGATTTTGATGATGTTTGTGTGAACTGATTATCAATTCTTTTGTAGCAATACTGTGGTTGAAATTTTAATGATGAGCTAAATTTGGAACACCCTGTGGGGTCAGCAACTGCAACAGGGGATATCACCTGGTGTCAACATGTAGCTCTAGCTCTTCATCAAAATTTCAAGCACCGTATTGCTAAAGAAGAATATTAATTTACAGTTGGTGAATATTTAACAATTTATCAGATTAAAAATCAAATAAGATTATATGAAAATTGTCAAAAATTTTGAAATATGGTCAATAATGTTCAATTATTGTCAAAAACTGTTAAAAATGAACAATTTTTGTCAAAAACTGTCAAAAATGGTGAAAAATTGTCAATAATTGTTTAAATTTTTAAAAATGGTCGATAATAGTCAAA
Organism: Lochmaea crataegi; assembly: GCA_947563755.1. Taxonomy (NCBI): domain Eukaryota; kingdom Metazoa; phylum Arthropoda; class Insecta; order Coleoptera; family Chrysomelidae; genus Lochmaea; species Lochmaea crataegi. The sequence goes on from OX387423.1 coordinate 78,384,069, forward strand.
ATTTTTCAAAAAAATTTGAAAAATGGTCAAAAATTGTCAAAAATGGTCAATAATTGTCAAAAATGGACAATTATTGTCAAAATTGGTCAATAATTGTTAAAATTTTGAAAAATGGTCGATAATGGTCGATAATGGTCAAAAATTGTCCATAATTTTGAAAAATGGTCCATAATTTTGAAAAATGGTCAAACATTTTGAAAAATTGTTAAAATTTTTGAAAAATAGTCAAGAATTTTGGAAAATTGTCAAAAATGGCCAATAATTATCAAAAACTATATAAAATGGTGAAAAATGGACAATTATTGTTAAAAATTGTCAACATTTCGAAAAATGGTTGATAATTGTTCAAGTTTTTGTAAAATTGTCAAAAATTTTGAAATATGGTCAAAAATGGTCAATAATTATTGTCAAAAATTTGGGAAAATGTTCCATAATTTTCAAAAATTGTCAAAACTTCTGGAAAATTGTCAAAAATAGCCCATAATTGTCAAAAACTATCAAAAATGGTCAACAATTGTCAAAAACTGTCAAAAATGGACAATTATTGTTAAAAATTGTCAAAATTTTGGCAAATAGTTGATAATTGTCAAAAACTGTTAAAGTTTTTGAAAAATTGTCAAAAATTTTGAAAAATGGTCAATAACTGTCAAAAAAGGTCAATAATTTGGTCTAAAATTTTGAAAAATAAATAAAACGAGCCGTTTCCGAAAATCGATTTAAACTCGTAATTTATAAAATCGATTTATTAAAAATCGATTATAAGAAAATAATAATTTATATAAAAATCGATTATTTTTCAACATCCCTAGTCAGTAGATCTTTTTAAGGTTAATCATGAGGAATAGCGAAAATGTAGATTATTCTAGCACTCCTATTACAACCTAAGATAATATAAAAAAACTGTTTTAATTATTAAAAGGGCGACTGTAGAAAAAATTATGTGTGTTTTTCGAGCGTTAAGTAAAATTGCTGCTTTCGAAAGATCGCCGCGCTCCGCTCTGCGTCGCGCGGCAACATTCTTTCTCAAGCGACAATATGTTACTTTACGCTCTAAATACACAAATAACTATTTCACCATTTTAGTTGAAATTTTGGAGGTATATTTTGTTTAACCATCCTTTGCCGTTACGTCATACATTGTCACACTTTATCTTGCTCTCATGAAATGGATGAGACTGAATTATGACGTCATTAACGTATTTCTTAACTAATGTCGATACTTTGACAGTTCAGTTGTCATCTTTTGATTTGTTCAGTATTTTTGGTCGTTTTCGCCTTTTTCAATTAATTTTTCATTGTCAAAATGCCTTCCCGGTATAATGAGAAAGAGCAAAGTTCAATTTTGAAGTTAATTAATTACTTTTCAAGACAAAGAGATGCTGGAATGCAGCGTTTACCGTTAAATGCAGTCTACAACCTAAGTATCTACCTATATTATGCAAAATGTAAGTGATTATTTTATAGCGTGCTGATGGTGCTCTAGAAATATCTATTAGAACCGTTCAATGGCTGTCATATACAAAATAAATGACGCAAACCTGCTCAAAATTTGACAGTAGTCTATCAATAAATGACAGTTGACGAAAGCAGTGCTGCATTTCAAGTTTCTATGGGGGAAAATTAATAAAATCACTGACATATCAAACTAACTTCGTAAATAAAAACCCTTTGTATAAATGTATTTGTTTGTTTTCCCAGTATTCAAATGAAATAACCACGAGCAAATTACAGCACTCATCGAATTATGAATGAATGTTCCATCCGTATCACTAGTGTAAAAGCATGCAAATGGCTTTTGTCCTTTAATTATACTGCAATCTCATTAATCTACACCCAAATAACGTCAATCAATGTCGCTGTCGTCTCTGATAAATTTCATTTTTGTATAAAATAAAAAAAAGTTTAGGTCGTTTACAATTCGGCAGGCATAAGCGCAAACTGATCCAATTTAAAACTGCACAATATTGATGGTATTATTTTTTAACGGATTTTTAGAATTAGGTCATTTTTCACAAGGGTTGCTCAATCAAATTGATCACTGACACTACGCTGGATGTCGTCACTGGTGTTTTTCGGTGATGTTTAGTCGAAGACACGCTTTGTTTTGTGTTCCATTTAAATTGAAAACAAAAAGATTAAGGATGAAAATTGCACAACTGACTGGATAATTTGAACTTTCTTAATGTTGTTTTCTGGAGACAGTAACAGTTATATTGAAATCATTATCCATAGGGTACAAAAGGTCAATTTTAAGGAGTTCACAATTGTTTATTCTCGTTCAGTTGTTAAATGAAAATGCAAAAGTCGAGAAATGATCATGCTCTATCTGAAAAATTAATTAGACGCGGATGAAGGAAAATCTAGTTTTTTTATTTTCTCTTATGTTTGACATTTAGAAGGAAGATTTGCTGTAGCGTAATTTTCAATTGAAATAAAGTTATGTTTTTTTCGGAATGGGCATTTTTCTTCATTGTTTTTTAAGGTACCTAGCGAAAGGATCCAACTTTATCATCATTTTTTTATGCATACAGGGTGTCAGAATGCAAAGTACAACATAATCCTAGGGCACAACAACTGGGAGACTGGGGGATTGAAAAGGGACACTTACTTAAACAGTTCAAGTGATGACATATCTTTGTATAGTGACACGTTATCTGAAACTTTTACATCAGAGGAAGAAAGACGAATGAAAGATAAGGAGAAAAAAAAGGAAGATATAACTCGGGAAGAAGATGCAGTTCAACAAGGAATCCTAGAAAAAGTGGCACAGTTGTGAAACAAACAAAGTAAGGAAGATTTTACAAAACAACAAGATGAGAATGAGAAATTACATGAAGAAAGTAGCAAAGAAACGGAAGAAAAAGAAGGACATGATATAAGTTTTACAGATATGTTAGAAACGCCATATAAAGAGCAAGTAAAGGAAACAAATAGAAAAAAGGCCATCAATAGTAAAGCATTGGTGGTTAAAAGAGACGTTTTCAACAAGAAAAAATAAAAAAGCAACAAAATAGAGAAGCTGAAAATAACCGTGATAAAAATTCTGTACAGACTAAACAAACGCGGAAAAACAAAGTTTCCTGGTACTGCAAACTTTGTCATAAATATGAACAAACAGATATGAGGCTGTGCACAATTTGCTTCGTCTACGTTCACGAAGAATACGCAGGTCTTGCCAAAAATGATAAAATTAAGTTTGTTTGTCCAGACTGTTCGTAATTAGATTAGATTATAGTTTAAAAATGTGTGTACCATTTCCTTAAAGGAACTAAAAAATGTTTAGTTTTGTATTGAAAATTTTGTTGTTTTTAGAGTTATATAAGTTTTGTTTTATTTGCGTTTCAGTTGTTACAAGACCTGTAGAATTATTTATTTTGTTAAAAAATATAAAAAATAAAGAATACTTACTCTTGTTTGCTTGATACTGTTAGAGTTATCGATGAGCATAATAACAACACACTATGGGCATATTACCACCTTAGGTTGATAATATGCCCAGCTGTAAAGATTAAAAAAAAAATTTTAAAAACATAAAAATAGATGTATTATTTTTTCCCCAAGAAAGTTATTCTATAAAGCAATGAGAGTATTTCTTGTATTAAGCAGAAACGAAAAGTTGTTTTTTTCTGTGTTTTATGGAGGGACCTTCTTAACGTGGGCATATTCCCTTCACATACCTTATGTATAGTTTTTTCTGTGTCTTCAAAGTTTCTTTCAAATAATTATATGATATGGATAAACAAAATTAGGGCTCCTAATTTCAGGAAAGCTGATATTATACTGTTATAACAAATAGCTTTAAGAGTTAAAGCTTTTGCTGAAAATAAAAAACGAATGCTTTGTTTTGGAAGGATAAAGAAGAGTGTTTGTTGATTGAAATGGTCAAGCCTTGTTCCTATGTGATTTTCTTGATTATGATCGCCATTATTCATTCCTTCAATCAAATCGATATCTCCAAAAATTTCTTTCTCTTTTACAACAATTATGTTATCCAAAAACACCGACACAGTTAAAAAATAATTTATAGGTTAGATATATACAAACGTATGACTAATCCGTCAAATACAGTTTTATCTGGAACTTGAACTGGCAAATAACTATTCGGCAGTTTATCTAATAGAAACATATATTTGACAGTGAAAAGACGCTACTTTATTTATCTACAGAATAAATTGTTGGATAAATACTTATTCGATGGTGAAAAGACCGGGCCTAAATGTAATAGAATCGATCCGAAATAGTTATGCAGCTAAATTACTGATGGAAATATTCACTTTTTTGACACGTTGTCAGAATTGGAATTATTACTGGTGTAATAGTTTATGATTGTTTAAAATATTGGATTGATAATTTCCGAAATATCTATGGGTTTGGATGACAGTTATAGGAAATTAAATAAATGCTTTATTGTGAGATACATTCATGCTCAATAAAGCACCGTTACGTTTGATGACAGTTTAACCGAGTTTAACGTAAAACTGCGATTAGACCTTTGCACAGTTTGTTAACCGGACTTGAATTATGTTTTAGCTCCAGTTTAACTAAAGGGTCATTTATCAAGGGCAAAGGTTTGTGAAAAATAACCTCCAAAAGTTTTCGTGTTTTTGTGTTTTATTTGGCTTTTTGTCAATAACGATTCGGCGTTCTCGTTTCTTTTGTGTAGAAGAAAATGCAACTAGAAAACAATTTTTAATTGGATAATTTATAATTGCAGCTGCTGTTTTCAAAATCGTCTCGCGAAGATTTGGGAAAGTCGACTGCATTGCTCAAAATATTTATATCCATATGCATTTCTGAATTAGTTGAATCGTCCAAATTAGTTGAATTACATTTTTGCAATTTCGAGTTTGAGGTTAACGCCAGGCAACTTCGCAATGAAAGGAGTCGTCAGTTAAATGCTACTTCATCTTATTCTCGCCCCCAGATCTGAAATATCACTCAACAAGAAGCTGAATTTATTTTGTGAAACATAAATGGGTGTGAGCCAGACTAGACTCTTGCCAATAGGCCCACTAACCTCAAACCTAATCTGACCTCAAAAATATTGAGAAAATTCATTCAAAATTATCTGACAATAATAATTGTTAAACTGAGTTAACTAAAAAGGTTTCACACCACTACATATGGTAGTGGAAGTAGTGGAAGAAAGAGAAGATAAAGATTCAGTAGAAAGGGAATCATAAAAAAGCCACCTCCTTACTTCTTAGAAATCAGAAAACCTGGCAACAAGAAGGAATGGGTTCCAAATACCATTACCAGGAAATAATGCCATTCACTGGTACGCAGACAGCTCATAAGCAATAGAAGGAACTGGGATAGGAGTGTACGGGCCAGAAACTAAACACTCTGAAGGCTTGGGAAAAACCCCCAGTATCTTTCAAGCGGAAATTCACGCTATAAGAAAATGTGCCCAGTTCAATTTTGATAAAGAATATAGAAGGCAAAGGATTATCACAATGTCGGATAGTCAAGCAGCCATTAAAGCACTGAGCTCATGTGTTATCAGTTCCAAAATGGTGTGGGAATGCCTAGGCAAACTCAATAGACTGGGCGAGAGCAATATAGTCTCTTTACTGTGGATTCCAGGACACACTGAAATAGAAGATGAACTAGCAAAGAAACACTCTTTTGGGGGCCGGAATCCTTTTGTGGTATCAGCTCCAATGTAATATTGGAAGAAATAGGCAAAGCCGAAAAAAAGAAAAGATCTGACCATTGGAAAGATCTAGTAGGACTTAGACAATCAAAGATTCTTCTGGGTGACTACAACCTGTTGGGATCAAATGAATGCATACGTCAAAGTAAAACTGTACTAATAGTTTTAACAGGGATCCTAACGGGACATTGTCGCCTGAATGAGCACTTGAAAAAGATCAAAATAGTGGAGAAAGAAGAATGTAGATTCTGTTGCATGGAAGAAGAAACCTCCGTCCACATACTTGCGAATTGCACAGCAAGTCAGAATCCTAGGTCGCAACACCTAGGATATTACTGGATAGAAGAGGGACATTTACCCAAGTTAAATCCTGCAGATATCCTAAAATTCCTACGGGAAATAGGACTATAGGAGCTACTAGTCTCTGAGACTTTCCGAACTAAGTAGAAGTAAGGGGGCACAATAGATCCTTTAGGTCTCAGTGAATATCACCCCAATATACATACATACATAACTAAAAAGGTTTCATGAAAATCTGAAACCAAAATTGAATAAACTCGTGTCTATTTATGAACGCTACTGGTTAAAATTGAGTTATAAATATTTAATACACCTGTTCTGGAACAAGCTTCGTCTATTATTCAATACCCACTTATTATGTGTAAAGTAAAGGTTTAAAAAGTCTGTCTAACGTTCACACGCTGCTGCTATATTGTATTTTAACAACTTCAGTGACAAATTATCAAAGTAAATCTAAAATAAACACTATGTTGGGTTCATTTGGAGTTACGTTACAAAGTTTATTGAGTATCTAATTATCCACTTGAGTATTTTTAACAATTGGGAATAGGATGCTGTACAGGCCCAATAAACCAAATGAAATTTTGATAGAATGGCTTGTTGCCGAAATTGGCTAGTGCAAAAGATATAACAAAATTATATTTCTGATTTTGGATGCTTAGATTTCATAGGAAAACAAATGCTTTTATTTCAGAGTGAAAACAAGTATCCACAGGATGATACATTGATAAGTTTGAATATTTTACATGGAAAATTCTAAGTGTTAAATGGCAAAGTCTCCATTTCCATAATCTCGTTCATCTTCCGAGTTTATAATATTGCATGCTGTCTATTTTCCAAAATCGATTTTCATTAATTCATTCATATTGGATGTAATTTTTTTAATGCCTTCTGCCCTATACCTTTTTGTCACCTGCAATATATTGCTAGTTATTCAGTTAATTAACCATTTGGAAAGCATCGCCATATCTCTCTGAATGTGAATTTGATCATAAAATAATAATTTTGGATGCAACTTTTTACTTTAATGAAATTTATAGTCACGCTTTCCTTGCACTCAACTAGAAATTACAATGAATTACTAGTGAATTCAATTAGTTTTTATTTTTAAAAGATAACTCTGATCTTAAGTACTCCATATTTCCCATTCGAGTCTTCCATTTAAACTTTTATTAAGGAAGTATCTAATGACGCGAGAGAGAACTAATTGAATAATTTTAAATGAAGCTTCAACGAGAAAAGAAAGAAACTTTTAATTCCAAACTTTTCGAAAATAATTTTTATACTGCGACTAGAGAATTGTACACAACTAAATTGAAACTTTTTATTTTTTTCCTTCGTGATTTTTGCATGCCTCCAGGGGGCGAATGGAAACTCTCATCTTTTCTCACACCGAAGACTGAATATAAAATTTACGATTATGATCTCATAGTCGCAGTATATTTTTAAAGATGGATCAATATGTGTTCCATAATAAATATTAGAATGGTCCACATTTTGAAAAAACAAAAACAACCCTAAACATATTATAAATTACTCAAGAAAATACGTTTTGCAAGACATTTAATACACCAAGCAATATTATGGGAAAAACATTTTGGAAGTAAGCACAGCTCCACATTCCCTAATGTTGATTCCAGGTAAGTTTTGAGAAAATTAATACCCCAAGATACGATCATATAAGTTTCAAAACGTCTGGAAAATAGAGCGAGGAAATGGTAAGGAACAACTGAATAGAGATTTTACTTTTCGGAGTATTTTAGACAATAAAGAGTACACTATTAAGAATACAAACAAATTGAGCTACCTAGGAATTAATATCAACAACTGAAATAATGAGTCAGAAGAAATTAATACAAGCTTAACAAAAGGAAACAGGAGCGCAGAAGCACTATTGAAGACATTCAAATCGAAAGCGGTATCAAGAAAAACAAAAAAGAGAATTTATCAAACGACCGACAGTCTTATATGGGGCAGAGCTGTGGATTATGAATGAAAAAGAAAAGAAACTACTAGATATATGGGGGGAAAAAGTAGAATATATCTGGATCAGAAGAGCAAATCAGGTGCTCATGGAATTATTATTATATTATGGAAGCTATCCGATATCGACGGTAGTAAGGTCGCAACGTATACGATACTTAGGGCTCATAGAGAGACTTGCAAATAACAGAACTTCAAAAGAAGTACTTAGAAGAGGAACTGAATGTGAAAGAAAGAGAGGAAGACCAAAAAAGAAGTGAATAGAGATAGTAGAAAAGGACCTAGAGAACATACTCAGATAGGGAGGTGGTAATTATTTATCGAGTATGTTGTGACGTTTCGTAAGTTGTAACTATGTAAACAATTTTGTGTAATGTTGTCAAGAAAATAAATAAGTTGTTAAAATACATTATTCTAACCGAAAGTATTAATCCCGGACGGGATAACTATAACCGTTTACCAAATAGCCTAGTTGAGAGTTCCTTGTCCACCTTGTACATTATGTATGGAGGTGACCTAGTGTCAACCTCCATTTTGGTATTCTTCATCTAGCCAGTTCCTGATTTCCCCTCTCCTTTATAGACTTCTGTAACTGTCGTTTTATTGGGACTAATATTTTATCCCTCCGATCATATTTATGTTGTAGATCCTGTTGCATTATATCTTCAACTGTGATATTGTATTTCCCCTGCGCCATGATGACTAAGTCATCAGCATCATTTTCAAACCCCTTCCTTCAAGTTAATAATTGTGGTCAGTATATACATAAAAGTTTCATGGTGTTATTCCAAATTCGGTTGTTTCCAAAGAGAGGCAGACTAGAGTAGTGACACTTATTTCCCAGTCCGCAGCGTTTAATATCATCAATCAAAGGTTAATTTTCTAATAAATTAATTTAATTGCAGTTACATAGTCATTTCGTTTACTGTTTGTCGAATAGATAGCGTAAAATGAAGTGCCATCTACCGACCATTTATTTATGTGTAGCAATTCCGTGGTATATTTTATGGAGATGCATTGTTTTTAATTTGTCCTCTGGTTGTGAAAAATAATATACCTACATTGTCGAAAAAAAATCAGTTATCAAATAACACAGTGGCGAGCAAAATATAAAGTTGTGCCCTTGAAACTACATGATTTCATTGGTTTCCAGTTTATTGTTTAAAATGGGACAGCCTATACATAACATTTATTATTGCGAGCATAAATGATCGTCTAAGAACTTTGTATACAAACTTTTATCTGTTTTGTAGTTGGTCGGTATTTAAACGAAAATGCTTTTACTCTAGCGGTTTCAATAATAACAACTTTCAATTCTCTACTCAAAATTTAGGATTTTTTTCCGTTTATTATCGAGTTTAAATAGTTTTTGTTCCTGATCATTATCTTGGAACATCGGTAGAAGCTCGCCGTGTTATAGTTTTGAACCAAACTTATTAAAAGTTCCAGATTTCATGATTGGCCCTTAAAATACCCCCAACTCGGCTTTATGACAAACTGAGTTTCGTTGAAAACTATTGTTTTCGGAGAAAACTACTTTTCGAATGTATATAATGTAGATAGGATGGAGTTGGTAGGAAGTGTTTTGTTTCAGACACAAATATTTTGAAATGAAGTTGAATTTATCTTAATTAACAAAAAATATTGAACAAAGAGTGATTATTTTGGTAGAACTACCATTTTGGGTGACATGTAAGAGCTTTGGATGAATTCTGCCGATGTAAAAATATTTTCGATGTTTTTTATCGCCAAATGTCGAATTAATATCGAAGCTTAGTTATTGAGAACTTCGGAAGTTATGAAAACAAGCGAAAATTATAAAATTATTATTCTCATCTTATCCACACAATCGGTATAAAGCCATTATTGAGTCCGAGCCACTTCTTGACAACTTATACAAAATTGATGACCATAAGGCTCTCGTTCAAGTGGATTATCTTAATCCAGGAGATTAATAATCATAGCGGCGTCCCCGACAACTGGGGAAATTAATCCTTGATTGAGGACCCAATCCTGCTTCTCAAGTGGCAAGGACGACAAGGAGAAGATCCTTCGACTAATGCAATTACCTGGCTATATTAAATAACCCTAGGCAACACCGCATTCTACCACAAAACTGAAGATTGTAGTGAGGCATTGTTTCCACCATAGACAAATAAAAATTGTTTTGGATTAAATTTGTTCGAAGAGTTAATATAGCTTTTATTTTCATGAAGGGAAGTTATAAAGAAAAAAATTAAAATAATAGGTGAGGCTGTTACTTAATGAAGATAATCAATGAGATAAAACAACCTAATGTGTTTAAATCATATAGATTAACAACTCTAAAAAATAAATAGATGGCCCTCTCTCCTAAAAAATTAATCACTGTCTTTTTAGTTATTTAACCTGTCGCTCCCGCGCTGCTGCTAGAAGTAGCGGGATTTTTAAAATATATTGAAATTATTATTTTTGCTATTTTTTATTTTCAACTGATAGAAATAGTGCGTACTAATACATTTTCATACATCTTTTTAGTGAGCTGTATAATATATTAGTTTACACTATTTTTATCAATCAAAAATTCTATTAATGAAGAATTTTATGGAAAGTGGAATTGATATCACAAAATGAAAGACCGTTTAAATACATTAATTTTATTTATAAAAGAATAAATAGATACCAACAAATCAATGCTATATAGCTGTATGTGATGATGAATGTAGTTTATTTTTTGAGAATAACAATGATAACAATTATTATAGGTTCACAAAAGCTACAAAAAGACTAAAGAAATGTTTTCTGTCAATAGACGTCAAAGTTAATAGTTTAATACTATTATAACACTTTACAAAATTTGAAAAATATTTTCCAAAGAACAGACCGTTCACTAAGAAGAAACAACTACTTCTCGGGCTATATGCCCCGACAGACATTGAATGACACTTCTAAGTTAAACGGGGTTGGTATATCTGCAAAATAGAACCGGTCTACTTGTGATGTTGCTCCTTATAATCACAAACCAGAATGGTTGGTTCTCTCTTGCAGATATACCCCCGTTTAACTTAGAAGTGTCATTCAATGTCTGTTGGGGCATATAGCCCGAGAAGTAGTTGTTGCTTATTTGGAAAATATTTTTCGAATTTTGTAAAGCGTTATAATAGTATTAAACTATTAACTTTGACGTCTATTGATCACGCTTTACTTAAATATGACAATTTTTTACAGGTAACTGTAATTGAGTAAATAGTTTTCTGTCAAATTTTCTGGATAGCGAAACCATGTTTTTGGCAATTCCATAAAACTTTCTAGCATTGGGTGTAGCTGTACGGCTCTACTACAATTTCCATGCCTCAGTAAATTCAATCTTTGTTTAATATCTGAAAAAAATTATTATGTGTACTTTTTATACTTACTTGTATTATTGCAATAAGCATTTTGGTTCAAAAATTTACCTTCACGTTTGCTAGGTGTCTTTAATGTAGTAAGTATTGTGCTGGAGGTAGTTGGAGTACTGCAGGTACTCTGAACCTGTAATAGCAATAAGTACAATTTTCAGTTATATTTGCCCTTTATCAATAACTTTCTACGATAGCATAATTTTACCCAGAGCTGAGTATGATCTATATCTCTTTGGTGTCTTCTGGATGCCCCCATATCACCTCAAGAACTTGATCAATCTTTGATTTCGTGCAAAGATGGCAAATCACCTGGTGAAGATGGTATTAGTTGGTTATGAGTTTTTGAAGCTCTTACCACAGAATTGGCAGTTATATATTTGTCATTTATATAATAAAATTTTATATTCAGAAATTACTCCTTCTGGTTGCCACGAAACAATTCTTACAATGATCCACAAAAAAGGACCCTTAGAGGATCCTAATAACTATCGAGGTATATCACTAATTAATTGTGCCAAAGTGTTTACGTTAATTCTGTCAAATCGCTAATTCAATTGGTGTGAAAATAATTTCATTCTTTCCGAATCACAATTCGGATTTCGAAAGAATAGGGGGTGTTTGGATAATATTTTTATTTTGACTTCCGTTTTGCAAATAACTCTTAGGCTTCCTCGTAGGAAAGTATATGCTGTTTTTGTAGATTTTCGTAGAGCATTTGACAGTAAAGATCATGCACTTCTTTGGTTAAAACTACACAAGTTCGGAGTTAGTACTAACTATATCAGAATATTAAAACACTTATATAACAATGGTACATTTTTAATTAGGCATCAAAATCTATATAGTAGAAAATATGCTATCTCTGAGGGAGTTCTTCAAGGTGAATCGCTGAGTCCATTGCTTTTCTCTATTTTCATCTCTGATATTGAGGATTACTTTTGTTCAAGTAACTTATGCGGGATTAATATCGATCGCAAGAATGATGTCTTAATGCTTCAATACGCAGATGATATAGTAATCCTGCGCGACTCTCCAATGGACATAAAAAGTACACTGAGAATACTCCAAACTTACTGTTTTATTTGCCAAAAATTATCAAAAATTGTCAAAAATTGTCAAAAATTGTCAAAAATTGTCAAAAATTGTCAAAAATTGTCAAAAATTGTCAAAAATTGTCAAAAATTGTCAAAAATTGTCAAAAATTGTCAAAAATTGTCAAAAATTGTCAAAAATTGTCAAAAATTGTCAAAAATTGTCAAAAATGGTCAAAAATTGAAAAAACTGTCAAAAATGGTCAATAATTGTCAAAAATTATGAAAAATGTTTAAAATTTTTGAAAAATTGTCAAAAATGGTCAATAATTGTCAAAACCAATCAAAATTCGTCAAAAATGGTGCAAAAGGATCAATAATTGTTAAAATTTTGAAATATGGTCAAAAATTGTCAAAATTTTGAAAAAATGGTCAATAATTGCCAAATATGTTAAATTTTTTGAAAAATTGTCAAAAATAGTCAATAATTGCCAAATATGTTAAATTTTTTGAAAAATTGTCAAAAATGGTGAATAATTTTCAAAGACGGTCAATAGATGTGAAAATTCGTCAAAAACTGTCTAAAATGGTCAATAATTGTTAAAATTTTTGAAAATTGCCAAAAATTTTTAAATATGGTTAAAAATTGTCAAGAATTTGGGAAAATCGTCAAAAATTGTCAAAAACTGTCAAAATTTTGAAAAAATGGTTAATAATTGCCAAATATTTTTAAAAATTTGGAAAAATGGTCAATAATGGTAAAAAATTGTCAAAATTCTTTAAAAATGGTCAAATTTTTCGAAAAATTGTCAAAAATGGTCAAAAGTTGTCAAAATTTTGAAAAAATGGTCAATAATTATAAAAAACTGTCAAAAATGGTCAATAATTATTAAAAATTGTCAAAATTTTTGAAAAATTCAAAAAATGGTCAATAATTGTCAGAACCTGTCAAAACTGCTCAAATAATTGTTAAAATTTGGAAAAATGGTCTAAAATGGTAAAAATTTTCGAAAAATGGTAAAAAATGATCAATAATTGTCAAAACTGTCAAAATTGGTCAATAATTTCCTAAAATGGTCAATAATTATTAAAATAAGCTTCTGTCGGCGGTCCGACGACCGCTCACCTTTTTTTAAACAAGCTTTAATGTGGTTAAATAAACTTAAAATAATGGATAATTCTAGAATGTCTAAAATCTGTTATATGCGACTTTTACAATTAACTACTGAGAATGCTGAATATAATTGGGTCTTACAAGTTAAAGAATGATTCACTTTTGCAGAATGTGAACATAAATGGATAAACTATTTAAATACATGTTCAAATATGTTGGATGGCGTTATTCTAAGAAGTTTTGAAAGAAAACTCCACGAAATTGATATATCCAGAAAGGTTACGTCCAGTTATTCTCTAATATACTCTCAGTTGTTGATTGATGAAACCAGAAAGAATTATTTGCGAATTCCCGCATCTATGTATATATCGCACAAATCAGAACTTCCAGTAAAAATATACTGAAATTTTCCTTTAAAGGTAATTTCTATATAATTGATTGCTGTGAAATCTGTTCCGTTTCTAATATGCATACACCAGAGCCGCTGGAGCACATTCTCTTCAAATGCCCAATTTACAGTCCTCTTAGACAGATTTTTTAATGGTGTGGATGGTATTGATGGTCTAGTACATTATTTAAACGTCAATAGTGACAATCTCTCCGAGCTCTCTATTTTAGCCCATAGTGTCATTGGTATCTTAAAGTTAAGAGCTTTTGCATGCTACTGTAAGAGTCATTGAGAATAATACCTACCTAGTCATTTGCCATTCCATCCTAATCAGTTGGTTAAAAAAAAACACTATACCTGGAATTTTCGATTTATGCTGTGTATAAATTGAAAATTTTCATTACACCTCCATTCGTTTGACAATGCTATTGTGTTTTAAATTGAACATTCTGTTCAAATTCAGTGCGCCCATGAAGTAACGCATAAATTCATTATTAGTTTAATAAAAAGTAATATGGAAAATTCCCGAATCGGGTTTTGATTTCAATTCACCATTTTTTTGAAAAATAAACTATCATACAGGGTGAATAACCTTTGAGTAATGACGTCAACATCAGTTTTTTTAAATGAAACAAATTGAAATTATTATTTACAAAATGGAACGTATTATAAAGTCGAAAGTTTCCTTGGTATTCAAAGTTGAATTTTTTCTATTGTAAACTAAAACGAAATATCCTTTCAACATTAAAATACCTTCTGACTTAGTAAAATAATCTTGTAACCGTTATTTCCTTTTGTTTTTCAGGAAACGGCGTACCTTCTCAGCCGCCATGATCCGGCTGTTGGGTACACGACTTTTCACTCGTCTTTTGTTATTAGTGTGCTCTCTAAGCCTACTCAGTTTGCTGTTTCTAAGCCGATGCGGATTCCATGGACTTGATGCGACTTCCAATTCCGGGAACACCGCGAACTCGGCGAATTCCGCTCTAGATCCTCAGGACCCCGGAGAAGTCCAGCCCGAAATTCAAGCCGCTTTTCTCGACGGTGAGTTATTAATTTTTATAAAATGTATCTCAGGATTACGAAGGATCTGGTACGCTGAAAGTTTGGTGTGCGGAGTCTGGTGGTGTCTGAAAAAGTGGCATTCAACACAAAGGTTTGCTATTTTTTAACAATACTCGGGGCAAAAAAATATATATTTCTCCGTCATAATATTTTGAAAATTATTTAAATAAATATAATAGTAAATTATTTAATAAGCAAACTGTACTTTATCCACGATTATTTAATAATTTTGACATCACACGAGAGCGAGATTTTTCTCGTCTGGTCTCGAAAAAGCGAGACGAGACATTTTTGAAAATATTATGGGCGATACCGAGAGTTTTTATTAGAGAAATTGGAAAAGGTCTACATAAAGAACAATACATTTTACAATATATAAAATCTGGTGACCATCTGTGAAATATTTTATTGTAAATTAAAAAAAAAGTTTTTTGGAATAAAATGATAAAACAGATCGGTTTTACCAAAAATTAAATCGACACCTCCTGTATCGCCTCAAATACAATAGGGTCGTATAATTCGGCACAATGGTTAGGGATTCAAGCATATGATGAGCCTTTAAATTAAATCTGTTAGAAGTTCTTGAGATAAATAAAAACAAATATTCTGGTAATCTTCTTAACGACCAAATAGATATCAACCATTCCCCCTTATTAAACTTAATTACCTAGAAGATAGGTCAGGAGTGATTGTTGTGAATGAATTTCCAGGTTCACTTGTTCAATAATTTTGTTAATATTCGTAGAATTTCGTATTTAGGCACTTTATTTCCAAGTGAACATTCTTAAACTTCCGTATTTATACACTTTATAAATTAAAAAAATTTCATTCATTTCAGTAACGAGACGAGACCGAGACTTGAACGATACTCAATTTCTTCGGAATTGATGAGATTTTTAATACTCTCGCCTACTCTCGTCTCGTGTGAAGCCCTAACTGTAAGTCTTTATTTTCGAATAAGTAACATTGAGTAAAATAATGAATTCATAAATGTATAACTAAGTATCTCGGCATCCAAAAGCATGAAACCTTCCTATACATTCACCTACTGATGAGATTCCCATTTAAACAATTCCCCACTGAAAATTTACTGAACATCATCTACCTTGTTCCTTTTTGAAATCATGTCAAGAAAATATTCAGTGATGATTTTAAACGCAACGATCTTAATAAAGGTTTTAGTAGCCCACCCCGAGTATTTAATCTATGGTATATATGAACATTTCCAAACACCATTTTAGACGGCTGAAATTTTACACGAGACAACCATTAATTTAACAAGAGTAATGGTAGGGGAAACGAATATTTTCATCGATATTAGTCTTTCCTCGGTGGTAGATGGCATCAATCAACCCTCGCTAAGCTGGTCTTAACTTTTCCCTTCAACTTATATTGCGTTCTCCACAAAACTTGGGATGGTGTTACACAAACTTGTCGGATACGATCTCTCACTCTTGACTCAGTTACAGTGGATTATGAAAAAAAAATAACGTACAACAAAAGCTCTCCGATTTTTATTTAGGATTATTGATAAGTGAGAATAGAATACGATATTTTTATGAGATTCAGTTTATAAATGAAAGAAATATTGATCTTTTCACATCGACAACGTTTTTATTAATTTTCCATTAAAATTAATAGACTTTGGCAATAATCTGAATCACTTTTATTCAGATGCATTCTAAATATGAATGTAGCATGCTACATCTCGTATATCAAAGTAGTCCATCAGTTGCTGAACATTAAAATGTAGTTAATAATAGAGACAGCAAATAGTTACGAGCTGCTTCAACAATATTGATTATAATATATCTTTATCAACAAACATAAGTCAAAGTGTTTCGTAAGCATAATAGAAGTTTTGATCAAGATGATGTAAGATAACCATTAATTGTTATAAAACGAACTCGAATAAGGCCAGCTTGTTCTGAACAATATACATACTGTTACGCGAGCTACTGCATCAATATGCTCACTTAGAGCCCCCAGTGAAATCCCCGTATGAGACGACTATGGCTCCTCCGCCCAATTTTCGAGAAACATCCAGAATACGAAACATCGAGAATATCCAGTGAACCCGCCAGAACGTCGAAAGATTTCTAGAATTACGGCGCGCGAGTATAAATAGGCCACAAGCATCGCTGCAGGCAATTATTCAATCAGTCAGTGTTGATACCGAAGGAAAGTAATCGCGCCTCGATAAAGTGTTTATTAAGTGACTCTCATATAAATTATAATTAGTGTGTTTAGTGTATTAGATAAATTATTAAATAAGGACCGTATTACATGTAAATCTGTAAATATAAATTAATTGTAAATATAAATTAGAATGAACGTTACAATACTATATACGTGTAGACGTAAAATATACAGGGTGTCCCATTTTCGGATATTTTTGTCAAAAGTTTAAAAATTCCCAAAATCCATAATACAAGTTTGACGATATTTTTGGTCACAGAAATTTACTAATTTGACCCCGTAGAATCCGAAAATCAGTATAAAAATTCGAATCAAACTTGTATATTAGAATTTTCAGTTACATGAATTTCGAAAAATCTGGGATATTGACATGCTTCTATTATTTTGCCTATTACTTCAGAACCAGACCTAGTATTATATTCTACCCATCGCCATTCGATTCAGCATTAAATTTTCCATTAGTACTGTCATTTTCAGTTTTTCACTCGACCTTATCGAAATTTCCGACGAGCTCGCGAATTAGTGTATATGCGGTCAATACCTACTTAGAATAAATTTTCGGAAATTTGAAAATTCCAAAATCTATAATACAACTTTGCCCATACTTTTGATCACGAAAATTTACTAACTCGACCCCGTAGACTCCGGAAATCAGCATAAAAATTTGATCAAACTGGTATATTAGAAGTTAACATTTTTGTAAATGGTGTTGCATAACTACTAATTTCACGATAACCATTGAAAACAACACCGTTGAATTAATAAAAAAACCTTCCATTTGAGCTAAGTTTGATCCCCCCCTTCCATTGAATTTTGTTCAGTGCGATGACGTCCCTGCGTCTATGATGACGTCACAGATACCCTGTATACCTCGGATGGAATTATTGTAGGTCCCAAAACGATTACCCAATTTTCAAATCCTATTCGTTAGTTCCTGAGTGACAGCCTATAAAAAAATCTTGGGGCACCCTGTATAGTTTACTAAATTAAGTGTTGAAGTAAATAATTTCATTCGCTAATAAACTTAATCTGTTACAAATATATTCAAAGATAACGGTTACTTGACAATATTAGTTTTAATCGATTTGATACCCTAAATCATCGTGTATTAGTGTCTTTTTTTAAATCTGTTGGTTTATCAAATAATTTGACAGCTATTTTCAAAACAGACTACAACAAGTGAAACTTAATAACACATGTTCAGGTTTTGTAAACGTATCAAAAGGCATGCCACAAGGTTCATTACTGGGCCCTCTTTTATTCACTCTATACACTGCTGGCATCGGAAGTTTTAAAGTAGTGTAAAGTTCATCTATGCGGACGATACACAGTTATATACATACATATTTTAAACCTGAAACGTACCTCGACTATCAGAAATGGTGGTGTATCTTCTGGATGTTGCAGAATATGTGAGAATGATGTTGCCATTGCTTCATGCAGACTGTCAAACTTCTTATACCAGAAGTTCTGGACATGGTCAACTCCTGGTGTCTTCCAGTTACTGGTGCTCTTTATAGCTCTGGTTATTATTATTGTTGTATTTGTATGGTTCAGTGTTAGAACTACGTATTATCATTAAATTATTCTGTGAATCAGTCAACGCCTAAGATGAAAAACAGAGACTGCAATATCAATTTGGTGTGGTAGTCACCTGATTTTCGATGCGTTTTTTTTCTCGCTCTTACAAATTTTTTTTAATATGTATTTGTAGGTGTATTTTTTGAAATAAACATTTAAGCATATATAATTTGATTGCTCATAGTAGAGGGTGAAAAAAATGATTCTCGATAAAATTTCAGTAAATAGATTACACCGGTAGTTAATTTCGTGAGGAACCTGACATAGATTACACCGGCACACAAAAAAAGTGGAATGTGCATTTCACCGGACCAACCTAAGGGTACTTATTTCGACCCCCTGAATCCGAATTAAAGGTGAGTTTGAACTCAAAATATCGAGGAAACTTTAAAAAACCGAAAAATGTACGAAAATCGGCAGTTTTAGTGATATAAAAAATTTTGTTAAACTAAACCAAGCATGATTTTCATGTTTTTCGATCCGCTGAATACTAATACAAAGTTTATTTAAACCATAAGCCGTTCTAAATGTAAGAAAATTGCACAAAACTCTTGAAAATTGCGAAAAAAATGCACTTTTTTTTATCAAAAAAACTGCTCCAATTCAAGTACGATTTCTATGTATTTTGATATCTTGAAATCATTCATTCATTCATTCATTCATAAATTTGGGTTGTGCTCATCAGCCCAGACACTTGATCTGAATCTGAATCTGAAGTTCACATTTTCTGCACATAGGTTCACTAACTTTGCCCATACTGTACAGATGTTTCCTCAAGGTGCAGTGTCCAGTCACCAGGTCGGTAACTGTCTCCAAATGTTTCTTACCCAGTTTCAGTAGCCTGGTTGAGAGTTCCTTGTCTACCTTGTTCAGTAAACTCTTTGTATGAAGGTGCCCTTGTGTCACCCTCCATTTGAATTGGTGTTCCCTATCTAGCCAGTTTTCGATTTCCCCTCTCATGCAATCTTTTGTGATTCCGCAAAACGGTTCTGGACCTATGAAGTCTCCTTGAGAGCCTTCTTTAGCTAACTGGTCCGCCATTTCATTACCTGTAATACCCTCATGTGCCGGCACCCATATTAGAGTCACTTTGTTTTCTCTTGCCAGCCTGTTGAGGGATTCTTTGCAGTTTTTCACCAGTCTAGTCCTAGTTGTAGGATTACTGATAGCCTTAAGCAGAGCCTGGCTGTCAGTGAATATTTCAATTTTTTGTCCGGTATATCCTCTTCTGATGTTTTCATCAATACAAGCTATAGCGGCAATCGTCTCTGCTTAAAACACAGTCGTATATCGACCAAGGCTAAAGAGCATTCTCTTTCTAGGTCCTTTTATACCAGCCCCAGTGCCATGGTTTGTTTTGGAGCCATCGGTGAACCAGATGATTTCTCCAGAATTACCTGGGTGTATCACCTGTTCCCTAGATGGGATGATGATATTCACTCGCTCAGTGAATATATTCTCTGGTGTCATGCCATCAAAACTCATGTAAAATATGGATTCGTCTAGTAATGTCCCAGTTGTATCAGTGTGTCCTTCTCGAACATTGTTCGGGGACCATAAGTTTCCCGATTTCAGCCTAAGAATTGCCATCATTGCCCCCGCCCTTATAAAAAGTTCTAGAGGAGGAAGTCCAATAAGGGCTTCCATTGATGCCGTCCCCGTGCTGTTCATTGCCCCGGTAATACCAAGAAGCGCTTGTCTTTGGATTGCAGTTAACATATTAACTGCAGAGGACACTTCTGTCCTCCTCCACCAGACTATTGATCCATAGGTGATAGTTGGCCTTATCTCAGTTGTGTAGAGCCAGTGAACCACCTCAGGTCGTATTCCCCAGGTTTTGCCCATAACTCTTCTGCATTGCCAGAAAAGCCTAGTCGCCCTGGTAGTAATATTTTCCAGGTGTGCCTTCCAATTCAGTTTGGAATCAAGGGTCACTCCCAGATATTTGACTTCTTTGGATATTTCTAGTTCTTCTCCGAACAACAGTACTCTACCCTGCGGGAGAACTCTTCTATTCGTAAAAGCATCTAGTTGCTCGCATCTTAATTTTTTTAGCTCATTAACCCTTCAAAACTTGAAAAAATCTAAAAAATTGCCATTATAAATAGAAAAAACATGGACTAAACACGATTCGATACCTGAAATAAAAACTGCATTTTTTCGCAATTTTCAAGAGTTTTGTGAAATTTTCTTACATTTAAAACGGCTCATGGTCTAGATAAACTTTGTATTAGTATTCAACGGATCGAAGAACATGAAAATCATGCTTGGTTTAGTTTATCAAATTTTTTTTATATCACTAAAACTGCCGATTTTCGTAGATTTTTCGGTTTTTTTGAAGTTTTCTCGTAATTTTCAGGGTGTATAGGTCAAACTGACCTTGAATTCGGATTCAGGGGGTCGAAATACGTACCCTTAGGTCGGTCCGGTCAAATGCACATTCCACTTTTTTTTTGTGTGCCGGTGTTATCGATAGAGAGTAATATAATGCTCCAGTATGTCTGTATATTATGGTGATATTCACTGAGACCTAGAAGATCTATTGTGTCGCAATGGTCAGTTGTATTCTCCCTTTTTAGGCAGTGCTTATTCCTTTCCATACTACATTGGAGCTGAAGCTGCGAAAGGGTTCCGGCCCTCGAAACGATGTTTCAGCCCCTCTCTTTGCTAGTTCATCTGCTATTTCATTTCCTTCTATTCCAGTGTGTCCTGGAGTCCTTAGTAAGGTGACAATGCTGTTCTCGCCTAGCTCATTGAGTTTCAATAAGCAGTAACAGCAACACCATAAAGGCATTTGCGCATTTATCTTCTTTATTATTGGTCCGATTCGAGTGGTACAATCGGTGTAAAAAATCATAGCTATGGTGTTGAGTACTTCAATTAAATCAAAGGTACGTCGTTGCTTAAAACAGGCTTGTGGCTTAGCAATTACAGAATAAGCATACCCGTAAACTTTCCGAGACCGTGCAGAAAATTAGGTACGCAAGACGCAGTTTTTTTAAATAACATTTTTCACATACAGCACTTCAAAATAGAGGAAAAAATGCGGCCAGGAAATACTGAAGTCACAATCGGGTTATGAATGGAAAACGCAACCACATGCAGTTATAAAGCGCAGAGATCATAATATAGTAAATTCTAACGGAGTTTTGCAAAATACTCGAGTTTACAGTTTACATTTTGAAAATGAACATGCCTATTGATAAACTAAAAAATTGTTCTAGCATGGCTCTTAATCTAATGAAAAAAACGTTCCGGTGTTATATAAATGAAGATATACCTGCTGACATTTGTATTTACACAAATTGACACGGAGAAGTCTATGCAGAATCATCCTGCTGTGACTTGAAAAATGTCACAGCTGATGAGAAAATACTCTTTTATTTCAGTGCTTATAGTGAAGTTACGGGAGAAAACTTTACTTGTCGGGAATGTGGTCCGAAAATGCTCTTCCAACAACCATTTATTACTACTGTAATCTAGGGAATTAATATAGCTCTCCGCCTCTGAGTTTTTTATCAGTACCCGTTGTGAACAGTTTTATTTTTAAGCCGTAAATTCCCCATAAGCCTAATCGATTTACAAATTCAGTTATGAGCTTTTATGCTGGATAAATTCCAATTTTTTAATTTTGGCGAACACACACGCGCATTCACCAAATACTCAAAAAGTAGATATATTGAATAGATAACCTCCGAGAATAACACAGTAGCTTCCTGATCAGTTTTATATATATGGTGGGAAGTGTTCTTAGAAATTTGTTTATTCGATTCTATAATTTGACATCTCGTCGTAAAATTTACGATATAATAGTAATTACGTTTGTTGACTTTTTTATACTTTTGGATAAGAAATTTTGATTTTCGTTTTTTATGTGTTACTCAAATAAAAAATATTAAAGGAAAATGTCGAGAAAACCGTTAACGGATTGGGAGACTCAAGATGAAATAGAAAAAATTATGAATGGTGACCTTATGAAGATAGTGGAAGTGATTGGGAAGACAACTTAGAAGTGCAAAAGGATAGTGATGTGGATGATAGCAGTGATGAAGATTCAGATGACGACAATAATTTTGACAATATTGAAGATGACGATAGAGATAAGGCAGAGGAAAATGAACCAGTACACGAGGCAAATGAACAAACTTCTGAAAGCTCGTCTAATGGTAAACCGTTAGTAAAAAATCGGCGTATAAACTAACACATTGCTTTACCAACCAAGAACAACTTAAGAGGAAAAAACGGTCATAAATGGTCAGCAACAGTCCCAATTAATTCAAAAAGAACGGCTGCTCGAAATACTGTACATTTTATATCAGGAAGTAAAGGAAATGCACGTAATCTCGTACAAATAAAAGATCAATTCACGCATTTTTTTTTTCGGATGATATTCTTAGTACCATTATTACATTCACAAACGAAGAAATTGAAAGACAACTAGAAAAGTATTCTACAGCTACCGTATCACAAACCAACAAAGATTAACTGCTAGGATTTTTGGCTGTTTTGATATTTTCAGCTGCAAGGAAATGTTCAATCCTACCACATCATGTAGCTTTTATCGAGCTTGTATGAGTTGTGACCGATTTACCTTTTTATTGAATTGTATCAGGTTTGACGATAAATCTACTAGAGAGCAAAGAAAACAGTCCGATCCTTTTACTCCAGCTAGAGAAATCCGGGAACGTCTCTTAGAAATCTGCAGAAACTCCTATTCCCCATCATCCTACCTTACAATAGACGAACAGCTTCTTGGTTTCAGAGGTAGGTGCCCTTTCCGCATGTATATCCCCAATAAGCCATCAAAGTATGGCATAAAGATCGTCATGGTATGCGACTCCGCCTCCAAATATCTGACTGTACTTGAAGAAGAAAACCAATACAGGAGGCCTGCCACTTGCAAATTATTATGTGAAGGAGTTGACAAAATCTGTCCATGGTAGCAATCGTAATATCACCACCCATCAATTCATCCAGCCGATGAACTATTACAAGCTACCTATAAGTTAACTGTGTTGGGCACGGTGAGAAAAAATAAAAAAGAAACCCCTCCAGAATTACTGCAGATGAAGGATAGATAATGTGGATCCTCTATGTTTTGTTTCGATAAAATGAAAACCTTAGTGTCTCTACTTTTCGCGAAGATGCAGCAATATCTGAAAATGGTAAACCAGATATGGGTATTCATTATAATAAAACAAAATCAGGAGTAGACACATTCGATCAGCTGTGCAGTAATATGGGATGTAACCGAAAAACGGGGAGAATTGAATTAACGGTACTCTATCAAACACTGAATATTATTCATTTTATTCATTTACTGAGAATGTCAAAACTGAATACAGGTAGAAACTGAAAACGTGGAAAACCGATATGGGCTTTAGATACTGGACAGATTCTCCAAGTTTCAAGTTTTGAGATAAAGTATAATGTTCCTATGTAAACTGGGTTGATATTCACTGAGACCTAAAAGATCTATCGTGCTCCTTTTCTTCTAGATAGTTTCTGAGAAAAATTTCAAATATTAGCAGTCTATTTCCACCTATATTCTAAACGAATTTTGGGTTATCTACCGGCTTCAGTTTAGGTAAGTTCCTCTTCTATCCAGCAGTGAGTGTAGGTTTCTTCTTCCATTCCACAGAATCTACATACTTCTTGCTCCACTAGTTTATGCTTTTTGAGGTACCCATTCGAACGGCATTGTCCTTTTGGGACACCTGTCAAAACTTTTAGTTCCGTTTTACTCAGGCTTGATCACTCATTTGTTATCACTTGGTTATAGTTTCCCAGAATATTTGATTGTCCCAGCCCTACTAGATCTTCCCAATGGTCAGATCTTCTCTATTTTTCGGTGCTTCTTATTTCCTTCAATATTTACTTGGTACTGATACCGCAAAAGGGCTTCAACCACGAAGGGATGTGAAAATTTTTTTCAAAATTTATACCAAGACATCGCATGTGCTTTCTGTTCTTTGAAGTTCTATCGTTGATTATACCTTTGGAAATATGTTTGTAAAATAGTCAAAAAGATGACAACATCTAAAAGATTCACATTTTAATTTGACACTTTGTTTACAATAATGTTAATGTATAAGTCAGATATTACAAACTAAGTAACAGTAGGTAACTCTTGAGGTGAGTCATCGAGATTTTCATCTAGCCAAACAAGTATGTCATAATTCTAACATAATCGAATTAAAAATTTTATTTCAACTAAAAACGAAGGACATAATTCGTCATAAGTAGCCCTTATTTTTGGGAATGTATCTTTTTCAATATCATGTCTACCGAAATTATGTTACATATATTCTGCCAAAAATGTCTCTGAAAACAAAAGCGAAAAACTCTGTCATGTTCAGAAATTTGCGGTTTGTGAAACAGATCACGCATTTCGACACAGTAATTAAATTGTTCTGGCTCGCGTTCTATCTGACACCTTCCTCGAATACTAAAATCCCAACGATCGGAATCGAAATCAGCAGATACCATTGAAGTCCTTCGTAGGATAGTAAATTGGATATTTTTTCGACTGAGCGTTATTGGAGCTATCAAAATTGTATGCGACTTATTCGTGGAAGTGAAAAAAATCAAATCTAAATATAATTAACACAATTTGTTTATATTACGATAGATTGTTGTTTATATTTTGGAAATTGATAGCACTGGTTTTTTGTCACGTAAGGTGAAGAATATTTCACAATATTTCGTTGACTCGGTATCCGGCCTTAAGGATTTAATAATAAAAGTTTATAAATCTTTCATTGTACAGTAAACAGTAACAGATCCGTAGTAGGTAAAATTTAGATACTAAAACATAGGTTAAATTCATAATCTCATCGAGGTAGATAATTGAACGATTTCCACATATATATTTTTGAATATTTTGTAAGAAATCATGACACCACACTCGTGAACAATTTCGTTCTTCAGATTAAATCCCTTTGCATTTGGTCACCACATTTGGTTTTATTAGCGTCACTTCGTTTTTTTCGTTTTTGTTTTGGCTTATTGATAATGTCTTTTACTGTGGATATTGGGGTTTGAGTCAACTCAGATGTTTCTTTTTCTGCATCGGTTATATTATAACCTCGATGTTTCACAATGATTCAGAAAAATTTTTCACAATTCGCTTGCACTACCAGGTCATACAAAGAAGAACAAGCAATGAAAGCTCTTTTCATATTCACACAACACAACAGCTCTACAGGCCCTTGGCTTCAATTTTTTCACTTTTTCTCTCCATTTTCTTCTATTTAATATTTCGCTTTGCGAGTTCTGTACTTCTACTTTTTTCAGATCATCTTTTTCTGCATCCAGCCATTTTGTTCTAGGTCTGCCCCTTCTCCTTTTGCTACCTGTTCCACCCATTAGAGCTCTCTTAACCCATCTGTCTTCTTCCATTCTGTTAATATGACCCAACCATCTGGCCCTCTGTGCACTTATTATGTTTGTTATCGTTGTTTTTTTTTGTATAACGCTAGCAATTCGTTATTAGTTCTTCTTCGCCATTCGTTCTCCTCTGTTTTTCTCCTCCAAATATTTTTCTCAACACTTTCCTTTCCCATATTTCTAGTCTATCCTCTTCCTTTTTATTCATAACCCATGTTTCACAGGTATATGTTACTGATGGTCTTAATATTGTTTGATATATTCTAATCTTAGCCCCTCTGGATACATTTTTTGCTTTTAATATGTTTGAAAATATTCCTGCTGCCTTATTACCTTTGAATATTCTTTTCCTTATTTCTTTTCCTTCACTTCCTTCTGCTTTTATGACTAATCCTAAGTATTCTAGTTGTTCAACGTTCCCAAATGTATAGGTGCAACCGTCGCATTTTATATTTAAGTCCGTATCTTTATCCCCCATAACCATGTACTTAGTTTTCTTTTCGTTAATTTCCAGGCCACATTCCTTTACTTTTTTCTACAGTAATTTAAATATTATCTCTAGTTCGTTTAGTGTTCTCGTCGTTAGAACTAGATCATCAGCATATGCCAGACATTGGTGTTTATTGTTGTGAATTAGTCCATTTGTCCTCATCCAGCTTTCTCTTAAGATGATTTTCAATACTATATTAAATAATGTCGTAGACAATGGATCACCTTGTCTTAGACTTTTTGTACTTCAAATTCCTTTGATGTTTCCCCTTCCAATAAGATTTTGTTACATGTGTTTTGTAGTCATTCTCACCAGCCTTCATAGCTTTTTGGGTATTCCTAGTTTCTTCATAGTTTCGTATAACTTCATTCTTACAATTTAATCATAGGCTTGTTTATAGACTAAAAATAACATATGCAAGCTCAAGTTTTCTTCATAACTATTATGCTGTAGCTGTCTCATTATAAATATATGGTCTATTGGATCTTCCTGACTTGAAACCTCCTTGGTATTTATCGACTGTTGCCTGCTGATAAATTTTTAAACGATTATTATTTTATTTTATGTATTTTATATGTAATGATAAGAAGGGTGATTCCTCTATAAGCATTGCATTGTTGTTTATCTCCTTTTTTATAAATTGGGCACAATAGGGCAGTATTCCAATCCTTTGGTACATTTTCTTCCTTCCATATTTTTAAAATTAACTCTGCTATTCTGCATCTTCCTATTATTCCACAGTTCTTTGTTATTTCTTGAGGTATGTCATTTTCTCCGGTACTTTTATTAATTTTCAGTTGCTAGTTATGCTATCATATATTTCTTGTTCAGTTGGTATTTTAACCATCATACCATCCTCTTCTTCCTCTAGGTCACAGCTAATATTTTTGTCCTTCTTATCGTTGTTCAGTAATCCTTCAAAATACTTTGCAAACAGGTCTAATTTTCCTTTTTTATCTCCAACCATTTCTTCATCTTCATTTTTAAGGTACAATATTTCATTGACACTGTGTTCCTTATTCCTGTTAGCTTCCTGATGAAAATTTCTAATTACTTTATTTTTGTATGTTTCTTCAATTTTGCTTAATTCTTCATCCTTCCGTTCCCGCTTCTTCTTTCTACATATTTGCTTCGTTTTTCTTCTCACTCTTTCATATTCCAAGTTGTTCTCTTCGGTTGGAGTCCTTATCATTTTTAGTCGAGATTTATTACTGTCTATTAGTACTTCTCTACACTCTGCATCAAACCAGTTGTTCCTACATTTTCCTTCAACCTTTCCTATCACCGTTCCTGTTACTTCCCTTAGTGCTGTTTAAATATTTCTTCACTCTTCCTGTATGTCATTAAGTTGTGGTTTCCTGTTTAATATTCCTGTTGTTTCGTGTTCCAGTCGTTCAATTATCTCTTTGCTTTTAAACTCTTCCAGATCATATCTTGCAATCTTATTGTTTTCTTTATGTATGTTGGGCACTATTTGTGGCATCTTTGCTATTACCAGAATATGGTCACTATCTGCATCTGCTCCTCTGTAGCTTCTACCGTTTGTTACTTCTTTTGAGTGCTTTCTTTCTATCAAGAAATGATTAATTTGGTTCCTTGTCTTACCAGTTGGTGCTATCCAGATCTCTTTGTAGATATCTTTGTGATCAAAAGACGTACTGACTATTTTCTTGTTGTTTTCAAGGGCAAATTTTATTAGTTTCTTTCGTAGTTATTACTTTCTAGTTGCTTGCTTCTCCCTCCTCCCTATATAATGTATGTCTTCTCTGCACACTCTTGCATTCAAATCCCCAGCTACAATTTTTATATCATATTTAGGTATTCTATTTAGTGTGTTTTCAATATTTTCATAAAAGGTTGTTTTTATTTCTTCATCTTTATCTTCTGAAGGGGCATGTGCGTTTATTACATTAATTTTCCTAAAAGTGCCTCTAATCCTTATTCTGCATAGTCTATCTGAAATTTCATCAATCTCTATAACTTTATGTTTATATTTATCATTAACTATAAACCCGACTCCCAGCAAATTAAAAAATTAGTCTCAAATATTATTTCACCAGCCAAACATTTCAATTGTAAAATAATCATACTATAAGGCATTATTTTTTCACTTTTCGAAGAAATGAGTACGATATTGTGCTATTATTATTGGATAAACGACTACCTGCTGTGGGTTTTGGTCTTGAATCATCAAGTAAAAACGAAATATCTTGGAATGGAGTATAAATAGAAATTTCATGCGGCATTTTAACAATTAACAAGCTTAATTCGACTTTTAGCAATGAAAACTATCAAAAGCCTCTGTTGATCAATCATGGACCAATTTTGTTCTTTTTAAATAAATTTTAATGCTAGGAGACAAAAATGATGTAGTGAACTGTTTTTGTAAAATTGTCATATTAAGAAAGATTTTGAAAATAATATATTGGCTTGAAAAATGTTGCTAGAATATTTTTGGGTCGGCCATCAAATATGATGTTTTGAAAAGTGTCAACAAAACAAATTGAATTTCTTGATTGGTTTATAGAATAAAACATTTATAATAAAAAAGAGGTAAATATCAGATAGGAAACCCTCCAAATTGAATAAAATCAATACACTCTGTCAAATTGACCTTTTTTCCGACGTGCGGTATTTTATCGGCCGAAAAGTAAATTTTACAGGGTATTGGGAATTGACTAACTGAGTCACTGGTGAAATATCAAACTATACTTTAATAAAACTTCATTCAGGCCTCTTCACAACAATATCCCTACCTGACAACAGCTCTGGCGGCAGACGTTTTGCATTTCTATAGGTGGAAGGGCCAACAATCTTGGAACACCACTTCTTACAGGGTCAAAATTTGTTTTTGCCAACAACAATGACCTCTTATTGAATGTATTTCTCACTCTTACTGTTGGTTTGGATCCATTTTTATTTAACTTGCATGTTTGTTCTTTTTAATCCAATATGGCGAAAGACCCAAGATGGTGGACCAGTTATTTTGTGTGCACTCCCATGACATGGGAATCAAAATGAAACGGATTCCTGGGTTGAGAATAGAAAATAAAATGACCACTCCAAATCCAATATGGTGGACAGCCCAAGATGGGAGACAAGTTTCTGTTATTTATTTAAATAGTTTTTACCTGTGGGATAAAATTATACACACTATGGCTAATTAATATCTATTAATTTATTTATTAAACTTAATTTATATACACACTCTACTTAATATCTACTTATTTATTTACACTCGGTATAATAGTTCTAATTTATTTCCACCACTTGAATATTACACTATTTATCTTTACTATTTCATTCAGTCCGATTACTCTTTGTCTTCGTTTCACTAATTGTCAACTCACTCAAAAACTCGCGTATATATAGTCTTTATGAATTCTGGTAACCTCGCAACAATATCAATAGCAAAATAGGAAGGATATCCACAAGATATTCAGATATAACCTGAATCAATGAAATGTCACTCATATAATAGTAGAGTGAATAAACAAAATGCAATTAAACATTATTGGAGTATAATCTTGGACGGGTGAACACCGAAGTCAGAAAAGGATTGTATGATGCAAAATTTGCAAAATTTGCTCTGGAATAAAAGGTGGAGAGTGACAGAAATTACCTCGCTTTGCATCCAAACATCTCATATGTAAGAAAAACTTCATAGAATAATTGGTATGATATCTAAAGGTGAAAAAAAATTCTGTTATGTCCACGTAATCATGCTGTGGTAACATTGTTATCGTTAAATTGAAAATTCCTAGCCTCAATTAGTTACAGATTTTTAAATGTGTCATGCAAATGAATAAACAATAATTTTCATATTTTTCCAAACCGCCAAGAAAGAAATCTCAAGCTCTCAGCTGCTTAAACCCGTGATTAAGAGATGATAACAAACAAACAAGGTTTCATTTAATTTCCCGATGATTAACACTTATTTTAACCAATTCATTCCTTCACTGTAAGTCAATCGTTTACTAATTCAACATTTTTTCCAAGCTCCTTTGAACAGTAAATGCTTTATTCATGAATCCCGCAATTCGCAGCTTAATGGTCTGATAACTCTTTAACACATTTCTCTATTAGAAATTCATTAAATGATTCCGAAGGCTGGAAAACAATTCTCTAAATGACGCTTTTTTAATATCCAAAGAAATTTCGTTTCACCCCTAATTGTAAAAGGAGAACCTGTAAAAACCAGGGACGGAGTGACATACAACTGCAAGCACATTTTCTTCCCAGTATTCATTACTTTTGCAAGAAGTTTTTCGTGTACACTGTAGTGTATTTGTTATCCGCCATTTTGTGGCAGTGGCGATCTTGGATTAGTAATGTAATAATCCGATTAAGGAAGTAGGAAAATTTTCAATTACTAGAATTGACCCACACAAGACATAAACAAGGTAAGCAAAATAAGACTGTTTTAATTAAGTCTGAAGATGTAAATGTATTCGCTAAGATAGAGATAAATTTTTCCCTAAAACACTACCGGATACATAAGTAACTACATAATTCACATGTAATTCACATAGGCCGTCTCTGGAAACAGCACCCCTTTTGAAATTAGGAAACAGCCTTTAGCACAGAGGGCGCTTCTATTCCATTTCTCATTAACTACTCCGTTTTAGCTAAAATTAAGTCTCTTTAGAACTCTGTTTTAATTATACATAGCTTGGTGTAAAAGACAGAATCTCAAGTTGTCGACAACATCTAAGTGCTGGAAATTATTAGTTTAACGGGCAAATTAAAGGCAGGAAGTGACTTGAGCTACAAACAAAAGAGTAACGCGATGTTATCAAGTTTTCGAAACGGCACGTTGTTACAGAAAATATCAGATATAACATTTACGAACAAATAAACTTGGTTAATTACCGAATAACAGGTTTTATTTCTATTTTTTAATATTGGTTTCTTATGATTATTTGCCTTACCTATGTGAAAGCCGCTGATGTTTCTGACCTTTTGTTGGTCCACTTCCACAAGATGGATCACTGCCACTTTCTGGGTTTTTTCTATAAGAGTTTGTAGTGACTTCTTGTGTTTGATTAACTACTTTCCTTCTTTGTATTGTTTTTGTCGTTTCATGAGTTTTCTCAATGAATACGAGCATCCTACCTTTTTAAGTGGCTTTATTCCTTTTTTACCGTTTTTCCACAAATAAAACAAGTCATTAGATGAATGAAATAATTATTATTATTTAAACATACTACGTCAAAATATAGTGTACGAAACAATGTTCGTTTATATAAAACAAGTCTTTCAAGTGTACGTCAGAAAACAGACATACTAACTATGATCAGTTGAGTGAGCTCCAGAGCAGTGGGTAGGCGCGTTTCAAGATCCACATGACATAAAAGGCTCAAAAATTAAGACTTCGGACATACAAGGCAAGTATTGTAACAGCAATGCTTAATGCGCATTTTCCAAAATTCCATTATTGTTCAAATCTAGGAACAAAATAGACTTAAATGAAGTCACTGGAGAAATGTGTCGTCTTGCTTTGAGGTTTATGTGGAGGGCGATGTTACTAGTTATTCAACAAAAAAATGAAGCTTTCCATCCTTGATTCCAAAAACTATCTGCAAGAGAAGTGAGAAAACTGCATTTCTCAAACGAAATTGTCAATACAAAAAAGTATCTGAATATTACTCTTACAAATGAAACTAACTGTTTCTAATTAATTCCACTATTTATTGAATAAATTATGGAAATTCTAAGATATTTACTATCACTTTTTATGGAAAAAAGCGGGAAAAAAGTGAGTACTTTTTTCCCGCATATATACTATATATATTTTTATGGTATGAATACTTACTCAATAATAAATTTAAATATTAATAATCATATAATTTAATTGATATTTGTACAACCAACTCTATCATTTGATATTCAGAATCATTTATTTTCCATAGTGGGAGAATATAAAATATATTGAATAAGTCTGTCACAAGCCTAAAATAAACATACAAAAATTAGAAACATTTAGAAAGAAAAAGAATACTATGTGAAATTAGCTTTGCTACACCCTGTATGCTGAAAAATTAAAGTCATACAATGACAAACAGTAAAACAGGAACACAAACTTTAAAATAAAAAATTAACAGAGTACCAACTAAAAAAGTGATGATTGTAAAATTGAAATAAAAATAAAATGAACACCACGAAATAGAAAATTATAACCTAAAATTGAACTATAGATAAAATAGAATTAATCACATGACTTAACGTAAATAAACTATCAATATAATTAAAAATAGAAATTATAATTTAGTAACAAAATTTTTCAAAGAGCGTTTGTTGAAAAAACAAAGGAAAAATCAACAACGGGATGAGATTTTGAGAAGGAAGTAGGAGGTTGTTCGAAGTAAGAAACTGAAATTGAAATTTATGCAGAAATATTCAAAAGGAAATAAAAATTTGTAAATATAAAGTTAACTAAACTAATATAAAATGATTATAACAATAAATAAGTAAGAGAAAGGTAATACTTACCACAAAATATTTTTTGCTAAGAGAACCCTGGTATGAGCCATATGCATATTATCAATAAATTACAAGTGAAAAGCAGAAAAATATTGAAATCGTTCATCCCGCACAGAAAAAAACTTTCCAAGTGACCCAGAATTTTGATCAAGAGCCACGAACATTGAATTCACTGTGACCTTCAAGAGAAGAAAGGAAATGAATACTTTAATTACGAAAGACAATCAGGTATCATTTATCTATATAATTTAATTTTGAATTTATTGATGTATAAAATTTAAATGTTTCAAATTTAAAAAGTATTATTACATAAGATTATACTTACTGATAAAAATTTTCAAAAGAATCAAAAACATCATTTACTCCATTTTATTCTAGAACGTTGTCGAATGTCATTTCTTCATACATAAAATTAATCATCTTTTCTGTAGTCTTAAAACCATAAAAATATAAAACCATAGACTCTGATAAGTATAATCTTAATTTTGTTGTGAATGAGAGAGTTAATGAATTTTAGATAAGAAATAAATAGTGTTAATGATTTTTGAATATTTTGTCAACGTTGGAACTTGTTGAAGGTCAAAGGACAGAGTTGGCTTCTGCAATCCCAAATACAACAACAACCTTGACCATTAAATGCACTTCATTGGGATCATTATTTAAAAAATCACTAATTTGTGTACTCGTAAAAATCGCAGCTTTTTTGGGCGTACAACCTTTTCAATTTTGTTTCAGAAAAGTATATACTCGGGAAAAATATCAAATTTTAGCTCTCGGTTTTTTGTCAACATAACCTCGAGCTAAAATCGAATACTTTTTTCCCTTGTATAATAAATAACTATTAATACATAATCAAGCTTCTTCAATTGTATCTAACTTTCCTTTATTTTTAGTTGTTTATAACTATAATATATGTTAAGTATTGCAACTTTCATTAGAGTATTTAAAATAAAATAAAAAGTACAGAAAACAATTTGCTGGTTTTTGATATCTTGAATAGCAATGAGTGCCTTTTGTAATGGGACGAGGGACGATGCATATATTTCTGAAAAAACTCAAAATTTTAAAATACAAACGAATAAATGCAGAATTTAAATTTAAAATTTAAATATTAGAAGCATCGATATAGAAAAGCAATATCCTGATAAAAAACGGAAATCTGCAGACTTTCCTCAGAAATGGAATATGGAACTGTAATTCGACGGAATATTTGCATATTTTTTTAATCCCGAGCCCAGGATCGAGTGAGTGAGATTTCCGCTTGATAACGACATTCTTGATTTCTATCGTTAGAACCCAGATTTGCAAGGAGATAGTATAATATCATTAATTTTTATGCTAAGGCTGTAACATAATGAAGGTATTTTTGGAAATAAAAAAACAGCTTGTGAGTTTAAACAGATCCGGATTAATCTGCATCGTTTACAATGCTCTTACGTTCAAACAACATGTTTCAGATACGAACTCCTAAACCATTAATTCTCAAAAGTAGATATACTAAGCCGGTCCGAGCTCAGCGGACATGCGCTTGCTCTTCTGAAAAGCTCACCAAACCCACCACACGTCAAACGTAACGTTTAACGTGGCACGTGACGTTTGACGTAGCGTGGGTGGGTTTGGTGAGCTTTTCAGAAGAGCAGAAGGGCATGCGCATTTCCGCTGGGCTCGGACCGGCTTAGTATATCTACTAGAAAAAATCGTGAAAATCAAATAATCGATTCAGATGCAGCTTTCAAACAAAGTATTGTTATAATTATCCTGTTTTCACTTCAATTTCACCTTCTCCGTTGCTTTTTAATCTTGTTTTGTTATAATTCTACCCCGAGTTTTTCCTCCATAGAATGAAATGCGTTTGACATTGTAAATTTACAGCTCCCAATTCACTTTTCAAAAAAAAATGACTTCGAATGTATTGTATATTTGACATTTATGTTCTCCAACTTCCTGGTAATTTAGATATAGGAACCTTTTTTATCCGCCACACATATTTACAACTATTCAAAGCCAAAGACCATTAATTTATCCATAACGTCCAGAGTTACCGTTACAAATTTAATTAAAATTTTGGTTCTCGAAAATTTGTGAGGACGTTTCCATTTAGCGTTTTCGAATATTTCAATTTATGTCCTCTCTCTGGCCGTTCTGGTTATGGCGAAAAGAATGATTCACTGCATTGAGAGTCGAAATTTTTTCTGTTTTTTATGAAACGCAGTATATCTTCGAGAGTCATAGTCGCGAGCTGTGGATTTGTGTGATATATTTTCGTGGAAAAAAACTTTTTTGAAATCGTTTTAACCCTCAATCCATTTATTTTCTAATGAAAATTCAATTTTACCAGCAAGAAGGGATCAGATTAAACTAGATAAAAATAATTAATTCATATGAACTGTTCTCAGAAATTTCTGGATTATTTTCTTAAGGCTATGGTCCAAAAGTAACCGATTTCAGGTTTACCTTCCCGGAAGTAACTGAAGAGTAGTGGTTGCTGAAAATCTGGTTAGTTTTGGAACACGGTTTCCTGAAATATGGATAATGAACTGTTAAACTAGTCACCAGCCTTAGGAAGCCAGGTTACTTATGGTTTTGACTGTCACCTGTCATGCATTGCTTATGATTTTTGAAGCTGGCTTCTTATTGCACGACATAGGACTTTTGAGAAGGGTAGTGAACTCGTAAAACATGTAACCGTTACGAAAAATACCGTCACGCAATAGTGTTGCCAGAGTTCTGAATAATCCACTAATCCAATGAAATTTAAATTGAAGCTTGCTTCTTATTGCACGACATAGGACGTTTGGGAAGGCTAGTCAAAAATTGTCAAAAATTTGGAAAAATGGTCAATAATTGTCAAAAACTGTCAAAATATTGAAAAAATGGTTAATAATTGCTAAATATTCTCAAAAATTGTCAAAAACTGTCAAAAATGGTCAATATTTGTAAAAATTTTGAAAAAATGGTCAACAATTGTCAAAATTTTAGAAAAATGGTTAAAATTTTTGAAAAATTATCAAAAATGGTCAATAATTGTCAAAGACGGTCAATAATTGTCAAAAACTGTCAAAAATTGTTAAAATTTTGAAAAATAATCAGAAATTGTTAAAATTTTGAAAAATGGTCAAAAATTGTTAAATCTTTAAAAAAATGGTCAATGATTGTCAAAATTTTTGAAAAATGGTCAAAAATGGTTAAAATTCTGAAAAATGGTCAAAAATTGTTAAAATTTTGAAAAAATGGTCAATAATTATGAAAGACTGTCAAAAATGGTCAATAATTGTTTAAAATTGTCGAAATTTTTGAAAAATAGTCAAAATTTTCGAAAAATTGACAAAAATAGTCAATAATTGTCAGAAAATGTCAAAAATGGTCAATAACTGTTGATAGTTTGAAAAATGGTAAAAAATTGTCAAAATTTGGAAAAAATGGCCAATAATTATAAAAAAACTGTCAAAAACGGTCAATAATTGTTAAAAATTGTCAAAATTTTTGAAAACTGGACAAAATTTTTGAAAAATTGTCAAAAATAGTCAATAATTGTCAAAATTTGGAAAAATGTTCTAAAATAGTCAAAATTTTTGAAAAATTGTAAAAAATTATCAGTAATGGTCAAAACTGTCAAAATTGGTCAATAATTGTCAAAATTGGTCAATAATTGTCAAAATTGGTCAATAATTGGAAAAAATTGTCAAAAATTTGGAAAAAATGGTCAATAATTGTCAAAAATGGTCAATAATTGTCAAAATTTTTGAAAAATGGTCAACATTTTCGAAAAATTATTAAAAATGGACAAAATTGTCAATTTTTGTCATTGTCATTTTTGTAAAATGGTCGATAATTATGAAAAACTGTCAAAAAGTTTTGAAAAATGTTCAAGATTTTTGGAAAATTATCAAAAATGGTCAATAATTGTCAGAATCTGTCAAAAATGCTCAAAAATTGTCGAAAATGGTCAATAATAGTAAAAATTCGGAAAAATTGTCAAAAATGATCAATCATTGTCAAAACTGTCAAAATTGGTCAATAATTGTTAAAAATAGAAAAAATGGTCAAAAACTGTCAGAAATTTGGAAAAAATGGTCAATAATTGTCAAAATTTAAAAAAAATGGTCAAAAATTTTGAAAAAAATGGTCAATAAATATCAAAAATTGTCAAAATTTTGAAAAGATGGTCAATAAAATATAAAATAAAACTTAGTAGAACGTACTGGGCCTAATGTAATTCCCAACATCGCATTCTATTGCGCGTATTTTTATTGATGGTTTTCCCAACCTCGCATTCTATTGTGCATAAGAAGCAAGCTTCTGTCGGCGGTCCGACGACCGCTCACCTTTTTATTATTTATTGATTATTCGACCATCGAAGAGAAAAACAAAACTGATTTTTTGCAAAAACACGATTTCTTTCCATGTTATTTTCAGGAACCAATTGGTCTCTAACTACCGACAGCTTATGGTCAAAAGTTAGTCTAGATATTAAAAAATTCTCTCGAATTCCTCCATCAGTATACAATTCCACTACTCTGGTGACAAAATTCTGAATTCTTGGCCTTGAAACCGAAGAAAAAAATTAATTATCGAATTAAATGATTATAGCTATAACAGGTAGCTAGGTAGCTGCTTACCTTAATTACCCCTTGCAACCCTGTAGTCATCATCTGAATACTGTCAATATTTGTTTCAATTTACTTTTGATGTGACAGGAAAAATGACACATTAGCAAACCATAGGCGTTGCGTTCCATTTTTAAGAGGTGCTGTACTTTAGATTAATTAAGAGTTTTTTTTGCAAAGATGGTATAAATATCGAAAAAAAAATCGTGGACGATCTTTCTTTCTGAATACTCCATCTAAATGCCTTTCTAATGATGTGCCGCACATGGTATATTCCCTATTTGAAAATAAGGGGTTGGTGAAGTGGAAGGGAGGGGGTTGACAAATGACAGATGCCTGTATCGTAAAAATGTGTCCCCCTTAGAACAAAAATCGTCGTGTTTCCCAATTTCCATGAAATCTAAAGAATCCTGCAAAATATCGGGGTGGACTGTTTTCTGTGGCCCACTCTGTATCGTGAATTTAAATACAAAAAAATAAAAAATAAAATTCGTCACGATGACGTACTTGGAAATTGTCAATAATTCTGGTGTTAGCGACAAAACTTTTCGTTGTATTCTTTTTTCTCAATATTTGCAAACAAGAATATTTATTTGTTTAATACGTAGGTTCGTACTGTCATTACAATGAAATGTCACAAGGTAGGTCGCCGGTTCAAATGTCAAATGTTTTCGTTTTTTTTTTAAATTCTTTTTTTTTATGTTAATTATTAGGTTTGTTCGCGTTGCAACAACTTTTTGTACTTTTGCACTAACTGTACACTAACTTGTTCTTGTTACCGGAAATTAGGTAATAACCGCTGTTCGTGCTACAAGTACAGTTACACTTCTGGCAATACTTTTTGTACTTGGTTGTGAGGAAGAGTGAAACGTGTAGGTGTAAAAATGATAACCTTTCTTTTTGTTTTTGTCCAAATTATTTTTTTATTTATTCAGAAAGATTGAAATAATAAGATAGCAGGAAAGTTACGTGGCTTTTTAATGTTGGACCCTTCAAGAAATATAAAGGTGGATTCCGATGGATGTGTAGATATCGTAATTGAAGGTAATAGGTACATACCAGCATAATATATGTACGGATGTACTGGAATTGGTGGTAAAAATATTTCATCGTCGAATATATCCATTATTTCTTCTAATTCTTCTAATATTTCATCAAAATTTTCACGAAGATTATTTCCATCATGCGCCATTATAATTTGATGCACTTGAACGTTCGAGCTGTTTTCTACAAAAACTATATAAATAGTACTCTTTTAGTACACTCACTGGAATTCAAGTACAAAAAGTGCATCCAACGCGAACAAACCTATTATAGTTCTGTTGAATAATATAATAAAAACGATAGTTAAGTCAAAAACTAGAAGTATGCTATACTAGAAGTCAGTATAGTATACGCCCTTTTTTGAAAATATGTTTGTATATTTGGTTGCCTATACTAAAATCGCTATTAATAGGAAATCGTACATTAATAGGGGTTATTGGGGTTTATTGTTTAAATACCACAGATAAGCAGACTGACAATTTGCTGTAGGTATTCATTTTAGATATGCCTAATGTCGCTTTGGCCATGCTTTATGTCACTTTGACTATGCCTTATGCCACTTTTCCCACAACTTTTGTTGCTATGAGAAATTGTTAATTTTGCGAATTCTAACCAATGTGCAAAATAGTGTTTTGGATGGTGGTCGTAGGAAAAATACATCGCTTGTAAGTTGTTTATTCATATAGACAATAAATTTTGAATAGTGTGTACTTAGCATTTTCAGATGAGATTATTTTCTTGTTTAATATTTTTTCCAGTAGTTTGTTCTAGTTTACTTCTTATTACTAAAAATACTTTACGAGGTTTTCTTTGGAAACTAACAATAAATTCATACTTAGCAAACAATTAACACAGTTAATTAATTTTCATTGAGAATAAATAAATTTCTAAGATATATTCAAAACAGTTAATTATTTTGATTTTCCATAGAGTCAGTTCACTGACATTTTAAAAATTGCAAAGGTCACTTCTAGTATCAACTCCCTCAAACGCTTATAAAACCACTTCCTAAAAACCAAATAGCTCATTTATTTTTGAATTAAGCTTTAACAATTCGGAAAATACATTAAATTCAACTAAATTCACTAAAAATATCAATAAACTGCTCTACTTTCGAAAAGATCTATTGTTTGTGTTTGTTTTGTAAAAACGAAATCCTAATCACGTTCAAAAGAAATCAGGTTAATTTAGTGCAAAAGGAATTAGGTAGGTACAAAGGTTAATTTAAATTCAAATTCCTTTCGCATTCCAATGTAAACAAAGTCGTTTTTCTATAAATAGATCGTAACGAATCGCTAAAATCCTACTAACAATGTTTCCATTGCACCTTCCAATCACTGTTGTCTGTTCGATGGAAACATTCATTAAAGCAGTGTACATTTTAAAAATAGTCTCTTTTATAACCATCATCCCTTTATTTTTATGCGCTATGTACTCCCAATCTGTCCGTAACGAATTGTAGTAGACCAGACAAATACATGGTGTCTAACGACTAACTTTATATTGGATATTACTGGATAAGATATTTTCTTTAAAAATTTTATGATTAAACATTGGATACAGTAAATTACTTAGATGTAGTAAAATGAGCCCAGGAAGATTATGATTCCGACCGATTACCATTCGTCAATCGAATAAATTATGATAGGCAAAGGCGTCGGTTCAAGTTGTTCATTAATTATTATACTAAAATAATAAATTTAAAGAGCATTTCACAATGTTTCGTTGACTCGGCATCTGGCCTTAGGGATTTAATAATAAAATTTTATAAATCCCTCATTGTACAGTAAACAGTAACAGATCTGTAGTAGTAAAAACAGGTGAAATATTTGCAGGTGAATTTGGTATGAGTTTTTCTGTAATTTTGAGAATTCATCTCGTCGTGGTGATCTCCAGGCTTGCTTCCTGATTTGAATAATACTAGGTGTGAAAATGTTGATTTTTTCTTAAATTTTTATCTGGTGTCCCCGAACTGCACGCTACTGAGTGTTTTACACTGGTTGGTCGTTTGCTCGAATGTGCTTAACCAATAGCCGTCGATCTGAAACAATCGATATCGCTATCTCACTTGTCGAGAACATCTAAGTGATGGGGAAGACCACTAAAAGATGAAATTCCTTCAAATACATTTCAATCAATGAATAATTATGTTGGTTCAGAGTGCAGACAATATCATGTGTCAAAATCGTATTAAAAAGATTTCCTAGCGTTTTGAAATCAACATTTTAATTCAAAACTGAAAAATGTCCGAAACAAGTGGGCGGTGCTATGACGTACTAATCCCTAACACTATCTGTCTCTGTTTCTATTATATATCCTCTGGACACTCTAGTACAGTGTTGTCAAAGTTACTAATCATTGGCCTTTGTATATCTGTGCTGTTTTTCCCTTCAATACAACGTATGAACTAATGAAAAAATGTCATTTCACAACAAAGTAATTTGTTGGAATGATCATATTTTGTTTGTATTCTTCTTTTATCTCAAGAACAACATTGACCATTCTACTGATGCGGCAACATTGTTGGATATGGAATATGACATTTGTTCACAGAAGTACTCTCTACGTGATTGACGTTTTGTTCTGTGATCTGAGACCTTAGTCGTCTTTGGCTGTGCAACTTTTTTGTTTTGTCCGTTTATCGAATGTTTGTAAGATTATTGTTGCCGTTTTTTTATTGTATTTTCAATAGTTTTCAAAAATTTGAAAACAGTATACAAATACAATGCAGCATAACCTTAAATTTTAATGACTTTTTTTGTTATACTCGGAACCACAGTTATACGGATTCACTATGATAGAACTTGTATGATTGGTCGGCTCAAGGTCGATGGGCGTGTAGGGGCTAGTACGTCACAATTTATACACCAATGAGAGCAGTCTTTACAATTGGCGCGTAAAATTGTATGTTTGAAATGAAAACTATGTAATTTATTGCATTACTCATATTGTAAAACAATTAAAAATATATAATTACTTCATATAGTAGTTTTTAAGCATGGAGATCCTGATTATACTGTTTTCGAAAATGTGTTCCTTCCTATTGGCGACTACTGTATATATTTTAAGCATAGCGCACTGTAATTCAAAACAATTGTAGAAGTATACCCTACACCATATACTATGGTCATTGGGATTTTGAAAATAAATGATCAATTTTAAATAGAGAATCACAAATTTATAAAAAAAATAGTTATTTTTGTGTTTAGAGCGTAAAGTAACAGATTGCCGCTTGAGAAAGAGCGCGGCGTTCTTTCGAAAGCGGCAATTTTACTTAATGCTCGAAAAAAACACATAATTTTTTCTACAGTCTCCCTTTTAATAATTAAATTAAATTATATTACCTTAGGTTATATTAGGAGTGCTAGAATAATCGTCATTTTCGCTATTTATCATGATTAACCTTAAAAAGATCTACTGACTAGGGATGTTAAGAAATAATCCATTTTTATATACATCGATTATTATTTTCTTATAATCGATTTTTAGTTATCAATTTTTATAGTAATATTAATCGATTTTTGGTAAATCGGTTTTATTAATTACGTGTTTTTAAATCGATTTTGACAACTTTTGACGATTATTCACCATTTCTCAAAATTTTGACAATTATTGACCATTTTGACTGTTTTTCTAAATTAGTGACCATTTTTCCAAATTTTTGATAATTTTTTACCATTTTTCAAAATGATGACAATTTTTAACCATTTTTGACAATAATTGTCTATTTTTAACAGTTTTTAACAATAATTGACGATTTTCAACCATTTTTGATAGTTTTTGACCATTTTTGACAATTTTTCAAAATTTTAGACCATTTTTCAAAATTATTGACCATTTTTGATAATCATTGAAAATTGTTGACAATTATGGACCTTTTTTCAAAATTTTTGACAATTATTGACCATTTTTGACCATATTTCAAAATTTTTAAAAAACTTTAACAATTTTTGACAATTATCAAATATTTTTCAAAATTTTGACAATTTTCAACAATATCTATCCATTTTTGACAGTTTTTGACAATTTTTGATAGTTTTTGACAATTATTGACAATTTTTGACAATTTTTCAAAAATTTTAACAATTTTTCAAAATTGTTGACCATTTTTCAAAATTATTGACCATTTTTGATAGTTTTTGACAATTATCGACCATTTTTCAAAATTTTACTAATTTTTGACAATTATTGACCAATTTTGACAATTATTGACCAGTTTTGACAATAATTGTCCATTCTTGATAGTTTTTAACAATAATTGACAATTGTTAACCATTTTTGATAGTTTCTGACCATTTTTGACAATTTTCCAATATTTTAGACCATTTTTCAAAATTATTGACCATTTTTAATAATTATTGACAATTGTTGACAATTATGGACCATTTTTCCAAATTTTTTACCATTTTTGACCATATTTCAAAAATTTTTACAATTTTTCAAAAACTTGAACAATTTTTGACAATTATCAACTATTTTTGAAAATTTTGACAATTTTCAACAATAATTGTCCATTTTTGACAGTTTTTGACAATTAATGGCCATTTTGACAATTTTTCAAAATTTTAACAATTTTTGACAATTATTGACCAATTTTGATAATAATTGTCCATTTTTGAAAATATTTGACCATTTTTCAAATTTTTTAAAAAGTTTTTGACAATTATCGACCATTTTTGACAATTTTTGACCATTTTTGACCATTTTTGACCATTTTTGACCATTTTTGACAGTTTTTGACAAAAATTGTCCATTTTTAACAGAATTTGACAATAATCGACAATTTTTGACAATTATTGACCATTTTTGACCATATTTCAAAATTTTTGACAATTTTCATATAATTTTATTTGATTTTTAATCTGATAAATTGTTAAATATTCACCAATTGAGTTAATTCAGAGGGCGTGGATTGATTAAATAAGCGAGCGAAAAAGATTCCTTTTTTGCACTAGAGCGTAAAGTAACAAATCCTCGGCATTTGTCGACTTTACGATTTCAGTTGAATATAGTAATTAGTCATTTTACGCGCGACTGTATAAAAACATTTTTCTGTACTTCCCAATTTTAACGCTGTTCACCGGTGGCAGTAATATTGAAATTTCCCAATACAACCAGAGTTATCTAATATTCAAAGCAAAATTTATACATTTCTTAAGAAATCTGGGAATAGGAAGAAGATGTCGACAGGCGGTTATGGCCAGGCAATGAAGTATACGTGATCCATGAATAAAGCTGCATATTTCTATCTGATACTTTACAGACACAACTGAATGAAAAAAATTAAATAGCGGCCTCTAGCGTACTAGTTATTTATCAAGTTGCTTTGAGTATTTAATCTTCTCGATGGTGCAAAGGGCTGTTTTTAACAAGACCAAGTCTGCAAAGATCGATTAGACAGAACCGGAATTCTAAGCGTTTTTCCATAATAAGGTTTTCACTCTCCCTCAACACTTATTTACAAAGACTGACAAAAAGTTGAAAAATACGCAGATTTTTTTGAAAATCTGATTGTTATATTCAAATTGCCATTTTAATTTTTATCACTCTATAAAATCCTCTAGCGGTGGACATACAAGTCTGTTAACAGTCTCCAGGTCTTCATCAAGGTCACTTCATTATAAAACTGGTTGTCCAAAGAGGTCTCGCAAAGCTAATGAAGGTGACTTCTTCATTTGGTCTAGCACCGCCACTGACTAGTACTATTATTTGATTAACTAACCAATAAAGCTTTCTTTTCTGGATCATTTGGTTGGTGCTGTCAATATCTCAACGTCCACGTGATACTTGACAGACTTGACGGCTTCGGAAGTATCTTCAAGCTGGTTAAGCTATAAATTTTAGCAGCACACAACAATTTGTCACGTGAATAAATCGATACTACCGCGACTAATAATAGAATTAAACATCCTTGCAACAACAATGTTGTAAATTAGGGATT
Source organism: Lochmaea crataegi (assembly GCA_947563755.1). Classification (NCBI taxonomy): domain Eukaryota; kingdom Metazoa; phylum Arthropoda; class Insecta; order Coleoptera; family Chrysomelidae; genus Lochmaea; species Lochmaea crataegi. The sequence continues at coordinate 78,428,720 of OX387423.1, forward strand.
ATTTAAGTTGTGGTCGACAGACCACTATAATATATCACGATAAATACCAAAACAGTGATGTGCTCATTTTTCTTCTCCATAAATAATAAAAATAATTGGGAAAATGGGTTTATTCTTTCCACAAATAAGCTTTTACATTGGAGAATTTGCCGTCAATAAATGAAATAACTCTACTACAGAGTAATGATTCTGTCAGTAAATAAGAAATAACTCAAAATAGTCCGGTTAGTAGCCTTCAATCACTTTCATTTGAACTTGATTTTCTTGAATTAAGTTGTAAGCTTACGATCTTCTGAGAATAATATTATATCCTCCCCTAGAGCTCAATCAAAATAAGCAGCATACCGAATGATCTTTTCAACCATGATGGGCTGAACTTTATGAGCTTGGGTTTCAAGAGGATCTCCTCCTGTAGGAGCTGCTATTAACCAAAAATAATATTAAGCATATCATCGCCCAATTCAGCCTGCTTCAATTGAACTTTGTAGACGAAAATGGAATTGCGAAAAGTTTGTTGACGAAATGGAGTATCCCTATCAGTATTCTTTAACCTACTCCACTGTATAGTTTACGGCTCTCGGATGATCGGTTTCCATGTTTGTGAGTTTGTGTTATGTAAACTGCTATAGATTAACACGGTAAAGCTTGTTACGATAATGAACCGTAATGGTAGGATGGGTGGAGAGGAATATGTTTATCAGTTTGTATTATACCATCAGGTAAATAATAAATTACCTGCTCTCCAATAAAGCACAATAACACTTCTATTAACGCTTCAATATACATTTCAAAGGTCTGATAATAAAATAATAAGATTTAGGTACTGTTCATATTTATTGGTGAATTACATGAACAAACTAATGGAGTTGTCTAGTAGTCCAGACAACGAAGGAAAAATAGAGGAAATAATTCATGAAGATGTCAATTTTGGCACACTTGTAGGGGAAGGTGTTCTTAACAACATACTAAAAGTACTGATGGGTGGGGGTGAAGCTAAGGGTGGGGGGTTGTTCTCTAAGGAACCTTTAGAGACCCCCACCACCATAAGCTTCACCTCCACCCCCTACAAGTGTGCCAAAATTGGCTTCTTCATGAAATATTTCCGCAATTTGGTATTTTTTGGTCTTCGCTGCCTAGACACCTATTACATTTATAAGTAACTATTTTGGGTTATTGGAATTTTACCATTTTAATTTTGAAATAAATTAGTATGAGTTTTAAATTTACCGCCATTAAAATTCTGCTCAACTATCTATGTTAATAGACCATGACAAATACAGATGGCACCACATTAGCAAAGCCAAATTTTTAATTAGAGTAGGCATTATTTTGATTGTATTTGTAGAAAGCGTCAACTGGTTATTAAGGGCTAAATTGGAAGCGCAAATGTGACGTTGCCAGAAGTATCCATGAGCGTCAAATGGAAGTCGCACATTTTAACTCACCTATATGTATATCTGGGCTTGAGAATGAAGATTTCGCATAAAAAATGACAGCGATTTGTCAATATTTCGATTCACCTGCAGCTCTACTTCAGTTACAGAATAGTGCGGAATCTCCAAAAATAAGTTTAAAAAGCTCAATTTGCTACCTTAATGTATATTGAAATTAAATGTAAAGACAAGTACCTGTACAGTTTAGGGGATGGTGGTGCAGAACGAGGTAGCGAGTTAGAACGTGGTACGCCAGTAAAAAACCGAAAGTGTGAACGGAAATATCCTAAATTGCACTGGAGGTCACCTAAAAGCATCGGTTACATATAGGTACGCCAGTTGTCCGAAAAACGCTGAGTAAAAGGTTAGTCTCGTTACAGTATTCGCCTGCTAACTTGATGTCCTAAATGCTTTCTAGGGAGCTATTGACGCCGCCCATCCGATAACTGTAAACAGTGCCGTGCAAGTTCTGAGGATACGCTTTCTGTTACAAATTAACACAATTTGTACAATTAATAAAGTAAAGTCCGTCCGGAAATATATGATCCTAACTTAATACATAATATTTAATTCCTCGTTATAATTATTGGTATATTGATTTTAATAGAATCGGATCTGCTTTATACCTGAATTCTGAGTACATAAATAATATTTTAACAATGAGGTACCCATTACAATAACATGTTATTTATCTAATTGAAGATTATAAAGTTAGGATCTTATATTTCCGGACGGACTATAATTAAAACTTGTTAGAATCTAAATAATTTCTTCCAGGTAGTAATGAGAATAAAAGAAACACTAGATAATGGGAAATTATTTAAGCTAGGTATATTTCTAAGAGTAGGTATAAACAGTTTTTATCTTTACGAAGAATCTGACTCACTGCCGCTACTGGAATCACTTTCATCTAGAGTAATCACAAGAGGGTTGACGTCATAAAACATATCTGTTTGAAGTTCTCTATCAAAATATGAGTCTTCTATTGTTATGACATTTTTACAAACACTTTATTGTACAAAGCAGAAACAATAACTGTGACACGCTACGCTACTGAAAATCTTAACACCTGATAAGGTTCGATACAATTGGCGTTTATCAAAATTTTACTACCAATAGCAGCTGAGTAGGCAGGGCACTATTACTCTGTCTCTCTTAGTTGGTAATTTCTGGGAGACCAAGTTAGCTGGCGAATACTGTAACATCTGGAATTTTCGTGTAGATTTGTAACTTTGCCGCCCATATTAACCACCGTAAGTAATTTAGTTATCCAATTTTAATCTATTTCAATTACGTAATGCAAAGAATGTTCGTTGAGCAACTTTTCTATCACTTCAGCTTTACCCTAGGTCAAGTTTATTTTTCAAAAATTTAACTTTAAAAGTAAACGTTGCACATGGGGTGGGGTACAATGGGGTACCCCGTTCTGCCCCGTTAAATGTCGTACTTGATTTAGTATTTTTTCAAATGGTTAGAAATTATGTTCGGAAGACAAAGCGTCAGGAATGGAGTAGATACTGAATCCATGAACGCAGCAGTTGATGCCGTTGTTACTGGACAAATGGGGTACAGGAGGGTCACAGAACAACATGGTGTGCCCCAAACAACTTTAGAAAGATATGTCACGAAAAAAGAAAGGATCAGCAAAATTTTGTTGTTGATAAATCTGCCAGGAAATTTCACTGCGTTTTTTTCACAAGAACAGGAGATATAACTTGTCGACTATTTAAAAGTAATGGAATCAAGACTTTTTGGCTTGACCATGATTAACTTTAGACGTTTGGCTTATCAATTAGCTATACGAAATCAGTGCCAACATAAGTTTAATGCTGCATCTGAAATGGCTGGGAAGGATTGGATGCAATGTTTTCTAAAACGCCACCCTACTTTGACGCTACGAGAACCAGAATCAACTTCGGGAGCTCGAGCTATGAGGTTTAATAGGGTTGCGGTGCCACATTTTTTCCGCCTTCTTTTGGAAACGGTAGACACATATAAGCTAGTCGGTGAACCTATCTAAAACTGTGACGAAACGGGATTGACTGAATCCAGAGAGCCATACCAAAATTTTAGCCTTAAAAGGAAAACGTCAGGTAGGCACCTCAACTTCCGCCGAACGAGGAGAAACCATAACGGCTGAAATCTGTTTTTCTACTGCTGGAGCATACATGCCACCTATGCTAATTTTTCCAAGAAAACGGAAGCAACAGTCATTCGAGTTAGGCTTGCCACCTGGTTCAGTAGTAGAAGTTAGTGATTCTGGATGGATAAACACTGAACTTTTTTTTAATTGGTTTAAGCTATTTGTTGCGTTTTCTAAAGCAACAAAAGAAATATTATTATGCTTTCCAAGACATAGACTGCAACCGCCGGACGTTTCCTTCATGAAACCGTTAAGTACATTTTATGAACATGAAGCTCGGACATGGCTGCGTTGCAATCCAGAATAGGTGATAACCATATTTAAAATTTCCACGCTTTTTGGTAGTGCCTTTTTAAACGCATCCACTATGAAAACAGCGATAAACGGATTTCGCAAAACTGGGATTTTTCCTCCCAATGAAAACGTTTTTACCGAAGTTGATTTTTTACCAGCTGCTACCACGGACATTACAAACAATACCCCTCCACCAGCCAATGATGCCTCTACTGCACCAAGAGCTAAGACGACAACGGAACCTTCAATTTCAATAGCACTTGCTGCTACAAAAAAAGGATGTAAGAAAATCTACTAAATCTCCTCCAACTGCATCAGCAAGTGACATTTTAAGTCCCCTACCAGGTTGCTCTTCATGGAAAGCGCAAAACGAATTGACTTCCTCCGATGTCAACAAGAAGTCTTCTTTTCCCTGATCGTCGCCAGAAGTTTCTTTACCTATTCCAAAAATTCAACAAACAGTTAAGAGAGCTAATCGCAGGAGAGGTAAAACAGCAACATTAACCGCAACTCCATATAAGGAAGAACTAGAGGCAGCAGCAGCTGCAAAAAAGGTTTCGCAAAAGAAGTAAGAAGGCGTTAAAAGAAAAATTAATGGCAATGAGAATAAAGCAAGTAGCATTACGAAAGAGAAGCGAAAATCTTCCAGGAAAGTGTCGATTAAAAAGGTAGATTCTAATTCATCCTCAAATGAGAATAGTGTCGTAGAATGTCTTTACTGTTGTGAATACTGGTCCAAGTCTGTTGAGGGATGGATTGCCTGTTCAGCGAGTCACAAATGGGCACACAATGCCTGTGCCGGCGTTGATATCGATGACGACGAATTTCAGCTTGTTTGTGCGAAGTGCCAATCCTAAGTGGATTTTTGTCTAATTTTGTCCAAAGGTTTTAGCTATTTGAATAAAACAAATAATAAAATTGTACATTCTTAATATTTTTAATATCATTTTCCACCATTAACACTATATTTCAGGAAATCTAACCAGATATTAATGAGTTCTGGTAAAATTTATGAAAACCCCATCCTGTCCCGCCCATAGGGCGGAATGTGGCAAAATGCACTTTTTTGGTTTCTCATAAGTATTTTCTTGAAAATATTTATTCAACTGTTGAAAAAGGGGAGAATGAATTTACATATTAAGTAATACTCCGATAGCAAAAAGAAATTTTTTTGGTTAATATTGTAGTGACAGTAAACCATCAAACGTGAAGAACTCCGTTATGCCCCGCCTTCCCTTCTATTTATCCTTAACAAGTCCTTTTAGAGTTCTAGATTAATGACACAATAAACAATCCTAAAGAATGGATTGAGACCTTTCTTCTTCCATTAGTCTTCTTGTATCCTCCTATATATCCTTGGAACTTCATGACTATCTTAAGGTAAATATGATCTGGTGTGAGTTGGTGGCTCTAAATTCATTTGATTTCAGAAGAAATTGTCGAACTTCTTTCTTCCCTCTTCAGCTTCACTAAAGGGAATTGGTATATCAGAATACAGGATGGGTGTAGAGGGAACGCTATAAGAAAAAAATCTTGAAAAACTTATAGCAGATAAGCCAGTCCGCCACGGTAATCAAAGCCATTGATAAATCTGATTCAATAAGAATGTTAATCTATGCAGTGTCTGGCATGGCCTGCTGGGTTATTCTTTGTGTCTCATTGACCATACATGACTATATGGGAAATATATTTATGAGTTCAGGATACTGTTCAGAGGCAATAAATGAGGCATAAAGTAACTTGAGAGGATAAAGCAGACCCGAAATGGACTGTATCGATTTCAAGCGAAACAAATTTCACTCAGACCAGCCTACATTGAATCGTAAGTCAGAAAAGTTAATTTTCATTTTATTCGGAATGAAATATAACCCAGCGGGCTAAAAACTCATTCAGTGGTCACTATATCGTCCGTTTATCATAATTTCCCTTTATCAAACCACTTTCTTAATGATAATAAACATTAATGGCCGTATTTTGCTGGGCTAACCAGGTATTACCCCCAGTTATTGTTTTGAATTGATCCATTAATCACGGGTAGCTTTGTTAAATGAAGATCTCTGTATTAACTTGCCTGGATCCGGACTGTATAAAACAACACAGAACGACTAAATACACCCAAAGCTTGATAAGTTAATTAGTAGCAGCGAATACGAACAATCGCTGCTCAAACGATATTCGTAGGCATTTGTCGGAGTCGATTAATATTTTGTAGTACGTTAAATACATAATAATCACCCATTCGTTATATCCAGTTGATGTTATTTACAGAGTGTCCCTATTAACCAATATTTGTACTAACATTATATTAATATTTTTGAGGTTATTTTATAGCTATTTACAATTTTAAAATGGCTATGTTGATAATAAAAGGCTGAGGTGCCAAGATCTCGAAGCCTTTAACTCGATGTACCGTATAAATCAATCAGTCAAAACAAAGACTGAGAATGAGTTTTTTTCTGATTATTCCCTCTTCATACTTAAAATCCATATATTGTTCTTTTTGCTACACTTTCCACCACCAGTGCAGTCTCCGTGGTGAGCATGCTCACGTGGATGTATTCATGTTCTAATGTAATTGTCAATAGCCTTCTTTAACGTTTCAAACATAAACGATGTGACATCATCAGTCCAAAATTGACATTTTTCTACTAATAAGAAATGTAGATTATTCACTTGTTCCTTTTTCGTACTAGAATAGAGAAAATCACATGGTTCCATTTTAAATATATTTCTTGATAAGCAAGATTTTTATTGACATCTAGATTTAAAACCACTTGATTTGCTATTCATCAGATAAAACGAAAGGAAGCATTTTTAAGGATACAAAACTGGTCATTCATTCATATATTTGGGTTGTGCTCATCAGCCCAGGCACTTGAACTGAATCTTTGTACCATTTCCCATGTTATCTACTTCCATTCCAGAAGCTTCGTGTCTTTTATAAAGGCCACTAGTTTACCCACATACGCAATATCAAGTTCAGTAGTACATAGATAGTCAAATAGTTTCTTACCTCTGCTGTTGTTGTCTTTGCTGCCCCAACTGCTATGGTGTGCGTTGGTATCAGCCCCTACAATGACATCCAGATTATGTCTCCTTGAGTATTCCATCAGGTTCTCCATGTTAGTCCCCGGTAGTGGTTCTTCTGAATCGATGGGAAGATACAGAGACACTATTATTGTCTCTAGTACTACCCCATCTTTTTCGAGTATAATCTTTGCTGCCACCATGTCACCCGTACATAGTTCCATAATCGGCATCAAGTTGTATTCGGATCTATAGCAAATACAGGTTCTTATTTTAGTACGATCAGTTCCCATTATCAGTCCCATTCCCCTAATATTAAGTCCCAGTATCTTACCTTTGTTTATCCAAGGTTCTTGAATTAGAACGATGTCTATGTTTTCAGCCACTCTTTGTTGTAGGACAGGGTGGCTGTCTTTTTGTGCTGCAAGTTAACTTGTAGCACCTTGAAGGTCCTTTGAGGTTGATGGTACAGGTTCTCGATCAGTCCCTGTTTCCTCCTCGGTCGAGTTTTCCAGGGTTTTAAAGCTGGCCCGCTGGAATAGATAGTACGGTCTCCATTGAGCCCGCACCAGTCCTTTCATGGACTCCTCGTCAATCCGGAGACTCACATGCAGTCCCCTGTCGGATGACTTGGAGCCGAAGATCATCCAGCGATCAACCTTCAGCCCTGGATTCTGTTTCTCGAGCCTCCTCAACCCCACTTTCAGATCCTCTTTCTTAGTCTCAGGAAGTAGGGCGAGGACTCGTTGCTGCTTTGGAAGTTCATCACTCTTGATGAGCTTCCAGTTGGTTTTCTGTGACAAATAGTCCCTCGTTATAATGAAGGACTCCTCATTGTCACAGATTAGCCCGTAGTAGCCGTCCATGTATCGACTGGCTTCAAACCTAGGCGCCTTCTGCACCTCGTCGATCATGTTAGTTAGGTTCTCTTTGATAGACCCCACCTGATCTTCAGAGACCACTGTCTCTGGGATATTTTTTCGGACCACAGCTGCCTTGATCCCTTTGAGGGCCACGCTGTATTTAATACCGGTTTTAATACCGGTACCAGTGGTACGTTTGGCCCTCTTATATTTCTTTTCCTCAGGAGTGCTCCTGGCTGACACAGTTCGCTTAACGCCCTTAGTCTGCTGGTTTACACCCTGTTTTCATGTTGAGGGAGTCGGCAGCACTACATTTTTGGTGTCAATACCTCGCTCCCTCATTTTTTTCAGCTTATTACGCTGGGCACCTGAAAGTTTCCCGAACGAAGCTTTGCTTGCCACAGGATTCGCTATAACGTCTCCTGGTGGCGTGGTTTGATCTTGGGCTCCAGAAGTGTCTGGCTGCGTTGGAGACACTTCTGTCTCCATTGCTGCCGGATCTTCCAAATCCCTTCTACTAGGAGTCTCTATAGGCTCCGTAATAGGTTTTTGTTTCTCTTGGTCCATATTTGTTCACACGAGTATAGGAGAAAGGAGGTCGGTACCTGCAAAGCTCCTTGTACAGGTACAAGGCTAAATGCAACGGGGTGCGCCAGGTGCCCCGAGGTTAGTGGTCTCGTGGCCGAATAACCCACGGCCATCCATCCCTTCAGCGACCACTTAACGTTAGGATTTGGGAGGTTATTATAGTGGTCCTCATCCACACAGGCCAGACAATCAAGCCAAGCCCCCCGATCCACATAGTTCGGCATGCCCCTCAAAGGCCTTACCCTAGTAAGGGGGTAGTTGCTCTGCTATGTAGTTTGCGGTATGCGTCGACCAAACTGGTCGATTTCCACTAAAATAAACTGGAATAGAAATCAATTGGACGTAGTTAAGCAGAAAACGTCCAACCCATAAATTGTAAAAAATTAGTTTTTCTACGACAACCTCGATAAATGTTCATTTTATAACCGTAACTTCAATCATAAACAAGCACTTTTTGTACTGAATTTCATTTTTGCATCGGTTGCTAGGCAAGTTGCTAAGCAACAAATGCGAAATGGAATATTTCGTGTTAGGTATAGGTTCACTCTAAAATCAAGACGACTACGGCTTGTCAAATTATGACGTCCAGCGACAAATTGATGAAATGTCATCAGATCGTTTCTGTCAAAGTTTTAGTAGGTAACGAGTAATTTCATAGTTGTTTTCTATAAAAACTATTAATTAAAATGGAAACTGATAGTGATATTGACTTAGATTTGACACCTCCGAATATAATAGAAGCAGCGAAGGTAACAACACTGAATTTATTACCGGAAACGTCGAAGAGTATGTATTAACGCGCTTATAACCTTTTTTTTGAATGGCATGTTATGATATGTTGTCATAGAAAAAGTATAGTATGCAACTCGCAACAAAATGACCATTTTGCACTCGTATGAATTGCAGCACTTGCCTTCGGCTCGTGCTGCAAATTTCATACTCGTGCAAAATGGGCATCATTTTGTGCTCATTGCATAATATACTATTTTGCTGTAACAAACTTTAAAAATGTCGTTTTAATAAATTACAGAAATCGTCCAAGTCAAATAAAAAATTTTTGTAGGGATATTCTGTGAAATTTTAACTTATATAATTTCAAAATAAGATTTCTATGTTCACAATGCGTCCAAGTTGTTTGGATGTATTCTGTTAGATCAAAAAAAATTGATTTTACCAAATAAATTACGTGAAGAATTCTAATGTTATTTCGTATTTTACGTATAACTTTTATAATGTTTAATTTTTCCGAAAGAGTCCAAACCTCTTGGATGAATTCGATGTTTTCACATTAGTATGTAAGTCAGCCAGAGCTCAGCATGGATCACGTTCACATATTCGTGCCTTTTCGTTTATTCAGCTTACTATCCGTTTTTTAATAATGTCTGGAAGAGGAAAATTAATTTATGAAATAGTTAAAGTTAATGAATTGATATATATCCGTGGATATGGGCACAAGTGTTGAGGTAAGTCCATTTTCCTTATTTCGTTTTTATAGTTAAGATAATATTTTATAATAAATTTAACTTGAGGTTCAAAGTTCCACAAAAAGATGCGTGTCAAATCTGCGATACTTTTCGAGTCAAGTTACAACAAGAATCGGATGAACATAACAAACAACTATTGCAGATCCAAAAAGACACTCACCCAGAATTGGTAGAAAAGGCCGAAACTTTGCTTAAGAATAACTCGCGAAGAACCAGAAATGAGGAAAATATAGAGTGTCTAACATTCGATTTGCAGAAGAACCTTCCATTGCCCAGAATCCCTAAGTAGTAATATAATCTTTTACAAAAGACAAGTTTGGTTATACAACTTAGGAATATTTTTGGGAAACAAAATAAAACTAGTTACTATGTATGGATTGAAGGAACAGCAGGAGGAGGAGCTCAGGAGGTTGGCTCTTGTCTATAAAGTCGCTCAATAATTTTGCCTAACACAGTTGAACACTTAATATTTATAAAGTCATGTCGTATGAAGAATTCAATAGCTGTAACTGAAATGAAAAGGGAGTGGTTTTTGGGGACCAGCAGATTGGAAAAATCTCTGGTTAATAGAAAAGTAGTTATAAACAAACAAAAAATTAATTGACTAAAAGTAAGGCAGATAGCTATGAAAAAAGAAAATCCGTATTACATTTTTATGAAGACTGATTTTGACATAGAAGACATGAGTTAGACTTCGACATAGAGGCAGATGGACTTTGAAATGTAGTTTCTTGTGTCATAATAATTGAATTTTTTGTACCTTAAAAAATGTTTGTTGCATTTTTGTTTCGGTTTAGTGAAGTAAAATATTTCAAAAATTCACTTTTTTTTTATCTGAAATGTGCCAGCCACTGGTCAAATACATACCACTTCCGATACACTTCTTCACACTTTTGATCCGCCTTTTCACACTTTTGGTCCGCTTTTTACACTATTGATCCACGTTTTCACACTTTTGATCCACCTTTTCACACTTTTGATCCACCTTTTCACACTTTTGATCCACCTTTTCACACTTTTCCATACTTTTGAACCACTTTTTCACACTCTTATGTATGTGGATGAACACAAGAGTTTTTTTATCGAAAATTAGTTGAAACGACCGTAAAATTGTTTGTTTACATCGAAAATTGTTTGAAACTCACGCAAAATTATTTTTTTCGAAAATTGATTGAAACTCACGTAAAATTGTTTGCTCCAATCGAAAATTAATTGAAACTCACGCAAAATTGTTTGTTTACATCAAAAATTGTTTGAAACTCACGCAAATTTTTTTAAATAAATCGAAAATTGGTTAAAACACGCAAAATTCTTTTTTCTTCGAAAATTGATTGAAACTCACGCGAAATGGTTTGTTTCTATCGAAAATTAATTAAAACTCACACAAAATTGTTAGTTTTAATCGAAATTTGGTTGAAACTCACACAAAATTGTTTGCTCCCATCGAAAATCAATTGAAACTTACGCAAAATTGTTTGTTTACATCAAAAATTGTTTGAAACTCACGCAAATTTTTTTAAATAAATCGAAAATTGGTTAAAACACGCAAAATTCTTTTTTCTTCGAAAATTGATTGAAACTCACGCAATATGGTTTGTTTCTATCGAAAATTAATTAAAACTCACACAAAATTGTTAGTTTACATCGAAAATTGGTTGAAACTCACCCAAAATTGTTTGTTTACATCGAAAATTGTTTGAAACTCACGCAAAATTTTTTAAATACATCGAAAATTGGTTAAAATATTAACTCACTCAATATTTTTCTCTAAAATGGTCTTACCCACAATTTTGTAAATTATTCAAAAATTTTGAAATTTGAAAAGAATTATCAAGTTATAATACCATTACAGTTGCAGCTACAGAAGAAAATCAATGTGACATTTTTAGAAGCCTTAGCCATTTTTTCCAATCTAACTAATTCAGAATCTATTTCAAATTTGAAAAAGAGTATTTTTTTTATATGGACAATGCTATTACAGCCTTTAGCGAGCTTGGAAATATTTTCGGTTCTTTAGATACAACTAATATCCACGAAAAAAATAATAATAAATGGAGTGAATTATTTATGGAGTTTTTGCTAAATAACCATTTCCGTTTAGAATAAAATATTATATGTAGCACATTACGTTGTATGTGATCTATTCCAAGGTTCTTTAATACATTTTTTCACCAGTGTTTGGCCGGTTCAAATCGACACCCTCTAAAAATGCGCATGAAAATTGGGAATCCTCTGAACCCTCCTGTAGCACAAAATGTGAAAGTTTACCTCCCAATAGATTCGATGTCAATAAAAAGACTGTTCGACCGAAATCTGAAAAACAAGAAACTCTCAAAGAACTAGTTTCGATACAGAAGCAAAATCAGGAGATAAGAAGTAAGTAATTCTCTTCTATGATGAATATGTTCCAAGAACGAGCAGAGGAACAAGCAGATACTGCTCCTTATTGAAAAAATGGAGAAAAAATCCATCTAGTAGTGATGAATAAAATGGAGCCTTTTTTTACCATATGTTTTTAGTTGTTTATTTTTGGAGTATTTATTTCGTTTTTTATTTTTAAAACTGCTGTTCATTTATTTTATTTCTATTTTCCCATCATTCCTACTATAATAGCATTGTTTACAATAATAATAGTTCATTCTTTATAGTTTTTTGTTGAGACTGAATACATTTTTTTGTAAAGTTTATAAGACAGTGTAAAAATGGGGGAGAAAAGGCAGACTTCCACAAGTGGTGAAAAAAATTGGCTCATTTTTTAACAATGTTTTCAGTTATTTATTTTTTAAGTATTTATTTTGTTTATTATGTTAAGAACTGTTATATGTTCTATTCCAAGGTTCTTTAATAAATTTTTTCACCAGTGAGTTTGGCCGGCTCAAATCAACATTAAAAAGTTGTTCGAATTGGAAATTCTCGAACTACATACGAATGAAAAACCGCAAAAAGGAATGAACACGCCATCAGTCATACTTTTTCCATTTCCATTCATGTCAGACGAGAGCTGGCATTCGTTTACGAAGTCTGATAAATTGAAATAACCTGGCATCTCGCTTATATGCAGATTTTTCTGTTACATTCTTTTTAGTGCTTTGTAAGAGAGTGAGGAGATAGAAGAGGTGAAGTATTTTTTAATGTCAATATTATTACTGATCGTTTCTCAGAAATATGTTATTTTTCTTTGGGAATAGATCTTGGAGAATATGTCAAAAGTATGCCGGAGGAGAAGATAATTTACGAAGGCGATTTTATTGAAAACTGAGCCAAAAATAAATGAGAATCATTTTTGTGACGTGAATTCCTTGGAGACTGGAAAAACCTTGAATCTCGCAAAACTGGGCCTTGAAGCTCGAGAATTAATCAAAGAAACACTAACAAACAATAACTCCAAAGTGAAATTCATGGGGCTATTTCCCTCCTGTACCTACATATTTAACGTAATACTACGATGCGCTTTTCACTTGATTTTCGGTGAAAATCAGCCCTCGGACGTGATTGAGCTGAAAATCACTGCCAATGTCATGGTCAAGAGCATAAAATTGAAATTTCATTCATTTTCTCCATCAGCCTGACGTTAGAGGGTAAAAACGTGATAATGAATCGATTGGGAACAATTTCTTTAAATTAAATATCCGAAAACACCTAGAAAAACATCTCGGTAAATATAGAAACGTCTAAAGCATACATCTGGGGACAATTTACTGCCTTTTGTAATGAGCGAAGGTACAAATCAGAGAGTCAAGCTGAAGATGAGTATCTAGAAAATATACTCAAACGCTGGGCGAAAAAGAGGACTGGGAACTAACGAATAAGATATTCAGACCCCATCTTATCAGATGGTCTGTGAACTCATTTGACCCCTACAATACTCCAGGACCAGATGGCAAATTTCCCAAGCTTCTGCAAGAGGGACTAGACATCATAATGGGTCCTTTAGTTCCGATACTTCGAAGCAGCTTTGCTCTAGGGTATATACCAATTGCATGGAGAGAGTCAAGGGTGGTGTTTATTCCTAAACCAGGAAAAGAAACGTACACATAGGCTAAATCCTACCGACCAATCAGTCTGACATCATTCATGGTGAAATCCATGGAAAAAGTCTGACAAATGTACTTACAAAAAGAGCATCCCTCTACATAGACTACAATGGGCTTATCAAGCAGAGAAATCGGGTGAAGCTGCCCTGCATAATTTGGTCTCAGGTCTCGAAAGGAGCCTGATTAACAGTACCACATGCAAATGGATAGGATCCATGCTTGAGCATAGGAGAATATAAGCACATATGCATGATAAAACATACACCGTTAGGACAACTAAAGGATGTCCTCAAGGTCCACTTTTGTGGAACCTAGTTGTGGATGACTTGATCTCTAGGTTGAATGATCAAGGCATATGGACGCAGGGCTTTGCGGACGACATAGTGATTGTCACCAATGGGAAATTCCTAGAGGTTGTTATGAATGTCCTATAGGAAGCACTGCGAATTGTGGAGGAATGCTGCCTTAAAGAGGACCTTTCAGTTAATAAAAAAAACTAGTTGCTTTTACGAATAGAAGAGTTCTCCCGCAGGGTAGAGTACTGTTGTTCGGAGAAGAACTAGAAATATTCAAAGAAGTCAAATATCTGGGAGTGACTCTCGATTCCAAACAGAATTGGAAGGTACACCTGGAAAAAATTACTACCAGGGCGACTAGGATTTTCTGTCATTGCAGAAGAGTTATGGGCAAAACCTGGGGAATACGACCTGAGGTGGTTCACTGGCTCTACACAACTGTGATAAGGCCAACGATCACCTATGGAACAATAGTCTGGTGGAGGAGGACATAAGTGTCCTCTGCAGTTAATATATTAACTGCAATCCAAAGACAAGCCCTTCCTTGGTGTTACCGGGGCAATGAACAGAACGGGGACGGCATAAATGGAAGCCCTTATTGGACTTCCTCCTCTAGAACTTTCTATAGGGGCGGATGCAATGAGGATATACCGGACAAAAAATAAAAATATTTACTGATAGCCAAGCTCTGCTTAAGGCTATCAGTAATCCAACAACTAGATCTAGACTGGTGAAAAAGTGCAAAGAATCCCTCAACAGGCTGGCAAGAGACAACAAAGTGTCTCTAATGTGGGTGCCGGCACATGAGGGGATTGCAGGTAATGAAATGGCGGACCAGTTAGCTAAAAAAGGCTCTAAAGGAAACTTCATAGGTCCGGAACCGTTTTGTGGAATCACAAAAGATTGCATAAGGGAACTGGCTAGATAGGGAACACCAATTCAAATGGAGGGTTACACAAGGGCACCTTCATACAAATAGTTTACTGAACAAGGTAGACAAGGAACTCTCAACCAGGCTACTGAAACTGGGTAAGAGACATTTGAAGACAGTTACCGACCTGGTGACTGGACACTGCACCTTGAGGAAACATCTGTACAAAATGGACAAAGTTAGTGAACCTATGTGCAGAAAATGTGAACTTGATAATGAAACACCTTCTCACACCTTCTGCGAGAACTTGAAAGAACTTAGACGGAAGCACTTTGGAGAGGAATTAATACAACCATCACAACTACTGAAAATCCCTCCAGTCAAACCAGTGGCCTTTATAGAAGACACGAAGCTTCTGAAATGGAAGTAGATAACATGAGAAATGGTACAAAGATTCAGTTCAAGTGCCTGGGCTGATGAGCACAACCCAAATTCCTAAATATATGAATGAATGAACTGGGCGAAAATGGATAGCCAAGACAAAGGAAGCACAGCTAAAACTGTATGAAACACCACTTCAAAAATACTTATGGAAAAATACTACAATGAATACCTACAGTAAGAAAGTTAAAACCATTTGAGCACAAGGTGGCAAGGGAAGCGATATAGTCTAAACGAAGAGCTTCAATTCATTCCAAAGAAAAGAAGGCAGATCTCCACATCTCGTTGCTACAATAAATCAAGAAACTTGTCTTAATATGCGATAAAAGTACACTTTATGTATTTTCACAAACTGGCATGTAGGGACGGAGAGGCAAGGCAAGGTATTAGGAAGAATTCGTCTAAAAAATTACCTGGTTGCGGTAGGGCCTACATACCATCGCTCCTGCAGTTTCAAATAAATCGGGGAAAATGAAAACAAATGCCAACTCATTTTGTCTGAAATTTTGGAAGGCTTCGTAGGCTTTGTCCCAACTGGTAAAGATCTGTAGAAGAGGCTGAAAGCATAGTATGAAGACGGAATCATTGCCACGAGTGGAGGGGGTGGAAATAAGCCACCGTAATACAAAATCTAAACTCAAACTTGGATGACTCCAGAGGCCGAATTCTCGACCGAGGGAGTGGAGCTTCACGAGAGAACGGGTATTTTGTCTTCGTCACTGCAGTTATGAAGTAAATAAGGAATATAAAGACAAAATATTTGCTCTACTCCCTCAGTCAAGAATATGGCTCCAGAAATTCTCACAAAAAAAGAGTGAAAGCCACCGCTGCAATTGTCAATGATAATATCAGGTCGATGACTTATCCCGTCGATATTTACCCCAAAGTGGACGAATTTCTGAAGGTCGTTAAGAATGACGTTCCAGAAACCTTTAAAGTACTTGTGGAAAAGGTGAAAAGCCCCTTAGCTTGGACCAAACAAAACCTGTGCCATCATTAACGCAATAATTTATGCTGACTCACTGCTCGTAGGACTTGTGCAACGCTTCATGCGAAGAACTCCTGAAGGTGTTTTCAAGTCTTGGGCTTTATTGTTAATATTTCGATGTTCAGCAGTTTCAAGCATTTGTACTTCAAGACCCACCGCAAGTCGTGTTGGAAAATTATTTCAGCCTATAGGTGCGAAACAATGCTGATGTTAACGTTGACCCTATTGGCGGCTCCAGCACGTGGCACCTCACTCTTTAGCCTGGTCAGTGGCCATAGTTGCAGTTGAAAGTGCAGTTGAAGAAGATACCCAAAGCCAACATTCGCAAACAGACTTTTAGTCACCTTCCAGAAAATCAAGCAGGATGGCTTTAAATTAATTTGTATCTATGATCTGAACGAACGAAAACCAATCGATACAGTAAAACAATCAGCCAGCGACTTCATGTGGTTGTGTGGAAAATGGAGGTCAGAGAAGAACTTTTGAATCTATTTAAAATGAATTTTTGCCAATTTGAAAATTTTCGAAAACAAACTATAGTGTTTCAGTTACTAAACTACTTGAAATAGGATATTTGGTCTTTTATTAATATTAAATAGAATACCTATAAACTGAAAATGCCAGTTTAACCATCTCTTCAAAATATACGGATCAACAGAACAACAAATATTAATGAAAAATAAATAAAATTTTGTTGACAAATACTCGCTATTATTTACCATAAAACAAGTTCAACGTTCACGGTTTTTTTGATTTATTAACGTAACAAATTATGTAATATCAACATTTTTCCAACATATATTTCGTATAAACGGTAATGGATTATGAAATTGAATGTGTAACATAAAAGATTGAAATAATATTTAAAATGTTTAATATTTTATTATCTGATTGTGCGTTTGGCATTAGATTATTTATTAACTTTAAAAAAATCCGGTACAGTGAATGTATTTTGGTTCTGGTTAACATGTTCGTTAATTATTATCGCTGTCAACTTAATAAATTACGATCACTTCATGAAAGTATGGAATTATATTTTGAGAATAGGCAAAGCTATACGTGTTTGTCAATTCACGAAGTTTTTTTAAGCAAAATGGCCGCCAATATCCTCAGCATAACTGGAAGGAGCAAAGTATGGTTCGTTTACCAGAAGCACTCTATGAAATATGAAAACTGAATCGCCAACGAAAACTCAATCAACTGTCAAAACATCGAACCTGCAGCAAATAAACAATATCCAATAAGTTGAGAGTACTGACGATACTTGGTACTGAACACAATTTTACTACCACCACACCAACACTAACACTTTCCACTATTTGACGCCAGCTTCGATAGCCAAAGTATCTTCTTCAGCGACAAACTAACACTATGGAAAAAAGGGAGAGTATTAGGGAAAGCGGGCCAGCATTGGAAGGAATAAGGTCGTTTGGGCTCAGAGGATGGTGGGTGCCTGACAGTTGTGTACTGACCCAGCATTCGTCTATTACTACGAGAAAACCTCTAAAAAAGCTTCATAGCAGGCTAGTAGGGCCTGAGATTTGAACCCCGGTCCTTCCAAATGCAAGCCAAGGAACACTATGCTGCTTCGTAATCCTTATATACTAAATTTTATCTCACCAAACTGGTCAATCCGCAGGGGAAAGTAACCATCCCGGAGCGAAAAATGTTACGATTATTTTTGAAGCTTGCTTCTTATTGCACGACATAAGACTTTTGAGAAGACTCGTGAAACGTGTGATGTTACGAAAAAACGTTCGTCACGCGATGACTCATTCAAGCGACTGTGCACAATCTCTCTTGCCGCACTGAACTCGCACACCTATAGGTGTGAAAAATTGTCAAAAATTGTCAAAATTTTGAAAAAATGGTTAATAATTGCCAAATATGTTAAAATTTTTGAAAAATTGTCGAAAATTTTAAAATATGGTCAAAAATTTGGAAAAATGATCCAAAATTGTCAAAAACTGTCAAAATTTTGAAAAAATGGTTAATAATTGCCAAATATTTTCAAAAATTGTCAAAAACTGTCAAAAATGGACAATAATTGTCAAAAACTGTCAAAATTTTGAAAAAATGGTTAATAATTTCAAAATATTATCAAAAATTGTCAAAAACTGTCAAAAATGGTCAATAATTGTCAAAAATTCTGAAAAATGTTTAAAATTTTTGAAAAACTGTAAAAATGGTCAATAATTGTCAAAGACGGTCAATAATTGTCAAAACCAATCAAAATTCGTCAAAAATTGTCAAAAATGGTCCAAAAGAATCAATAATTGTTAAAATTTTGAAAAATGGTCAAAAATTGTCAAAATTTTGAAAAAATGGTCAATAATTGCCAAATATGTTAAAATTTTCGAAAAATTGTCAATAATTGTCAAAGACGGTCAATAATTGTCAAAATTCGTCAAAAACTGTCAAAAATGGTCAGCAATTGTTAAAATTTTTGAAAAATTGTCAAAAATGGTCAATAATTATAAAAAACTGTTAAAAATGGTCAATCATTATAAAAAACTGTCAAAAATGGTCAATAATTGTCAAAATTTTTAAAAAATGGTCAAATTTTCCCAAAAATTGTCAAAAATTGTCAAAAATAGTCAAAATTCTGAAAAAATGGTCAATAATTATAAAAAACTGTCAAAAATGGTCCCTATTTAAACAGCTGTAAGCTAACCCTGAAGATAAAATAATGGGTTTGGAAAAGAGTGGTATTTATGAAATTGTAATGATTGTGATATGAAATATGTTAGGCAGACTAAAATTTCTGTAAAAATACATTTTAAAGAGCATTTGGCTCATTTAAAACATAGGCGTACAAAGAAGTCGAGTGCTGCTGAATATGTTTTAGATAGTGTAAAATTGTTAAAAACAGTACTCGCTAATAGAATAGAACGTTGGGTGCAATTCAAAGTATGAAAATAGTTTAAATAAAGTATATTGATTTTAAAAACTGCTCTCTTCATTATGTGATCTTAATTATTTTTAATTGTTATATTAACTTCCAAATTTTTTTAATCAATTTTAATTGTTTAATTTATTTCAAAAATTCTTATCTCAGGGCAGGGTTCTATATTAAATCGAATTTAGTTTCAAAAATTTATTAAAACATTAATAAACTTATAAATTAATGATTATTTTTTCTTTGAAGAAATATTTAATTTTTAAAAATTTTATTACTGTCAAATATTAAAATTTCTGATTTATACTGGTCTAAACTATATGATGAATTTATATGCTACTCCAGTATCCTCCAAATACGTTCTATTATTATTATTTCCAAATGTATATTCTATTATTTATTCAAATTTATTTGTTATTTTGAATAATTTTACTTTCCTGTTCTGGATATTGTCAATTCGTAAAATTTTGTATCATCGCCAAATATAGTTTGGCAAGTCTATCTGAAGCTACACTGCATCGGTAAGGGGCGAGGAAACATGGCTGATATCTATCATAATCGTACCAATGGCGTACGGTACCAATTTCATAAAAGTATTAAAAATAATAATAATTATTATATAATAATTATAGTATATAGAAACTGATTTATGCTTTGTTTTAAAGGTAAGGTATTTTTCAAAACACAGTATTTGTTAAAAACAAATAATGTCAAAAATCGTACTTGAATTCAACATGGATACGAAATAATAAGATACCCAGTAAAACTGAAAATACGACAATATAAACGCCACTGGATAATCAATATCAGTCAATTGTCCAAGTGAGAGGGAAGAACACACGCATGCAACAGCATCAAACCCAATATTTAAATAAAATAAAAATTAAACCTGTAATAACATATAAAACACAGAATAAGAAGATGAATTTATAATTGAATGAAATTAGACATTAGCTATCGAGTGATGCATAATGATTTTTAACGTTTTCACTAAATTCTAGTCATCATCAGAGATAACTTCCACTTTTCCAATCATATTTTATATATTTCCTAATATTTGTTTCACGTCAAAACAAAATCAAATCAGATTATTTTTCAAATGTATTCCCCATTTCTAAGCAAGTACCGAGTCGTAAAATGTAAAGCAGCCGGGCTTAGTAACCCAGTTATCCATATATCGATGCTTTTTTCTGAGCGTGTTTCAGATCTCGATCATCCACAATCTCTCGGTTCCATCGTGTTATCGGCGTGGTCGATCCGTGTCGAAGAGAACGAAGCCCGTCCTTATAACAAGGTTTTTCAACACAACTAGCGACGAGGAAAAAATGTCGCTTTGGGAAAATTTATGTGAGCAGGGAAACGTTTAATGGGAAAACCGGTTCGGTTTGGTGTTTAGGACAAGCGTTGGAGGTGGTGTACAGACGGATTATGCATAGGAATGCCGGGATTACACACTCGGCATGAAATACAGATTCGCTATATATATATTTTTTTTGAGATAATTCACTTGAAGCTTAAAAACTTGAACACTATGAATTTTATGGTGATGAGCGCCCTTACTCAACATTTTGCAATTTCGAAACAAGAAGTAATTTGAGAATTTCAGCTATTTAAGAAAAAGGTTGTACTATTAATAATATTATATCTATACTGGGTGATCCATTATATTTTCCAGCATTTCAAGAGCTTATAACTTTTAAACGAATAAAGATACATACATGCGGTTTTCTTTGAAATACTTCACAATGATACAAGTTTTGTTTGTACCAATCAAAGTTTTTGAAGCTTGCTTCTTATTGCACGACATAGGACTTTTGACAAAGCTAGTGAACTCGTAGAACGTGTAACGTTACGAAAAAGGGTTCGTCACGCAACAGTGTTGCCAAATTTCTGAAAAGGCTCGTGAAACGTGTAATGTTACAAAAAGCGTTCGTCCAGCAACAGTCTTGCCAGATTTCTGAATAATCCGCTAATCCAATGAAATTTAAATTGAAACTTGCTTGTTATTGCACGACATAGGACTTTTGGGAAGGCTAGTGAACTCGTGAAACGTGTGATGTTACGGAAAAGCGTTCGTCACGTGAAAACTCATTCAAGCGACTGTGCCGCACTGAGCTCGCACACCTATAGATGTGAAAAATTGTCAAAATTTTGGAAAAATGGTTAATGATTGCCAAATATGTTAAAATTTCAGAAAAATTGTAAAAATTTTTTAAATACAGTCAAAAATTTGGAAAAATGATCAAAAATTGTCAAAAACTGACAAAATTTTGAAAAAATGGTTAATAATTGCCAAATATTTTCAAAAATTGTCAAAAATGGTCACAAATGGTCAGAAATGGTCAGACATGGTCAGAAATGGTCACAAATGGTCAGAAATGGTCAGAAATGGTCAGAAATGGTCAGAAATGGTCAGAAATGGTCAGAAATGGTCAGAAATGGTCAGAAATGGTCAGAAATGGTCAGAAATGGTCAGAAATGGTCAGAAATGGTCAGAAATGGTCAGAAATGGTCAGAAATGGTCAGAAATGGTCAGAAATGGTCAGAAATGGTCAGAAATGGTCAGAAATGGTCAAAAATGGTCAAAAATGGTCAAAAATGGTCAATAATTGTCAATCATTTTGAAAAATGGTTAAAATTTTTGAAAAATTGTCAGAAATGGTCAATAATTGTCAAAACCAATCAAAATTCGTCAAGAATCGTCAAAAATGGTAAATAATTGTTAAAATTTTTAAAAATTGTCAAACATTTTTAAATATGGTCAAAAATTGTCAGGAATTTGGAAAAATCGTCAAAAATTGTCAAAAACTGTTAAATTTTTGGAAAAATGGTAAATAATTGCCAAATATTTTCAAAAATTTGGAAAAATGTTCAATAATTGTCAAAAATTGTCAAAAATGGTTAAAAATGCTCAAAATTTGTCAAAAATGGTCAATAATTGTTAATATTTGGAAAAATGGTCTAAAATGGTCAATATTTTTGAAAAATTGTCAATAATTGTCAAAATTGGTCGATAATTGTTAAAATTTGAAAAAATTGTCAAAAATTTTGAAAAAATGGTTAATAATTGTCAAAAAATTTCAAAAGCTTTGACAAATTGTCAAAAATTCACGAAAGATGGTCATTCTATTCTGCATAAGAAGCAAGCTTCTATCGGCGGTCCGACGACCGCTCACCTTTTTTCTTACTTCCGGTCAACATAAAAAAAGCAAAATGGCGTTTTTACTTAGTTTGATCGTTTGCTTTTTTAAATGTAACACCCTGCATATTTTCTGATGAAAGCTAAAAAGTAAACAATATAAATAAAATATATTCTTCGTAAAAATATTGATGTTACATTACAAATGTAGCACTTCCTTCTCATGAATTATTGCCAGTGCTCACAAACGTTTGATCAAAATATAAATGTATACACGACTGAAACGACAAAGGCTATTAAACAACAAAAGGTCCAATTTGCTCAGAATAATGATAAGAGAACTAGCCATTAACAAATAAAACATTTCTCTAAAAAGTTGTTACGTAGGAGATATACGGAAAATAGAACTTTGTTCCAATTACAGCTTTTCAGATGCTCTTTGCGGTTTTCTCTTATACCAGTGTATGAACTAGGCGGTTGTGGTAAAAGACCAATATGCTCTTGTTAAAAAGAACAATGGAAAGTCAACAAAACATATGGTTTTGCGACGGACAGGAGATTGAAAATTTCAATTTGCGCTGTCAAAAATGTTTTTATTTTTAAAATATTAAACTGTGAACAACAGGTGGCCCGAAATAATATGGATATGGAGAAAATATGAGGGAAAAATTGATTGATGCAGAACTGTGTGTCTGGATGAAAATGAAAAAGTAGATTTTAAATATTCACTTAATGAGTATTCAATATAACAATGAACAGGTAATGTCATAAAAAGTTTATATACAGGCTCTCCTGTCAAACATGAACTAAGTGATTTTATGTCAATCTAACCTAATATTCCTTTATCCAAAACTTCCTCCTAAGATAGCTAGCGTCCTTTGAAGATGACGCTTAACACTCAGTTTTTTATCATCATATCTCAAAAAAAAAACAGATACCTACAATCTTCAGGCTTGTTACCATGGAGGTTACATAAGGAGATCTAACTCATACGGAAAAATTGACAGAACATGTACTCAAAATTGTTAAGAATTAAAAATGCGTTGTTAAAAATTATTGCAATAGTGGTTGTTAGTGCAGCGCCCTCTGCCATGACCAGACATTGGGATACATTGGAATACATGGAGCCCGATCTCCTCATATTATAGTCTCCATGCTTGGTACATTGTATAATCCTGCAGTGATGTCTATATTGGAGTTAACCAAATATTCTAAAAGGTACTCTGCTTGCTTTTTTGTGTCTGTGCTGCCCCATAGTGTATAGTGGAAGCTCGCATCACATTCAAGAATAGAAGTTGTCTGTGTTTTATTGCACCCTCTGATGAGGCTTCCAACTTCATCTGGCGCAGGTTTATTTCCTGACCTGGAAAGTGGGCGGAGGCTAATATAATGTGCCTTTTACCCCTTTCGGTAGAAAACTCCACTTCAGCTATTGTAATAAACTCTGCAACATAAATGAGTATTTTAGAAATAAATAAATCTGCTCTTGGCTTATCTTTGATACGTCCTTTGTAAGTCTATGGATCTTGAAATATCCCAATGTCAGATAGGTTTCTATTGAAGCTAGCTGCAGCTTTTGTATGGTGGAGATTTCATTTAAAAAATATAATAATTTTCTTGGCATTCATTGTACTTGCTTTTGGGATCATTCATTCAGCAGATCTTATTTTTGGGACTCCGTTCTTTGTGACTTTTTTGACTACTTTGCTAGTTGAAGCAGCCTCTGAGCCACCAAGCTATGGAGCGTGGCTTTTTTAAGTAATATTCTTACATAACCAAACTTGTAGTTGGCTATAAAGCTACTTTTTTTTCAACCTTCCATCTCTCCAGGACTGAGGCTTTGTTTCATCAGGTACTTTAACTTTTTTCGAAAAGCGCCGCTCAGTTTTACTCGTTGGACCTTTTCTGATTCTTGTTGTGCTACATTTTGCTCGCCTCCCTTGCTTCTCAAAATATCATTCTCGGTTTTATGGCTTGGAACAGGATGCAATTCCATATTTTCGGGATAACTGAGGTTTCTATCCTTTATGCTTTCTTTGCCATCCCTTTCTATTTTGTCAATTTTTGGTCCCACGGATAGCAAGGTAACTGCTCTGATCTGAATGCCATAAGATCTAAGAGACTCGATAGAAAATTGGTCCTTTCATATGACAAGGATGCTTTCTAGTCCAATGCAGGTCAGCACCAAAATATTATTAAAAGTCAAATTCGGTATATATTATTTGAGTATTATAAGTCGTATTTATACATGTTGTAAATATTGATCTACACATTTTAGTTTACTGAAGCCGTTAAATTGTATTATATTGCAAATGATGCACATCAAAATACGAATATTAATTTGCAACAGACTGATGGAATTATACTGCATAATAGACAGTTATTTTAATTTTGATGTAGATAATATTTGCCAGATATACCTTCTATTCAGCACCAGTTGTTTTTAGTTTAATGTCCCCGCTAGTACCAATAAAATGTATTTAACATAATCGTCCATCGACGAAATCAATATTGGTTGAACAGAAAAATTTCTAATGATCGTAGTTGTATATTTTCTTTAGCAACAATATAAAACGGTTGTATTATTATGACAATTTTAAACTTTAGTTAGTTAGTTAGTTTAGTTTAAGTTTAGCGGGAAGTTGCAGGGATGGCCTTTAGGGTCAACCGATTTCCAATTTTTTTTATGCTTGTACAGGTATGATGAAAGATATTGTTCATCACACGTCCAAACAAGATTTTGCCGTTCTTTTTTTAGCAACGATGGTGGATACACACTTGAGCATTTTGTCGTACCGTTGTATTGTAATACTCCAGGACTAGTGACAGATTTTCTTGACCAAGTCCCTCCCAATCGAAAATTCGTGAAATGCATTAGGGACTGATACTATGAGCACAGCTGCGACTCCGTGGGTGGGGCGGACAGTGGCAGCCTCCCACGCATGGTGAAAAAAAAGTTTTTTCAGTCATTTCCTCCTCCTGATATTTTGAAGGAAAAACAAAGTCAGCTGACCATAATGTGGTGGATTATACGTCAACTAGCTTATATTTTTAATGATTTCCTCTTAACTGAAAATTTACATGGTGATCGTTTATATGCTACTATGAATGAAAATTAATGTCAGCTTGCTGTATCTCAGTGGAAAGTTTGTCAGCTGGTACCTTGAAAGGTGTAACGTAGCAGCATCTATCACCTACTGAATCTTATCAGCTGACGACTTTTCCCTTGACTTACTGCTAACTGATTTTTTTCATTATTTACTAGAGAATGTTAACAATCCTCTTATAAAATTTTATCCGGGAGAAAATAATGTTTCCTTAGTTATTCTTCCTTTCTATATTGCAGCTAGATTGTGGATTAAACTTATCTTTTCCAGATACTATGCTTTTTTTTCTCCATGCGTGGGAGACTGCCATTGCCTGTCCCACCCACGGAGTCGCAGCTGACGGTCGCGAGTTCACATAGTATAAGTGCCTAATTCATTTAACAACGTTTCGTTCGAGAAGAAATAATTGACCAAAATTGTACCTGGCTCCTGGACTATAAGTATGTAACTGTTCAAATGATGTGTACGCCATTACTATATAATTCACTCCTGCTGTATTGGCGACGTGGTTGCTCCCCTGGGATAATTGTTTATTGACGAACATCAAAGAAATGTTACATTTCGTTACATTAATGGGAGTTTAGTGGAAGACAGATACATTTTTGGAGAAATAACGACGATGATATGATGATGATATAAAATATCCAAGTGCATGAAGTAGTTGTTTTATTCAAGTTAAATGCGCACCAGGAGGACTAGGACGACCCCCATATAAAGTGGTCTTCCCAACGTCACTGCAACTATAGATCAGAATAAGATAAACATTTTTTATGAATCAGGCTATCGAGATAGTAAAAAATAATTCATCCAGGAATAGTTATGTATAAGGTTTATTCAGAGTATAATCAGTTACAATAAATATTAGTCAAGTTAAGCTGCGCATGTGGCCAATTTGTCTAAAGCTGCAGCGGCGTTGGTGTAATAAGAGTCGGTGTTATCATTGAAGCATTGTTTGATTTTTTCAACGTATACTTTGGCATCGTTGAGAAGAGGAGTGAGGTCAGGTTTGATTTTGTCCGGAATTTGGACTATTACTTCGATCAATTCTATCAGAGCCTAAAACAACAAATTAATTGATTAAATTGACAGCTTAAAAACGGTCATTAGTTTTACATAGTAGTATTGTATTCAAAATTTTGAAACGTTAATTGCAACACACTTATTGATCACATGACCTGAGGACGTATGCCGTAGTCTTTAAAAGCCAATAGTTACTAGGGACTGATATTGATAAGTAGGTATTGCATCATTTAATGATAACAGCTCAAGTGGTGAAAGTATTCAAATGTCAAGAAACTTACGGGACAAAAAAGTTGCTCGTGAACTTAAAAAGAGTATAACCGATATTTTCATTAGCTAATTTTTATTAATACTCACTCCTAGAAGGCAGCTGGTATCATCATCTCCGCAGCTGTTGATTTTGTTAATAGCTTCTTTGGCATCACTTTGAACTCCAGCGAGATCATTTACGACATTTTTCAATGATTTGATCATAGCAACAAATTCAGTAGTGGCGCATCTACTGGTGGTATCGAAAAAGTTAACAGCTACGTCAATGAAACTTTCATCGTTGTCCTGAATACATTTGGCCAATTTTTTTCCTGCATCGGTACTTTCTAGACAATGAAAAATACATGAAATAACGTTTTATAGATACATGAAAACATTAATGTAGAGAATACTTACTTTCGGCGATTTTTTCGAAAGATGGTCTGAAAATGCGAATTATAGCCAAAAGGACATCTTTTGTAACTTGAACAACTTTAGAGTGAAAACCTTCATAGTCATTGCTAATGGAATCGATGGCCGAAAGAACGTCTGCTAATAATCGGTCGATGATTTTTTCAATAATAGCCACCAATTTCTTGATAAAGTCCACGATAGAGCCAACTTGTGTTGGTTGTGGTAAAGCGAATGTCTAAAATTATAAATTAAAAAAAATAGATGCATAGAAAAACTAAATAAACTACTCCTCTAAAATTATTCTATATGTCCAAATATTACTTACGGAAACCACGAAGAAAGAAATGAAGATAATGCTGAATTTGCCTGTCATTTTGTAAGACGTTTCGATCTTAGCTCGAATTAAAAACTACCTGTATACGTTAAATTTTCTGGTATATATACTATTCGACAAATTACCCTCAACAATGGATTATATTTTTAGATTTAAAATAATCTCAAGTGTTCATTTATTGCGAGTGCTGTTCATCCAATCTTATTTGAACAAGGTGCTTATTTGTATCATAATTTTCCACTTAGAAATATCTAAGAAACTCATATCGAGACTTTTTTGGATAACAAATTCACTAACGAATAAAAATATTCCAGATCCTATAATTTAAATAAACTATGTCAATTATTGTAGGCACGACAAAAAACTGAACAACATGCTGTTCAAAACATATGAAAAAATGAGATTCAGAAGCTCAGACTGAGTACCAGACTGACAACTTTCTATCCAGTACTGCCTGCGATGTATCTTTTGGAAAGTTGTATGTATTTAAACGACGACATAAACTGTATTGAATTTGGGTAACAAACGAACAGCGTTCTTCCCTTTGCATATCGAATGCTCCCCTTGTAATGGTGCTTCAATTGCTCATCAGGCCTTTTCTTAAACTGTATGACGATTAGTTGAGCTTGCTTTGTGGTGAGCACTAGCGAATTCAATAACTTCTCAAACTTAGCACGCAAATGAAGGCATTTCTATTTTTATTAGGTAGGTAGTATCACTATTTGTATGTGTTGAAGTTGAGTATACGTCAGTAGTTTATAAGTGCCCCACTGCACCACCTTGGCGTAACAAGTGAGCCAGGCTTAAGAAATTAAGCTCGCTGCACTGTTATCTGAACGAAGCTTACATGCACGAAATTTTAAGCACAGTTTTGTCCATTCCAGTGAAAACATACGGTATTGGATGTGAGCGTGGCTTTATTAAGCAAAACATGGTGCAATGAGAGATTGGAATTATCAGTAAGCTGCACTTTGTTAAGCTAAAATGGTACAATCGGGCATAAGTAAGCAAGAAATGGAGGCTGACACAAGGAAACCTCGATACAAAGAGTTTATTGGAAAAGGTATACAAGGAACTCTCAACAAAGCTATTGGAACTGGGTAAAAGACATTCGAAGACAGTTACCGACCTTGTGACTGGACAAAGCACCCCGAGGAAACATCTGTACAAAATGGACAAAGTTAGTGAACCTGTGTGCAGAAGATGTGAACAGAGGGATGGAATCTATTCACATACTCTGCTTCTGTGAGAACTTACAAGTACTTAGACGGAAGCACTTTGGAGAGGAAATAATACAACCATGACAACTACTGAAACTGCCCCCAGTCAAACTAGTGGCCTATATATAGAAGACACGAAGCTTCTGTAATGGAAGTAGATAAAAAGGATTCAGTTCAAGTCCCTGGGCTGATGAGGACAACCCAAACGAATAAGTGAATGAATTGAGCAAACAAGTATCTGGCAACCATTCAACGGTGGCTCCTATTTCTGTCAAGTGATCAGTCTAACTACTAATATAGTCCCGCCTTGTTCAAATTAAGACGTTTATTCAAGAGAAGCAAACTTCACCTTCATTAACATTCACGATCTCTTTATCCCTTTCCGATAATGACATTTCAAATATTATTAATTTTAAAATATTGGACATTATAGGATTTTTTTCCTTTTTTTGTATTTCGATGGAATAATAATTCAACAAGAAGCATTAAATTGAAAGTTATTATTGGAAGTGTGGCGCTTTATAGACTTCTAAAATAAAAACGATGGAATGTCAGACTGCAGAGGTGGTAATAAATAAATCAGTCAGTAATACTGCATTAAATTTATTTAAAGTATAACTAGTTACATCAAATCATAGTAAAGTCAAGCATAGCATGTGACCAATTTGTCCAAAATTGTAGCGGCGTTCGTGTAGAAAGAGTCAGAGTTATCAATGAATCATTGCT
Organism: Lochmaea crataegi; assembly: GCA_947563755.1. NCBI lineage: Eukaryota > Metazoa > Arthropoda > Insecta > Coleoptera > Chrysomelidae > Lochmaea > Lochmaea crataegi. The sequence goes on from OX387423.1 coordinate 78,458,290, forward strand.
TGCTTTTTTCAATGTATGCTGCACCATCTTTGACAACAGCAGGAATCTCATTCATAATTCTGTCTGGAATTTGGATTATTACTTTGTACGAAACTTCTATAGCCTAAAACAAGAAAGTAATACACATGAAAAATGTACCGGCCCCCAAAAGGGTGTTCCAGCCCCCTCTTTGCTAGTATTTCATATCCTTCTATCCCAGTATATCCTGGAATCCACAGTAAGGTTACTATATTGTACTCGCCTAGTTCATTCAGTTTGCCTAGGCATTCCCACGCCATTTTGGAACTGATAACACAAGAGCTCCGTGCTTTAATGGCTGCTTGACTATCCGATATTATGATAATCCTTTACCTTCTATATCCTTCATCAATATTAAAATGGGCACACTTTCTTAAGGCGTGAATTTCCGCTTGAAAGATACTCGAGGTTTTCCCAAGTTTTCAGAGAGTTCGGTTCCTGGCCCGTACACTCCTATTCCAGTTCCTTCTATTGATTTTGAGCCGTCTATGTACCATTGAATGGCATTCTTTCCAGGTCTGATAATGGTATTTGGATCCTATTCCTTCTTGTTGCTCAATTCCGTAACGAATTTCTTTGAAAAGTTATACTTTTTCATCATACCATCTTGTGGCATGACCCAGGTTTTCTGATTTCTAAGAAGTAGGGAGTATGTATGGTTCACTCTCTACTTAGTCTATATCTTATTCTTTCTGCAACACTTTCCACCACCATATGTAGTGGTGTGAGGTTGAGTTTTAATGGTTTTGAGGCTTAGCTTTCTTTTCTTAGTAAAGACTAAGTGAAGATGGTTTTGGTGGGGTTGATGTTAGGTCCCACTTGCCTGCACCAGCTATTTGTATATTTCAGACCCTTTTGTACGATGACACAAAGGGTATTTTTGAATTTTCCCCTGGCTGTTATGACAATATCATCGGCATATCCTTGGCAGGATATTTTGAGGTCAGTCAAATCACACAGGCGTTCGTAAACCGACGGGATCCATATTAATGGGGATCCTACTCCTCCCTGTGGACATCCTCTGGTTGTACAGATGGAGACAATGTCTTCGCTCGTCCTCCTCTCTGCTACTCTAGCGGTGAGCAGTTCCTACATCCTATTGGATGTTGTGCTGTCTACACCTCTTCTATTTGATGCTCTTTTGACAGCCTCATGAGGAGTATTGTCAAAAGCGCAATCTCCGTAGATCTGCCTGCCCGGTAAGTAAGCTGATGCGGGTGAAGAGGTAGTCTCTCTAGGATTTCCGCTCTAATATAAGTGTCAATAGCTTTTTCCATCGTTTTGAGTACAAACGATATTAGGCTAATTGGTCTGAAGGATTTGGGGTTTGTAGTGTCCCTTTTTCCAGCTTTTGGAATGAATGTTACTATTGCCCTTTTCCATGCTTCTGGTATATAACCCAGTTCTAAGCTGCTTCGACTGATCCTAACCAAATATGGTAGAATTTCGTCTTGACCTTGCCGGAGCAATGCTGGGAAAATTCCATCGGCTACCGGTGCCTTGAAAGGTGAAAAGGTGTTCATAGCCCCTTTTAACCTTTCGTTTCTTCAAATTATGCTTAGCCATTGTAGTACTCTCTCTCGAACGTCTGTTATGACCTTCGATAGGATTATCTCCCCTATTTGGGCTACTCCCAGGAAAATGAGTTTCTAAGAGTCTCACCCTTTCCTCCTCATTTTCGGTATATTTACCGCCTGGCTTCCTCAAAGCCATATCTGTGTTGACCCTACTTTTTGCCTTGACTTTGTAGAGGCTTGCCGCAGCAGGTGTTGTGTTTATATTTTCACAGAATTTTCTGAAGCTATTGCTTTTAGCTTTTCTAATTTCCTTATAGTAGGTGTTTTTCACCTCAGAGTATCTCTGCCAGTCTATTAAAAAGCTACCGGATTTGAGATCTTAATTCTGACAGATGTTTATTTCACCAGGGTGCATCTTGAAGAGGGCAGCTCGATTCAAATGCATCGATTATTGCCCTGTTCAGGTCCTCCCGCTTATTTTCCAGTTCGAGATGGTGCTTAGCCCTCCCTTTTCTCTGGATAAGTGCTAGGTTTTCTTTCAGACAGGTGTTATAGTTGTCCAATTTTTTTTTCTTGGTTTTCTTCTGGGGCTCACGTCAGTTTTGCCTTAATTTACTCCAATAAATATGCACATATTATAATAATTTAACCAACTAATTCGCTATGGTAGTGATGTGTAATGGAGTAAGTGAATATCTAACTTCAACAGTGGTTCGTTTTAACAATACTCCATTTACTATATTGTAATAGTGCCATCGGCGTTGCCACATCGTTCTACCAATGTTGACCTCTTCTTCCTAAAATATGTAAGATCATTTTATCTATCAATCTGCTTTCTTGTACAATTTTTCAAATCCTCATGTGTATTCCTTCCAAGTGAGGCATTTCTTATATACCTGTTATTCATGTTTATTGATGCTCTGCCAAGTTGGAAAAATAAACACGATATCCTGTTTCTGGTTTTATATACCTTTCCCTTGGCAAAACCGCGAAATATGAAGTATATCTGGAAGCGTGGATTTTTGTTACCATTTCTATCCCTAGTCAGGTGGTTTATCCCAAATCACTGATACAGTCTCTAGCTGTTAAACTAGAGTGGTACTTCAAGAATTCTTCTGACCCGCTCTAGATTATTGAAAGGAAGACCGCCCAAAGCTAAACTACTTTGGATTCGTGAATTACTAGCAACGTATTCCACTATCTTCCCCTACAGATCTTTTTGTGACTTCTCACATTATAAAAGCTGGAAGATGGATCACTCCCATTGATCATATTTAAATCGTATAGTCGAAGATACAGATTGCGATTCTGGACTGGATATTTCCTAACCAAATGGGAATAGGGTTTGACTATCAAGCCAAAATTATTAGTCACCTATATTTAGATTATGATACTGGATATATTCAATGCAAAATCCCATTAACGCCTTAACTCAGCCAGAATATTTATTGCGTTTGATAATCAGGCTCTAAGTCTACAACTAATGAATCTAAAACAGTGGGGAACTGCAAATAATCCCTTAAGCAACAGGCTAGACACAACAAAGTAACTTTGTTATAAAGGAATTGTCGGAAATGAGATTGCAGATGGTCTCGCAAAAGAAAGAGCTTGTTTTCCTTCTATCAGACCCGAACCATATTGTAGTATCCCAAAAAGCCGCATCGAGGAAAAAGTGCTAAAATGGGAAGATGTACGGAGTGCAGCCTATTGGAAAAATACTCCCAGACAAAGACAGGCAAAATGGTTAATACGATCTTCTACTCACGCTAAATTGCTCTTGGAGCTTCAGAAATCTGTTCTCAGAGTAATTATCACTGGTCGCTGCTCACTCAGATACCATATCTGCAAGATAGGCAAAGTGGACAGTGTAACATGCAGATTCTGCGATGATGAAGATAAGATGGCAGAACACATTATCTAGAATCGTCCACCATCGCCTGAAACACCTGGAACAGGTCTATTTAGAGCCTGATCAGTCTGCACACATAGCTCCGAAGCGGATAATAGGCTTTCTCAGAAGTTCTCTTGAAATAAAATATAGATGTACGGTATACACATAAGATATTATAGGTCGCAGTGTGGTAAGGTCAACCGGGCCATTGTAATCTAATCCAATCGAATCCGTTAGATGCCGTAGCACTTTCAATGTCAATAGTTAATGCGTATTTCTGAATATTGGATCATGGAATAAAAACAGCTCAAGTGATAATAAATAAAAAATCTCACTTGAAGAGAAAAATTTCTGGCAAATTTTAAAATAGTATTAACGAATTTTTATTAATACTCACTCCTAGAATGCAGGTAGCATCATCATCTGCGCAATTATTGATTTGGTTAATAGCTTCTTTCGCTTCATCTTGAACGCCAGTGAGATCCTGTACAATTTTTTGCATAGATTCGATCAAAGATACAAATTCAGTATTGGAGCAACTAGTGGTGGTATTGTACCAGTCAACACCCATGTTAAGAAAATCTTCATCAGTGCTTATGATACATTGGACCATTTTTTTGCCTGCATCGGTACTCTCTAGACAAAAAAAATTGCAAAAATGATGTTTCAGCGGTGTAGGAAAAGAGTTAGGTATACGTGAATGTAAATTATTCTTACTTTCACCGATTTTCTCCAAGGATGGTTTGAGAAGTTTAACTATCGTCAGAAGAACATCTCTGTTAACTTCAACTTCTATAGTATGGAATTCCTCATAATTAGTGTTGATCCATTCAAAGCCTGTATTAAGGGATGATAATATGGTAACGACGATATTTTCAACAGTTGCTATAGTTTCCTTGACCGAGTCCAGGAAAGTGCCAGCTTGTGTTGGTTGTGGTAACGTAAAGGTCTGAAATATAAAATAGCTAAAATATTTTCAAATAGACTGAACATCTTCCCAAAAATATACTATAAGTCTAAATTACTCACAGAAACCAAGAAGAAGAAAATGAAGATAATGCTGAATTTTCCTATCATTTTGTAGGGCGTTACGTTTTGGCTAAAATAATATACTATATGAATAAGTTGAATTTTCTTGTATATATACTATTCACCTGATCTGTTTCGACAATTAATTTCATATGAAATAATCCCAAGCGTTTATTTTCCTCTGGTGTTCTTTAGCCACTTATTATAAACTATCAAAAATGTCATATTCTTATGACTCTTCAAATGTCAGTTCTCTAAAGAAGGTTTAGCAGGTGGGAAATTTTAAGATAAAAAAGCGATGTACATCATTAGACAATGACGGCAAAAAACAAACAAATTCTGTTTCCTAGGATATGTAAGGTCCACAAGCTTAGACCAAATTTCTAACATCTTATCTAGTGTTACCTTTAGTAATGTCCTCAACTTTAGATAGCACGATTTGCAGCCTCTTAAGCTATCACACTTCAGATATTTTGAATTCTGAACGTCTGAAGACTATGCGTAGTTGTACATTTATAGTTTTATTCATTGATTTTATTTATAGAGATCTGGCTACTTTTCCACCGACCATAGCGGGATGGTACTCCACCTGCATAAAATGGGGGATCTCAGCCGCAGACATTGTGGTATGGAGAACAAGAACATACCCACATATCATTTGACTGAGGCACTGGATCGTCTATTCGACGATACGTGAATAACTGTATGGACTAAATAAGCCAACAGATATCATATATGTGGCTTGGATGTAGACATTGGCCGTTTCAGCTAAGATTCATTGCAATGCTTTCTCAGTGACAGCGGCTGTTGAATACACTTTTAACTATTATATTATGGAATGCTTCACTCAAAATAGTGAAATATTTACATCGATCTCCTTAGCACCAGGCCACAAATATGTCTCAGAATATGTAGATATATCAATATTGCGTCTTATCAAAAGTTAGATTTACCTACACATTAGTGAAGGAATTACCAGAAAAGCATCAACTACATAGTTTGTGTTAAATTTGTTGGATTATTTCACTACGAAGGAAGAGACTAATTAGCCAGCAAGGAGTGTGAGATTGCGGAAACTACCTTAACCACTGCTTCGTGCAACTCTGCCACTGTTTGTAGCTAACTTCATATTATGGTTGTGTCACGTTTTATTATCTGGTATCAGTGTCGGGGAATATCGGACTATAGATCAGAATTGTACGCCATAAAGGGAATCAATCTTCAAAGGCTAAACAGTTCAATTTCATGATACATTAAAACAATGTTGGCTAATTTCAATAATATACATTTATTTGGGTTGAGGGGGATACTAATCTATCTACATCAATGTGCGTGGAAGAGTGTGTTAGCATTAGGGAACTCCATTTGCCAAATACTTTCAGGGCAATTCTAAGATACAAGATAATGAAAAATCTGATCATTTAGGAAAGTATGCAGTATTGAACATATGCTGTAACATTTATACTGCAAAAGATGCGACTAACTCAATTAAGAATGAAATGTTTGTAAGATGGCAAAAACCTTTGAAAAAAACGTGGTACGATCTTTCGATTTAGCAAAATTTGTGGACTTTTGTCAAGTCCAAAATTACAAGATATAATCAAGAAGATTCAATAAAATTATTGCAGTGACTACAATATTAAATTTGATACTTTTGCCGATATAACTTTTAAAAAAGCTCGTGATGCAAGAAATAGTAAACTGAAAGAATTACAAACTATTCCAGAGAAAAGGAAAGTATGTTCTGTAGAATTGAACTATAAATAAAAATGGCAAAATTATGGAATATAGACGAACCAGAGGAATTACAGATAAGATTCTTTGATATAGCGTCTTATGATAAATTAGCTTGGAGGGAAGGAGAAGCTGCAAACTGTGAAATTTACAATTTTGCAGAAGAAAAAAATCAAGATGGAACTACACATGTGTCTGGATTTTTACACTTTGCTCTCTTCAATTTTTTTTGTAGTATAATGATGAATTAAAGATAAATATTATACAAAACAATGTAATAGTTTATTGAAAATTTTACAGAAATTTTTATTTAGAAAAACATATATAAGATTTGCTAAAGTGCTAAAGTTTATTTCACATTGCTGCATTCTATGTTGGAAGAAGCTTCACTGGCGATACAGACAAATATTTGTTCTGTAGCGTTGAGACTAGCAGCATTCACTTTTTTCATTCCGTCAATTGCGCAGCTGTTTATAGCTGTAATGGTTTTCAGCACAAGAGTTTGAATTTTTGCTGCCAAAAAAAAGACTTTTGAAGGTAGCTGAAAACGAAAGTTCATTTAGATAATGTAACTAATCTATTTTCGATCAAAGTTAGCTAGTCCTACAATCTTTTTTTTTTGTTTTGTTTAGTCTCAAATTTGTTCATTAATCGAATGCTAATTTTTCGAAATTTTATCGTGCCCTATACCCTACGTGATACTTAAGTTTCTCTATACATGTCACAACTACCAATCATTAATGTCTTGGATTCAGTTGCCCATATTAGAGAAATACAACCAAGTCTCGTAAGAATGATTTTTCATATATTTAACTTATCACTTCACCAAATCCCTCTTCCATTACTATTAGTATACGTCGACGTATGTGGCAAAAATTAATGACAACCAACCATACAACATCCAATGGGATGGAAACATGCAGTCAGGATAGAAACGCTGGTGTTGTATTCTGACGGATCCAAAACTGACCAAGTAACAGGAGATGAAGTTCACGGTGCTACACTCAAATGCAACGCTTACGCATCTTTGGGGAATCTCGCATCTGTATTCCAGGCAGAAATCCACGCTATCGATACGTGTCTGCAAATAAAGGTCAGGTAATCCTCATACTCTCTGACAGACAGCTCTGAAATCCTTAGCATGTCTCCTCCAGTTCAGATCGAAACTGGTCTGGTACTGGTACTGCCTACAAAAACTCTCAACCTTGGCTAAACACAGTAACGCTAAGCGGGTTACGGTACACAAATGTGTAGTTAGTAGTGCAGTGACATACACCCTTTCGAAGAAAGAGTCTAAAGTGGTCCCAAACCAGTATTTGGTATAAATAGCTGCAGTACGGTGGTGAATAACTCAGTAAACTAAAACAAGACATCAGACGTACTCAACAACGAAATACTAAACCCATGTTGGGGTAATATGAAGGAAGTGACAGGACTACTCACCTGAGTACCTGCATAAATGTAAGCCAATTCGTCGGTTGTGCACACATTATCTTCGAATGTAAAGCACTGACCCATTGAAGATATAAACTCCTGGGACTAAAGTATCCAGGGAAGGATTTGTCCCTAAGAAGGATTCTGTGGAAAGACTGAAAGCCTGATCAAGACAATTAGTCTTTTCAATTTTAAAACTTACAATGGGCTGTATCTCGAGAACGAAAAGAGATTCCAAGAAAATTTTAAAACAGTTTCTAGAGTAGAGAGGGGGAACTAAAATAACATGAGAGAGAACGCACCCCCATCATCATGTCATCATGTGATCGGACAATTCTTGAAGACATTGCATTTTATAGTGGTGAAATTTATGAAGCTTTAAAACTTTCCGTACCGACTCATGTGATAGTCCTGTTATTGAAGAGACGTGACGAGTTGATAAAGTAGGATCTATTCCAAATTGTCCAAGGACTACAATTTGAGTTTCTTCATCGAGTACTCTTGCGGCATTCTTTCTTCTATTTGCCACTGAACCCGTCTCTCTAAATTTTGCGACTGAATCACGGATATACACGTGACTTACATGTTTTTAGTTCCCCCTCTCTACCCTAGAAACGGTTTAGAAATTTTTTTGAAATCTCTTTTCGTTCTCGAGGTACTGCCCAAGTTTTAAAATGAACACCCTGTATTTCAAACTTATTTAAAAGTATTGATTTTCGCTTAACAAAATAATTGTTATCTTTAATTTAAAAAAAAAACTCATTTTGTATTGAGTATTTACACGTTATTTCAAGACCTGTAGATAACAGATTCGGATGATTTGATATTAAATATGAAATTATTATTTTCATTCTGTTACTGGGTCAATTAATTTTAGAAAAACTTACGAAACCGACACAAGTGTTTTCGATTATTCTAAAACAAATGGTGAAGATATACAAGATAAATGCATTTTAGGCATTCCATTAATTTCTTATAGAATAAACAAGAATGGAGAGGGCAGGAAAAGGCATAACTAATGCAGAGAAAAAAATTCAACATCTGAAAATTAATGAGAAAGTTGTGAATAATTGAAAAAACTACAACTTTTGTATGAGCCTGTTTTTCACATAACCACTAAATTGTCGAGTAAAGTGTGAAAAACCGATTTTTTCATTTTTCGTGCTTCTGTTTTTAGGAAATGATCTTAGAATCTCTGAAAATTGGTAGAATTGAAGTTTTCTTAATGCCGAACAAGCAAAAAAATGTTACTTTTTTTAAACTAACTGTTAATTCCACTATTTAATGAAAACTCTAAAATTTCATTTATAATTATTTCGATATTTGCATATCATCGTCACAATGGTCATTGGTTTTTTCACTATATAGTGGAATTAATTATAAACAGTTAATTTAATTTAAAAGAGTCCTGAATAATTTTTGTTCGTGTAACTAGTATGAAATTATTCGTTGATTACGAAAACGCAGAATAACAATGAAACAATTGGATTATCTATTGTTTTGAACATGTGCTGCAATAATACACATAAATTGCAACGGTGACTCAAAATTATTAAGTCAAACAACAAACTTAAATACTCCAATTATAGAATCATTACCCACGACAGCCTTATTTCCGCGTCCAAGAGAAATATCAAGCCAATTGTCATAAATGCTCCGCTTCACCCAACAAGTTTGGGCATGTGGCTGGTACAAAATATTCCTAGCCTCAACAAATTGTTTGCATTCACTTTTCGTAGCGGTCCTCTCGCAAACGGACCAATCATAGCAACAAGCAACTCTTTCTTAGTTTATACTCGAAACTCGAACTGTACGTACTGCTCATCAACTTTTGCCAACAAAACGTGCTATTTTCCACCCTAAAAGTGTAACTGATCAATTTAAGGCTCAATGCTCTTCACCAGCTCTCAAACCTTAGCGCATTAGCCTTCCTTCAATTTCCTCGACGCAGAGAATGGGAAATTCCTTTTAACTTTAAAATTTTTACCCTTTTCTTCCTACCCAAAAGTCGGTATAGGCAGTAGGTTCCAGTATATGATATAAATGGTTGGCATTTGGAAAAGTTGTGCCACAACGTGCTCACCATGATTAACAATTAACCAGTGAGAAATTGCTTGAAAATATTTCTTGTAGTTGTGAAAAATGTTGTAATACTAAAAGATGCAGTTGCAGAAAACATAGTCTGCAGTCTGCAGTGCAGTGCAGTGTCATGCTTTGGAAAATTGCACTACTGCCGAAAAGCTTTTGAAGAAATCGACTATAAAGAAGTCGACTCTGAAGAATTCCTGCAAAGGGAGATAATGACAGCACATTAGAATCTGCACGAGAAAATAAAAAAGTAGAACTAGAGCAACAGCAGAAGGAAGAAGAACAAGAGGGAGGACAAGACTGTTTTTTGCATTTTACACAATATGTTTCTCTTGGGATTCTAAATCGATATTGCAAGCAATAGAGAGTTCTCCAGCAAAATGTCTCAGACATCTTATTTTCGAAATTAAGCGGTTGCTATATGATTCCAGAAATAGTGGGAAGAAAATTCATCTAGACTGGGTGAAAGGGATTACGGTATAGATGGAAATGAAAGACTGGACCACGATGCAAAAGCGGTTTGCAAAATATCAGATAACTAAAACCGAATCACTTTCAGACTCGATAAATACACACACACGAGTGAGAAAAGTACTTTCCCCACATGTTGCACACTATACTTTTTCTACAACTGCACAAATTTAAAGAATACAAGTATTTCGCAACATTGAATATTGTGACCAAAGTGTAGACGCCTTTAATTTTTTTGACAACTCTTCAAAATATACCAAAAGTACATTTTCCGAAAAAGATTTTATTTTTGTATTTCTTCTCCACTCCATAAATTTTTCGTATGCCAATTCATACTTTTTTATTAAAATTTCCGGCAACAAATCTTAAGTTACTTTTGCAGCTTTTTCCAGTATCTCTGGCGGAGTATTATTAAAATCGTCACTACTGTCAGTATCCATATTATTTTTTATAAATAAGTATGGATTTTTATCAAAGCACGATTGAAAGTACCTTTTAGAATTTAAATGCAAAGCGTCGTGAGAAATAATATTTCTTACAGTATGAGCAATATTTGGTTTCGAAATTAAGTATGGTATGAGAAATACGTCACGTTTCTAGCAGTCGTAGAAAAAAGTATCATCATGATATCGCAAAAACAAACCCCAACTCCCCAGCAAAAGTAACCTCTTACATTTAGATTATAGCGAAAGACATCAGGTAATTCTCACACGATTAAAGGTAAATCATGGACGTTTTCAGGCTCACCTTCACAAAATAGGTATTTTCAACACACCTTTTTGTACTTCCGATAATACATCAATAGCGGACCTTAACCACATTTTTTTGCATGTGAGGATCGACTGGTAGAGAGAATAAAACTTTATAATTCACTCATTTCCTACAACTTTCCCATGCCTGTTAATTTATGTTCACTTCTGGCGAAAAACGAAAAGGCTATTTTTGACGTACTTATACGGTTTATTACTGAATCTAAATTGGAAATATAGACTTTTCCTTCTGATTAGTATCTAGCCCTTATACACTTCCTGTGGTTAATGGACACCGTTCGAGACCATCTTCTCTCTCACACACACATGTTTCTCTTGAAGTTGTACAATATTGTGTTTTCATATTAAAGTTGAAGTCTTCACAGAAAAATTAGGCCTATCAGAACTCTCTTCCTGGGAAAAAACGCTTTTACAGGAACTCGAAAAAAGATATTTTACGGAAAGAACCTGAATTTCTCAAAAAATACCAAACTTTCTGACAAAAAAAATATCTGATTTTCAGCCACTAAAAAAGCTACCATCTTATCGGGTTTAGTAAACCTCAAACCATTTTCTAAATAAAGGAAGAATGAAAAATGGAGAAATCGGCTTTTCACAAGAAAAATTTGAGCTTATTTGAAAACATATTCATACAAATGTTGTAGATTCATAATTATCTACAACTTTTACATTCAACTCTCGTTATAAATTATTCCGTCGAAAGACACTGGACAAAATAACTTTTATCTATGAGAATGAGAAACACAGTGTCTATCAAAGTTGTGGAAATTCATAGTACATTTATTTTCTCACCCTCTAACTCTTTCTATTCCTTTTCGTTTGAAAATCTGTTGAAAGCCTAATGGTTTGAGCTTATTACCTTAGAACGTAAAGAAAAAAAATAACTTAAATCAGGAAAATAGCTAAAATTAATTTACAGGATTATATGCCGATCAACAAAGGGTGTGATTAAAAATGGAAACGTAGTTTTAGAGAAATTTGATCATACATTTAAATATTCACTCATTTTTATTTAAAAATGTGTTTGTTCTTTGATTTACCTGTCCAGCTTCGTTAATAGCGTCCAAAACAATAATCCATCGACAGGTATCATTTAATCCACATTTTTTTATCTCTCCCCAAATCAGTGTTGCAAAACTGATAAATACTTGAACATCATTATAACTTGTTGACATAACATTCACGTATTGGGCCTGGACAATTGTCGCGCACCTTTTTATTTGTTCGTTGATTTCATTTGCTTGAATTTGTAGAAGTTGTTTTTCAGAAACACATTTTTGGATGATTTCTTTATTGGAATAATTATTAGCTGAAATGCCTACAAAAAAAATTCAATTTGATTTAAACTGACTTAGATTTCACTGATTCCGATTAAAAAAGTGAAGAATTAAAAGGACCAAGTGGACATTGGAGCATGCAGATTCTGCGATGATGCATGCACTTTGAACTGGGTTAAGACAGTAGGGATGAAACTTTTTTTTTAAATTCGTTGAATGGATACCATTGGTACACCTAAATCTCTGGAACCACAACGTAATGACGCTTCGGGATAAGCAGCATAGTATAGAACATTTATCTACAACAGAACTGAACTTTTGCTTGAAAACAACCAAATTGTGTTAAATTGTTTAATATTCTCTTCATTGTGTGACGGCTGGGTCGGGGTCGATCTGGAAATCTTGTAGCAAATAAAACACATGTTCTAGTAACAACTCTGTCAATTCACCATGTATTAAAAGTAAATTTAGATTATCTTCATTGTTTAATTCCAAACGAGCCATTTCTATCACTGTACGATACTATTGACTTCAATTAATTCTATTTAATTATGACAGGTAAACAGCCTGCTAATTTAAAAGAATAAATAACACGGCCTACGCCTACGCAATAATAAGGCTGAAATATTTAATATTTTTTTCGTTGACCGTTTATTAATTTCGTTATTGATGAATTATTTTATTTAGAAAAGGATGCGTTAATGGACATCATTAACGCACTCTTTTTCATTAACGCACTCTTTTTGTGATTTTGACGTTGTGATGACATTTTTATATGGACAGTATACCAATATCATTATGGATATGTTCCAAGTTTTTTGAAGTCATTTTGATGATATTTTTATATAAACAACCAGCTATAGTAGTTCAGCAGGGTTTTCTAACTCCATAACTGCACAATTACGAATTTACAATAGATAACTTTTTCACAGTGACAATTTTTTTGACAATTCGCATTTTATATTTTTCAGATAACTGAGATTTTTAGCCAACGTGATTTTTACGTGAAATTGAAAAGGTATGGAGTTCAAATTATTATCTCCTGATAGTCTTTGTGGAAAAGTTAATTTTGTCACAAAAAAGAGTAATCAACTCATTTGTTAATGGGCCATTAATAAACTAAACAATTAAAGTTAAACAGTTCCGTTTCGTGTATTAATCGCCTTCATTAACAAACTAGTTAAATAACTATTAAATACCTGTTGATATCTCAAAAACGCTTGAAATTCGGTATAGAGAAGAGAACATAAACTGCCCTTATTTTCGGCTTAAGAATTAAGTAAAATAATAAAAATATGGTTGTTTCATTTAAAAAAATGTAGATATTTAACATTTTTGAACTTTAACTTTTCATTTTTTTAACAATTCTGTATACAAAAAACATGTCACCTATTATCTTGATCGTCCCTAATCAACCCGACAAGATGTTTTTCATTCGGTATTGGGGATGTTCACACAGAATTTTCAATATGAAGATCAATTTTTCATTAAAAAAATTAATATCTCGATTAGTATAGGGATATAGGGTATTCTACACAAAGTGACATGAAAATTTAATATTGAATTCGAAAAGTTGATAATATAAAGGGTGTTACATTTAAAATAACAAAGTTGTCGTTCAAATCATTTATTTGTAACTAAGACGAATAATTATTTTCTTTAAAATGTCTACAACAGCATTAATGAGTTAATATCATTAATAGAAATGAAAAATGAGATCAAGTGTGGAAAAAAAAGAAAAGAAAGCACAAATTTGAAGAAATATTAATGAATATTTCACTGATACATATTGTAACAATGCAACGAATGCTAAACTGTTACATGGAAATTCAGCGGATATTCCACGTTGCCATGACAACCGTTGTCAATGTTAAAATAATAAACGTGAAACGTCAAGAGTTTCTTAGAGGTCATGAATCGATTCGGAGATATAATAGAACGGGAAATTGACAAAAATGTATTACGTTACTGTTTCAATAAATAAATAATTCGTTTTTATTGAGATTACACGTTACATTATCTATCTGAATAAAGAAAGTTGGAGGATATTCCACCACTTTCCTACAATGGTGAGGTTATTCCATTTGCAGCGGAAGTAAAATATTTGGGGATTATCCTAGATATGAAACTTACTTGGAACGCTCACTTGAAAAAAGTTATCCATAAGGCCAGACTATCCTTGTGGACATGTCGTAGGATCTGTGGAAAATCTTGGGGCTTGGGACCCAAACAAATCTATTGGATATATGTGATGATCGTTAGACCAATGATCACATATGGAGCTATCGCCTGGTGGGCAAAAGCTTTTCAGCGAACGGCCCAAGCAAAGCTCTCTGGTTTACAGAAACAGGCTTGCCTGGCAATTACTGGTGTTATCAGCTCCACACCGTCAGCAGCCATGGAAATCCTTCTGGACCTACCTCTTCTCCATATATTTTTGGAAAGAGAGGCTAGATGGACAACTTACAGAATTGTGCATATTTCTAAATGCACAAATCAGGCTTATACAGAACGAAGCAGAATGCTAGTGGACACTGAAAGTCACAGTATTCTGGGAATGACCTCTGACATAATGCCTCCAACAGTAAACTACGGCCTGCCTTATACCGTCCTAATTCCAAATTGAGATGAATGGGTCCTCCGTAAGGATGAACTATTAAGAGCAAACAGCTGTTGGTACACAGACGGTTCAAAAACACCCTCAGGCTCTGGTGCAGGTGTATACGGGCGCAGACCTAGGACAGAAATCTCAACCTCTCTAGGATCCTATGCAACCGTATTCCAGGCGAAAATTTACGCCATTGTTTCATGTGTGGAGAGATTGGAGCAAGCCAATCTCATACATAGAACAATAAAAATTTTCTCGGGCAGCCAAGCGGCTTTGAAAGCACTTAGCTCTCACCGTGTAACGTCGAAATTGGTTTTAGACTGCCAAAGAAGACTCTCCTTAATCGGAGAACTCAATAAAGTATTGCTGGTCTGGATCCCTGGCCATTCTGGCATGGAAGGAAACGAGAAGGCAGACTCTCTTGCAAGGGAGGGTGCCGTACGTGTTTCTATCGGACCAGAACCAATAATTGGCATCGCAATAAGTTTTGCCAAACAAACACTGAATACCTGGACGGCAAGAAGAGCTTTAGACTTCTGGCATAATTTACCAGGATTGGTTCATTCAAAGGCTTTCATACATCCTTCGAAGAATGTCTCCAAAAAAATGTTAGACTATAGCAGGCATGACCTACGTTGTCTAACAGGTCTTTTAACAGGCCACTGTCATCTGAATCATCATATGCTAAAACTTGGACTTGTTAAGAAGCTGAATTTGTTTGGTGAAATCTGAATAGGTGTGAGCCACAATAGACTCTTGCGAGTAGCAGTGGAGGGCCTTATAGACCCACTCATCAAAAACCTAACCTAACCTATCTGAATATAGTGGGGATATACAGTAATTTGTATTTTTATTCGAGAAATATTCTCCCTAAATACCGCTTGTACTTGAAATTTATCGGTAATTTTTGAGCACTCGTGGTATTACACCTGAAAATAAAGCAAAAACTCACCATCTAAAACAGCAGACAATGACCAAAAGACGTGAAGATTTGACAGATTTTTGAAATTCAAAAACAAAAAATTTCAGAACAAACATCATAGGCGAAAATGTTCACTTGTAAACATAAAAAATATTTACTAATTAAATAGATAATAAATACACTTGCGTGCATAGAAATCGGCCCACTGTAAACTTTTGACTTTAACTATATCAGATTAAAAAAAGAAATAAGCTGTTTAATGTGAGTATAAATTTATCAAGAAGGCTTATCGTTTATATGCGTAGAAACCGGTAATTAAATGAATCATATTTATGTGGTAATTGTAACGAAAATAACAAATCTGTCAAATATTACAATTATTGCGTTTGCAACTGAAATTTGCATATTATTCGTTTTTCATAATCTCAATAGTATTCAAGTGTGTTAGTTTAATGCATACTACACCACAAAAACCGCCCAAGTTATTGCTTTAATCGAAATTGGAGTTGGTCAGCGAGCTGTTGCTAGACAATTGGATATGACTCGCGCAGCGGTTCGAAGAGTGTGCCAACGTTATGAGGAGACTGGATCCTTTCATAGGCGACCTGGAGCAGGCAGAAGGCGATTAACAACCACTCGTGATGAGTGCTTTATTGTGTCAACAACATTAAGAAATCGTCACCTTAATGCCGTTCAAGTGCAACGACAGCTCCGTGAGGTGCGAGGAGTAGCTATTAGTCAGTGGACAGTAGGACGAAGACTGCAGGAAAATAGCCTGACCCCTAAAACACCTGCGATTGGTCCAAAGCTTACTCCAGCTCATCGGCAAGCATGCTTGCGTTTTGCACGAGATCATCTGAATTGGACGTTGGAACAATGGGGATCTGTTCTGTTCTCAGATGACACCAGAATATGCCTCCATGGTAGCGACCGAAGAAGGAAGACCAAGAAAGCGATTTGCAGATTGCTGCTTTGAAGAGCGGAGTGCTTATGGAGGTGGTTCCTGCATGATCTGGGGTGCAAATTCTATAGGAGCACGAACCGACCCTGTGTGCATTGGTAGAGGCGACCGTGTTCACGGAAGAAGAGGTTTAGCAGCTGCTAGATATATCGAGGAGATTTTAGCAATTATTGATGTGGTACTTTACGTCCACTATATTGGAGACGAATTTACCTTGACAATGCAAGGCCGCACACCACAAGACTCGTGCAAGATTACATTGCAGAAGTCGGTTTTCGGGTTATGGAGTGGCCAGTCTTGACCTAAATCCGATAGAACATTTATGGGATGAGCTAAAACGAAGAATTCGAGCTAGACTTCATACCCCAAACTCGATCCCAAAGCTTATTGTTGCAGTAGAAGAAGAGTGGCTTAACATCCCACAAGAAACAATAGCAAACTTGATTAGATCTATGCCTAATCGTATGAGAGATTTTATTAGGGCAAGAGGAGGTCATACCCATTATTAAAAAATTAAGTGTTAAGTTTCAAATTGTCAATAACCCTATTTATGTTAATAATAAAAAAGCTTAATTTTCTTAATGCATTAATTTCACTATGTTAAACATAGTCTTTCAAACAGCATTTTTTTTGATCTGATGAATAATTTAAAAAAAATATAGTTAAAGTCAAAAGTTTACTGTGGGCCGATTTCTATGCACGCAAGTGTATAAATACAAACTCACCTCTTAATCGGTAGTTAACGTAGTCAACCTTCTCATTGATTGTTTTGTAGTGAGAATTCAACAACTGATCTGTCGAGCTCTGTACATAACTGTCAAAATTTGATAGATTTCCGAGTAAATTAGTAAAATCATTTTTGTTTTCATTTACTTCTGGTAGACCTGGCACACTTAAGGATGATGTCTAAAAAATACCAAAAGGCAATATAAGTAGGAGCAGCTTTGGCAGATTTCACGTCAAAAATAAACAAAATATATGTCTTCAGTGAAGGTTGATATTATTTCGCAAACCTTTCATAACCTTTGCTTCAATAATAATAGTTTCAGAATGGAATGGTATGTAAAATTTTGTTTCATAAAACTAGAGTAAGTTTTGAATAATTATCATTCCTTCACAGAGTTTATCAACAAATAAATCAGAATTATAGAAAATAAATAACTTTCAATATCAATAATGATAATAATAAAAGAATTAACATTATTTTTAAATTTTTCAAGATCTATTCTAAAAAAACTGCATGTATCAAATATCCTGTGAATGTCCCAAATTTTATTTAGGTGAAACGAATAGACTATTCAAAAACAGAATGAATTAACACAAAGAGTACATTAAGGATAGGGAGTTCTATAAGTCAGGTATTCGCAAAGAAGAACAAAAAACGAAAGATTAAATAAAGTGCTTTAATACTGAATGCAGAGAAATGTGTAGCTCTAACATTTCGGCAAAATGTAGTCAAATTTGATTACCAATAATCAATTATCTTCGTTATCAGGATAGTACCTATGATAAGGTTTTCTTATGATTTAATGCTGAAATAGTTGTTAAGCGATAGACACTTATATACTCAAAATAGCAAAACTATGAATACAACATAATTTTAAAGTAAGATAATCATATCTCACAAAAAAAAACAAATAAACTAAAATACTATAAGAATCTTATTACAAAAAATATATTTCCTCATTCACAATCATTTTTAGCAAAGATATAACTGTGAAATGGAAAATTTAACAACAATTTTTTGCAGTCTTAAAAATATTTTTATTGATTGTCTGTAGTTGTGGAATTTTTTGTGTCACATGAGAACACATTTCAAAATATAATAATTATGCGCCAAGATAGAAAAGTGAGGTATTATTGTCGAGGTCCATCCGAAACATTAATACACTTTTCTACCGTGGCTCATATAGCATTTTTTTCACTACTTCACTACTGGCATTTTATTTTTTTAAATATTAGTTTGTCGACTCCCGTTTCACATTACATGACAGCTGTGCACAAGTTAACCTCACATTCTATTAAATGGATTGAGATTTAACTTTACTACCTCAACAAAAGTCAATAAAGTTAGGTTTAGAGGCAAGTAGAGGAAAAAATATATTATAATAATTTTTTTTAACGACTGCTGGATTAACAAAAAAAAATGGCAAATGTCTCTATTTTGGAAGAGTTCAGAAGAATGTGGAGTGTGTAGAATTGTAAAGGAAATTCAGTATCAATATTTTCAAGGAACTGTTAACAGCTCATCTTGAAATTGTTACAGTCACAACTCAAAGACGAGTAATAAATCGATAATACCAGCTGTCTTTGAATTGCAGCTGGATACTCAACTTCGACGTTCACAACTATAAACTATAGCATATTAATAGTCAGTTGGGATAAATAATATCACGAAGACGTCGATTACAGATGTATGAGTCAAAATTCATCCTTTTGCAACAATTTTAAGCTAAAACAATAATAGAGATAGAAAAAATTATTGCAACTAAGAATTTGATGAACTCAGAAAAAATGAAAGCAATAAGACTTTTGTATTTGTCTATATGTATATTGCTTTAAGATCTAAAGAAGAAACTGTACGGATCAGGAACCAAACACTCCGAGAGTTTGGGAAAAGCCTTGAGTATCATTCAAGCGAAAATTCACGACATAGGAAAGTGTGCCCACTTTAATATTGATGAAAGATCTGGAAAGCAAAGCATTATCATGATGTCGGATAGTCAAGCAGCCATTAAAGCACTGAGTTCTTGTGTAATCAGTTCAGTCTCACTCCGATATACATACATACATACAAATGAACTGCATTTCCATTTCTACTTTTCTTGTGTAAAAAATGCTTTCTTCATTACCTGCCAGAAAAGAGCTGCTAAAATGGTAACTAACAACTTCATTTTCTCTAAAAACTGAAATTCACTTTGTCTAATATAGTGTTATGGAATTGTATTTATATGCTTTTGTGTAGAATTTGTTTTTGATGATTGCGGGGATTGCATTTATTTGTCTTTGAACTCATAAATCTCTGACTTTCCCAGTTTTTTTGACAAATTTTTGTTGACAAAAGATTACACTTCGTTTCATCATTGCAATTCAGATTTTGCAAATATTTACAAATTTAGCAGTTGAAATTAGCAAATTACGATAGTATTAAATAAATCTTATTGTAAATCACCCAACTTTATGACTTTTAAATAAAAACAATCGTAAAATTTCCAGGAATTCGAAATAAAATTTTATAACCGGCAACAGCCCTAGATTTGATTTATGTATTTTAAGTTGGATGAAATAAAAATAATTTTATTGTGCATTATGCCACATACAAATTAGTTATTACAACTCTAAGAGTTCATCCATATCTCAAATGTGGTTAGAATCCAAAAAAAGTTTCAATAAAACTCCAAATATATTTAACCTCCACAAAGGAGTAATGCAACTAAGTTATTATTTTTATCAAGATAATATCATAGGGTTTATTAAATATATTTTGATTTGTAGTTGTAGTGAATTATGATACTAGGCGACCATCACAGATGAATGGTTGTAAAAGATTAATTTCAAATTGTGCAGATTAACGTATACGGGGCGTTGGAATCTTTACGATTTTCAGAAGTGATCAGAACTTTTTAAATACTCTGTATAATTTATTACATTCTTGTATCGTCGCAATGACGAAGTCAAGTAGAATTCAAATTAAAAGTAAAATACAGGGCATTCTATTAAAAAATATACAGATACATTCAAACCCATAACTTTGTTCCAATTTAAAGAATCCTATTTTGTTTTATTTACGAATTTATTTTTATTTTGAAAGCCGTTATGGCCAAAAGAAATCAAAACATATTATCTTAACTCGAAACATTAAATTGTTGAAGAGAATTTAACAATTAATTTTCGATTTTCACAACATAAAAAGTAAGCATATTGTTTCAATATGTAGCGACGTTTACTACCCCCATCAAATAATTATTCAATACTAAATCGCAGTTCGCACACCTCGCACATAACTAACAAATTTTGGAAGGAGAAGGGTCACTTACATTGGTCTGAATCCAGCTGTCCAGATCAATACTTGATATTCATTGAAGTGAACTTATAGAAAAGTTTTGTTGGTGGACTATTTAGATCGGACAATACATTAAATCCCTATGTTCCGTTTGTGTTTGAATTTATCTGTATACCTTTGATCTGTCACGGCGTCTTGGAACTCGCTGTACAATTGCGACTAATTTTAAAATATGAGCCTTTAGGCTGGCTACAATCGGTCGAAATTTTATTGAAATATCTTTGAGGATTTACAAGATATTGGACTTTATCGCAATAAAGAATTACACAGCTCTACAAAAAAATTTTTTTGTTTTGCCCTGGATATATTTTCAAATTTTTATGTTTTCAAGTGCCCAAATTACGAATTTATTCATGAAAGTACTGAATGTGCTCTTGTTTTTATGATTTTTACATATTTTATATTTTGAGCAATTATCGGTTTGTTAGTAATAAAATTCATTTTCCCCAGTCATGATTAGGCTTCTGCGCAACTTTTTAGCGCATACAAACATCACGTGATCCTCACTCTCAGACCCCTTGCCCCGCAGAACAGCTGAGATCTCAGTTATTTGATAATATCGACGTACTTACACGTGAATCTGGATAAGTTGTTATGTGTTAATATTTTGTTTCAATTGCTGAATGTGATTTATTTTGTTATATTTGCGGTGTTAATATAACAAAAAAAGGTGAGTGGTCGTCGGACCGCCGACAGAAGCTTGCTTCGCATGCACAATAGAATGCGAGGTTCGGAAAACCATCAATAAAAATACGCGCAATAGAATGCGATGTTGGGAATTACATTAGGCCCAGTACGTTCTACTAAGTTTTATTTTATATTTTAATGACCATTTTTTCAAAATTTTGACATTTTTTGATATTTATTGACCATTTTTTCAAAATTTTGCCAATTTTTGACAATTATTGACCATTTTCCCCAAATTTCTGACAATTTTTGACCATTTTTTCGAATTTTAACAATTATTGACCATTTTTGACAATTATTGACCAATTTTGACCAATTTTGACAGTTTTGACAATGATTTATCAGTTTTGACAATGATTTATCATTTTTGACAATTTTTCAAAAATGTTGACCATTTTAGATCATTTTTCCAAATTTGACCATTTTTGACAATTTTTGAGCATTTTTGACAGGTTCTGACAATTATTGACCATTTTTGACAATTTTTAACAATTATTGACCATTTTTGACAGTTTTTTATAATTATTGACCATTTTTCAAAAAGTTTGACAATTTTTGACCATTTTTGATAATTTTTCGAAAATTTAAACAATTTTTGACAATTATTGACCCTTTTTTCAAAATTTTTGACAATGTTTGACCATTTTTTCAAATTTTAAAAATTATTGACCATTTTTGACAATTATTGACCAATTTTAACAGTTTTGACAATTACTGATCGTTTTTCACAATTTTTCAAAAATTTTAACTATTTTTTGCCCTTTTTTCCAAATTTTAACAATTATTTACCAATTTTGACAATTTTTTAGCTTTTTGACAGGTTCTGACAATCATTGACCATTTTCGACAATTTTGCAAAATTTTTGTCGTTTTCAAAAATTATGACAATTTTTAACAATTATTGAACGTTTTTGAATGTTTTTTATAGTTATTGACCATCTTTTCCAAATTTTGACCATTTTTCAAAATTTTAACAATTATTGACAATTTTTCAAAAATATTGACCATTTTTGACAATTTTTCAAAAACTTTGACCATTTTTCAAAAATTTCGACAATTTTAAGCAATTATTGATCATTTTTGACAGTCTTTTATAATTATTGACCATTTTTTCAAAATTTTGACAATTTTTGACCATTTTTCAAAAATTTTACAATTTTTGACTATTTTTCAAAATTTCAACAATTTTTGACATCTATTGACCGTCTTTGACAATTATTGACCATTTTTGATAATTTTTCAAAAATTTTAACCATTTTTCAAAATTTTTGACAATTATTGACCATTTTTTAAAAATTTTTACAAATATTGACCATTTTTTAAAAATTTTTGACAATTATCGACCATTTTTCCAAATTTTTGACAATTTTTCAAAATATGAGGCAATTATTAACCATTTTTTCAATATTTTGACAGTTTTTGACAGTTTTTGACAGTTTTTGACATTTTTTGACAATTATTGACCATTTTTCCAAATTTTTGACAATTTTTGACTAGCCTTCTCAAAAGTCCTATGTCGTGCAATAAGAAGCAAGTTTCAAAAAACAAAAAAGAAATATCACAGACTTTGTTAAGGAGACTTATGCTGAATATTTCGGTTTTAAAATGGACAAACTAGATAAATCATGGGTTCCTCATAAAGTTTGTAAGTCCTATGTTGAGTCTTTACGGTTGTGGAAATAAGAGAACGTTCTGGATTAGACTTTGGTATTCCTATGATCTGGATAGAGCCTAAGAATCATTTCGATGATTGTTACTTTTGCGTAGTAGATGCTAAAGGTTTTAACCCAAATCAAACGTGGAGAATCCAGACTTACATTCTACAAAATGTCCTGTTCTACACAGTAAAGATCCCCTCGATCCATTCACATTTCAAAAGTAATTCGCATGCCCTCAGAAACAATGATGTTGCCAAATTCACAGAAATCAGGACAGTCTACCAGTGGAAGTGAGTGGGAGGGTGAAACATCTACGCCAAAGCTGTTTTCTCAAAATGAACTCAGTGATTTAATACGTGATCTCAATTTATCAAAACAAGGATCAGAACTGTTAGCCTCAAGATTGAAAGAAAAAAATTTATTGGCACCAACAGTAACAATTACATCATACATAACGCGAGAAAGTGAGGACTGGTGTACTGTAATAATACTGCGAAGCTGCTTCTAAACATGGGTTTAAAAGTATACAAACCTACTGAGTGGCGGCTTTTTATTGACAGCTGCAAAAGAAGTTTAAAATGCGTCTTACTGCACAATGGAAATAAATTTGCATCAATTCCAATTGCCCATTCAAAAAAAGAATATGAAAATGTAAAATTAGTTTCAGAAAAAATTAATTACTCGGAGCATCAATGGCCAATCTGTGTGGATTTAAAGATGGTTAATTTTTTACTTGGTCAACAAAGTGGGTACCTACACGAAATACCCTTGCATCATTTGTAGGTGGGACAGTGGAGCAAAGCAGCTTCATGGGAACAAGATGTTTGGCCTGTAAGAAATTTTTTAACTGTCGGTAAAACCAATGTAATAAGGGAGCCGTTGGTGAGAGGAGACAAAATCATCCTTCCGCCATTCCATATTAAGTTAGAAATGATAAAGCAATTTGTAAAAGCGTTGGACAAGAAAGGAGATTGTTCTAATTACATTTGTAGAAAATTTCCGAAGCTTAGTATGGAAAAGTTGAAAGGTGGAATATTTGATGGTCCTCAAATACCTACGGCAATTGATGAAAGACACACATTTTATTAAAGTTGTGACGGTTCCGGAAAATAAAGCTTGGAAAAGTTTTGTGTTGGTAGTCGAAAATTTCCTAGGTAACCATCAAGCACCAAATTATGAAGAAATTGTACAAAATATGCTGACAAACTTTCAGACTCTAGGAGCAAATATGAGTATCAAGTTACACTATCTCCGCAGTCATCTGGATAAATTTCCTGAAAATTTAAGAAATTATAGCGATGAACAGGAGAGCGGTTCCCCCAGGATCTAAAAGTGATGGAGGAAAGGTATCAGGGTCGATGGGATTGTCACATGATGGCAGATTACTGCTAGTCTTTAAAAAGAGATTGTCCTCTGAAAAATTATGAAAGAACAGCTCATAGAAGGCGTTTTATGGAAATATAACATGTTTTCGACATTTTCCTCTCTATTTACTTCTATGTATCCTAATTTTTCAACAACAAAGACAACAAAACTAACATTATAAATATATCAATTATTTTGTCTCTTGTTTTCCGATTTTTGTAATGTAAAATGAACATAAAGATTTAAAAGAAAACGAGAGCAAATCTTACAAAATCATTGATAGTTTCATGAATTGTGAGCATAAATATATCCAAAATCAATCTTATATCCAGGACAACAAAACCACTGTATACCAGTGTTATTAATTCAGAAAAATTAAAAATGTTTACCCGGACATGTTCCCCTACAGCTCTTATAGCTGGGTAAATAAAAAATTCAAGGAAAAATTCGAAAAATGTGTTCAATATACTCGTATAAATTAACAGATAGACACCTACTCTTCATCTTCATTCTCCATTGTTAGATTGTATACCGTCTAAGTGAGTAAATCATGATATACGTTGATGACATAAAGTACGTCCCCCCCTGTAACTTTTGAGCCCATTCTGCATTTTTTAACACATCAATGATAGCTCTGAATGTCAAAGTGACAGCTGGGCGGGCAATTGGAATATTTTTTAAATAGAAACGGAGGTCGAGTAATACCTAATTTTGGAGGTCATTTTAAAGCTCAATACATTCCTCAGATTTGAAAACATGAGGTTGGATAGTTTCAAAATAAAAACCAGTAATATCAGTTTATAACAATCTTCTGTTAATTTGTGTACTACCTACTAGGTGTCATTGTTGATTGTTGCTATCATGTTTTTTAATACTTGCATTTAGGTTTGACAGTAAATTTTAGCTCGAAATTGTCTACAATGGCTCGTTCCTTACAAGACAAATTTGAGGCGGTTATTATTTTGGCGAAGATAATAGAAATTACCATTCTGCTGTTCGTAATATGTTCAATGAACGTTTTCCTGAACGCCAAATATGCAGAAAATTTTTACTTAAGTTAATTTCCAAATTTCAATAAACTGGTTCGGTAAAAGACGCTCCAAGGTATGGGCGTAAAAATCCAGGTTTTAGCTGAGATGGTTGTTAATCCCCAACAGACATCGAAGCTCGTGGCCGAGGCATGCAATATTTCGCGTCAAAAATGTTTTTTCTACTAGCGGGAAAGTCCACTTTTCCGCACTCATTTTAGTGTTAAAAGAGTAGATTTGTTAAGTTTTTGGGGAGTATACTGACATTTGAATATTTAAAATACATATTTGTATGGTTGTAGTTTACAAAATGACTGAAAAATTAAGAAATTCATTAGAATTCTGCTATAATTTTTAATAAAAAGAAACGTATGTTTCAATAATTTTTTAATGGCCCTGGTATAAGTCTTATCAATTCAATGTCAAATAATAATAAACATCTGACATTTTTTATAAATGTTTCTTTATGTTAACTTTTGGGTTTTTTTCCGTACGCTAGTAGAAAAAATAGTGTACCTAACACGTTCGTAAAGTGACTTTTCCGCACGCGATTGCTGGCCGAACGACGCGTTAGCTGCAATTGCGTGCGGAAAAGTATCACTTTCCGCACTTGTTAGGTAAACTACTATAAAATGCCATAAATTTCATTCATACAAAATCAAAATTATGCATGAATTAACAGAAGATGATCCTGATAGACGACTCGAATTTTGCGATATTATGTCAGGAAGAATCACAGGGAATCAAAACTATTTGCGGAATATCTGTTTCAGTGACGAAAGTACTTTTTTTTCAAACGGAAGAGTTAATACTCAAAACTGTAGGTACTGGAGTGATGAGAACCCCCATGTTTTCCGGGCGGGACACACACAGTTCCCCCAGAAACTTAATGTTTGGGCGGGCATTTTGGGAAATATGTTGCAAAATACAATCGCTCCCCTTATTGATGCTGCTGTTGCCCAAAATCCACATGAGTTTCAAGAGATGATATTCCAACAATACGGAGCCCCGCCTCACTATTTTAGGCAAGTCAGAAATTACCCTTATGAGAATTATCAAAATAGATGGATTGGTCTTCGAGGTCCTACAGAATGGCCAGCTCGATCACCAGACCTCACGTCCCTAGATTTTTGAAGCTTGCTTCTTATTGCACGACATCGGACTTTTGGGAAGGCTAGTGAACTCGTGAAACGTGTGATGTTACGGAAAAGCGTTCGTCACGCGATAACTCATTCAAGCGACTGTGCGCAATCTCTCTTGCCGCACTGAGCTCGCACACCTGTAGGTGTGAAAAATTGTCAAAAATGGTCAAAAACTGTCAAAATTTTGAAAAAATGGTTAGTAATTGCCAAAAATTTTCAAAAATTGTCAAAAATTGTCAAAAATGGTCAATAACTGTTAAAAATGGTCAATAACTGTTAAAAATGGTCAATAATTGTTAAAATTTGGAAAAATGGTCTAAAATGGTGAAGAATTTGGAAAAATCGTCAAAAATTGTCAAAAACTCAAAATTTTGAAAAAATGGTTAATAATTGCCAAATATTTTCAAAAATTGTCAAAAATTTGGAAAAATGGTCAATAATTATCAAAAATTGTCAAAATTTTTGAAAAATGGTCAATAATTATCAAAAATTGTCAAAATTTTTGAAAAATGGTCAAATTTTTCGAAAAATTGTCAAAAATTGTCAAAATTTTGAGAAATGGTCAATAATTATAAAAAACTGTCAAAAATGGTCAATAATTATTAAAAATTGTCAAAATTTTTGAAAAATGGTCAAAATTTTCGAAAAATGGTCAAAAATGGTCAATAATTGTCAGAACCTGTCAAAAATGCTCCAAAATTGTCAAAAATGGTCAATAATTGTTAAAATTTGGAAAAATGGTCTAGAATGGTCATCATTTTTGAAAAATTGTCAAAAATGATCAATAATTGTCAAAACTGTCAAAATTGGTCAATAATTGTCAAAAATGATCAATAATTATTAAAATTTGAAAAAATTGACAAAAATTGACAAAATTTTGAAAAAACGGTCAATAATTGCCGAATATATTAAAAATTTTGAAAAATGTCAAAAGCAAGCTTGTGTCGGCGGTCCGACGACTGCTCACCTTTTTTTTTCTTTGGGGATATGTTAAATCCGTGTATAAGTGTATAAAACGGCTTCCGGATCACTGAATGAACTTAAACAACGAATTACGGTTGTTTGTTTAAGAATAACACCACAGAAGAATTTTCTAGTAGAATATTTATTTGTCAGGAAGTTCTTGGTGGCCATTGCCAACATCTTCTGAAGTAACAAGTGTTTTCTCAATTTGTTTGTGTTTGTGATTTCACGTTTAATTCAAATTATTTCATAATTTTTTAACTTAGGTTATTTGTTTACTTCCACATTATGTTTTGTTTTGAAACAAAAATAATGTACAATAATGTAGATAAACGCAGAAATCGTTATTACTGGTTTTTATTTTGAAACTTGACCCCATTTCCATTTAAAAAAATATTCCAAATGCCCGCCCAGCTGTCACTTTGTCATTGATGTGTTAAAAAATGCAAAATGGTGTCACATACTATCGTTCCAAATTTCATCACTACATACCCAACGGTTCAAAAGTTACAAGGGGGGGAACGGACTTTATGTCCTCACTGGTTACATAAATGAGATATCGTAGTTACTTGTTCATTCATATCAATTTATATAATTTGCGGCATTAACAAAATATTCCATACAATTACATGTCATGTTATAAAATATACAATACGGATATGTGAAGTGTGCATTTTATCTCATTGAATTGGTCGAAAACAAGATAACAGTTGAGATAGTTCAACTGATATCACCTGAATTGTTGATACAAATCACATTTTAAAATCTTTTTCAAGAATATTTTAATATTCTTATTTTTAGGTCGCCCAGAAATCTTATCGTGTATTGGCTCAGCTGTATATTAGAATTATCTAGTAATACTCAGATGTGTAAAGCAGAGTCCAGTCTTGCTATATAACATGTTACTAAAATTTTGACTAATTGTAGTAGATTTCCGTGATATATAACCTGCTAGATGTTATCCGTCTAGACCCGAAAAGATCAAAATAAGTTTAATACTATTATAACGCTTTACAAAATTTTGAAAAATATTTTTCAAAGAACTTAGAAGCAACAACTACTTCTCGGGCTATATGCCCCGACAGGTTAATCTGCAAGATATAACCAACCATTCTGGTTTGTAATTAGGAGGTAGATGCTATTGATCACGCTTTACTGAAATATGACAATTTTTTACAGGTAACTGTAATTAAGTAAATACAAAATAAGTTATATTGCATGCTATTTCAAACTCGTCCAGACTTGTTATATTTTAGGTCAACTACCAATCAGTACCATGCAGTGTGTCTTTGACTAACGAAAAATAGTTTTCTTTATGAAAATGGAATGGAACGTGGAACAAACTTACAAACTTATTGAGTTATACAGACAAAATACCGAGAAACATAGTATTTGGTTCATAAATAATCAAAAAATACATGTCGCTTGGAAGCAAACTGGAGAAGCTCTCAATTAGGGGAAAAAAGAAGTCGAAAATGAAATGGTATGCTTAATCGGATCCTAAAGGGAGCAAAAAAACTAGATCGAGAACGGGAACCGAAATTGTCTCGATTCAGATCTTCCAATAAATGGGTCCCTCTATATTGACTTCTTGACCTCAGTGTAGGTCGAACCCAAACCGGCTTTTTACTTCGTTTTTTCTTACTCTTGGTAAGCTGCTGCTGCAAGTAGTTGGTTTTCTGCATCCATCTCGACTGTACTCAAGTGTGGACGCGACTATGTTTTAAACAAAACTTTGATAGCAGACTTATACAGCAATGTTACTCAGTCTGGACCCGCCTTAAGACCTTCTATTGTATTGTAGTTTTCCAAAGTTTGGACTATTGTATAGTCTCTATACTTTTAAGCTAGGTTAATAATATGTCAGAGCCTTCAACGAACAGACGACGTGCGCTATTTTGTAAACGAGGGTGGTGAGTTCAACTGAGAGATAACAAAAAGTTCATTCCTGTTTTTGGAAATAGACATTTCTTATAAACCCCTATTGCTATTATAACTACCTCATCACCCGACTTATTATACTTTATACGGCTATTTATTATTTTAATGAATTAATTAATTTTATATGGAGAATCAAATAAAATCGACAAAAACTTAGTAGGCTACTGTCATCTTTAAATACCTACTTAGTTGTCACAAATCTGTCAGATTAATTAATATAACGGAGAATTTAGTGAAAAGAAATGACGTTCCGGGTTTGACCATACAAAATTGAACAAATTTCAACATCAACTCCTAATTTTAAATAAAATTATTTAACAGTTTAGAGACAGGATACTATAGTGTTATTTTTGTTTTATTAACCACAAAAATAAATATTAAGTTACTTTACTTGTATTCTTCAAATTTGTGCAGTTGTAGAAAAAGTATAGTGTGCAACATCTGGGGAAATTACTTTTCTCACTCGTTGCACAATATACTATTCTAGCAATTATTGTACTATTATCAAACCGTTTCATTTTATTTTCTAAATACGTTTGACGATAATCAACATTGTTCAATACAGCATTGGCAAAAAAACAATTTATAAATACGAAAAGGAACCAATCAGAATAGGTTGTTGTTCAAGACTACTCATACAGGGTGTACCAATCTTATGACAAAGTTCGGTATGCGGGTTATTTTAAGAGATATCAAAAAATATTATAAAGAAAATTAGTAGATGTCTTTAAGGTGCATATTTTGAAATTATATCGAGCTATACAGAGTGTTGAATAACTCGGTTACAAACCATACATATGATTTTTTAATGGGAACCCCTGTATATTATACTGAATTCGGATTGCTCACTTTTTTTTGAAGCTTTACATTTACATTTTCTCAGTGAGCGACAAAATTTGACATAAACATCCTAAAAAATAGCAGTAACTGTCGCCTGTGTAAATTTTTATTATTTCATTAGAAGAAAATCCACTTATACAGCAACAAATGTGGAATTTGTTAAGATGGTGCACCTGTTCATAATGCTGTGCCTATACGAGATCATCTCAATACCGAATTAGAAAACAGATGGGTAGGAAGAGGAGGCCCAACTGATTGGGCAGCTCGGTCTCCCGATTTAACAAAATTTGATTTCTTTTTTTGGTGTTTTATAAAAACTGAGGTTCATAAAACTCCCCTGACTACTGGAGAGGACATAAAAGAGAGAAACAGACCGGCATTTCGATCTATTAACGTTAATATGTTGACAAATGTTAGTCAATCATCTGAACTTAGACTGCAGCAATGCAATGATGTTAACGGTGAACACTTTGCACATTTAGTTTATTATTACGTTTAGGATTATACTTTTGGTGACTTGTTTTGTTTAGAATAAATGATTTATTGAAATTTTTCATTATTCATGATTTTTTGTTACATTCAACGCGTGCTTTCATATAATAGGTTAATAATTTCGGTTCACAATAAATATTACAAAATAACTCTGTTTTTATAAAGTTTGGGTATAGGGAATGCTTGACGAAAATTAAAATTACATAATCGAAGATTCTATTTGTGCTATAAAATATAATATAATGTTCCATTTGAAAGAAGAAAGTATATGAATGGTTCGAGTCTTCGTCCACCCTGAATACAAAAGAGAAAATAATTGAAATTTTATCGAATACGGCGATATTGCATCATATTACGAAGCTCTGTTAGGCCTAATAAAATGTTTTTCTTCAACGTACAGTAAGCTACAGAGCGTTGATTTACCTACGATTTTCACATAAAAGTGTCCATACCTTTTAAAGGACTTTGTATAACGTAGCAAAACCTTATATCAAAAGCTTTAAAAAAATGTGAGCAGTCAGTATAATATACAGGGGTTCCCATTTAAAAAATCATATTTTTGATTTGTAACTGAGTTATTCAACTCTCTGTATAGTTCAAGATAATTTCAAAATAAATGACTATACTATACTAAGTTGGGAATTCTGGAACCGTTGGCGATACTTGATATTGAACACTGTTTACACTACCACTACACCAACACTAACACTTTACACTATCTTACGCGCGTTTCGATAACCAAGTTATCTTCTTCAGAGACTGAAGGTAAACTGTTTACCTTATTTATTTTAAAGGGTTCCTTTATAATTTCAAGTAGATTACCTGACAACAGTGCTCAAGGAGCTATTTGACATTTAATAGCTAAGTTAGAGAAAATTTATTAAAAAAGAAGAGAAAATTGATGAAGATAGAATAAGGACATTTGTAACTAACCTGCATGAACTGTTTTTGGTACGAGGAAGCTATTTTCTCGACCTGCTCCCCCCACTATTTATAAATTCTGTCTTGGTTAAAACAGATCATTGATTAATTTATCGAGAAAGGCAATGAAAATCATTGAAAAGCCATTTTTTCAACACTGAATATAGCTTCTTCAATGATTTTTCTTGCACTTTTCGATAAAATTAACCAATGATCTGTTTTAACCAAGATAGTGGGGGGACCAGGTCGGGAGAATAGCCTCTCGGTTTTTGGTTTCTTGCACGCTTCTAGTCATTTGTGAAATTAATTATTATAAGTAGTTGCAAAATAGAAAAATTTCACGGATGCCGAGAACGACAAAAAAACAAAAAGAATACTTAATAAGCCTTTTAGAAGAGAATAGGCTGCTATTAGGAGGGAAAGTAAACCCTGTGGATTTACCCAAATTAAATAATGTTTGGAAGGATCCAAATGCAAAATTAAATTTATTCGGTCCGCCAAATACAATCAAACAGTGGAAAGACGTAAGTGATGTGAACTCTATAATATAAGATCCATTTTTTGTTAATTCATACCTATTAATTACAAATATTTTTCAGACAATTAGTGAAATGAAAACTAATATTAGGACGGGTCAGGGACGCAAGAATGTATTGGTATGGCAGTAAGTCTGCGTCCTTCTTGTTGGTTCTATCATATCCATTAACATTCTTGACGCTTCGTTGGAAAAGCGAAAAAAACTTTTAAATAAATTAGTTGGTATTTGAAATTGAACACTTGAGTCCCTAATACTTCTATGGTGTAATCTAAATTCTGCCCCAGAATAATATATAAACATGCTTAATTTAAACTATTTCAAATATAACCTAAAAATTTTTTTACTTTGCTTGGTTTGATTTGATTCCTGTATCAAAGCGACACCAGCAACATCTTCATACGCCATTTTTGTTACCGTTATTATTTGAAGGTACACTTTAACATACCTTTAAAAATAATAGTTTTAACAGGCTATTTTAAAGGAATCCTTTAAAATTTTAACGGAAATGTGGTTAGCGAATACCGATTTCATTTAAGCGCCAGTTGAACTTTTAACGGCCTCTAAATTTTGAGGAATAGAATAGTTACAGAATAGGCTCCAATCCTGGCCAAACACTTTCTTCGAAAACATAATTGAATCATTGTCTACTTTTATTTGAGAACGTTAATCACAGACTGTCGAATTGACTAATAATTTCATTGTCGTTATTAAATAAATAAACATTCTCAATTTACTTGACCTACTAAACGACTATTAAAACATTATATTTATCAATCTAGATATCTGTAATAGGTGAATGTACCTTCTTTTTGAATTTAGATGCGCAACTAGGTCATAATAATTATGACTAAATTATCATTGTTAGATTTATAATGTGCGATGGTGGTGTAATGGTCAGCATAGTTGCCTTCCAAGCAGTTGATCCGGGTTCGATTCCCGGCCATCGCATCTTTTTATGGTCATTTATAGTAAGAATCATCCAATGACTCAAATTTTTTTGTGGTTCCTCAATGTATCTCTTTTGATACTTTATACAATTGAGATACATTTATGAAAAGCGATTTATTTAACCTTTGACAATATACAAAACTTCATTTATACATTAGTGAATATTTATGAACGGGATGTCAATCTGAAGGTTTCTGTTATTCTGCATTTTTAAATAAATGTGGCAACACCGCTTATACTGAATGTTTACGTTTGTTAACAGATGTTTGTTTTGATTTTGATCAAATATTTTATGCCTGTTGTATATAACTGTGGCAGATATCGTGGAGACATTTAAATATCGATCAATTGAGAATACTTTATTAATTTATTAAATTATATTTACAAAATGGTGAATCGTTGTGTTGTACACGAAAAAAATGTATAATTTTTGTTTACAATACATAGTTTCACAGGTAAGCAGCAAGTTCTGAACAGTTCTGAAACTATCAGTGTCGTATCATTTGATATATAAATACTATTTACCCATTCTAATAAGAATACAATAAGTTCTGTATGGTATTGTTGCATTGCTGGTATTAACTTTAGTGAATATTTGGGTTCCAAGAGATGCAAATCAACTTCAGCGTTGGAAAAATATCATTCGGAAAGAGAATATTTGGAGGGAAGCTAGGCCATGCTCTAGCTATTCCATTTCAAGTGATATAATGGTTGGGCCAGGTGAAAAAAAATATCTTAGAGCAGAACCTGTATCCAATCTGGTGGATAGCCACTAAAATTTATCCCTCAAGGAATAAATAAATTTAGAATAAGTAGATATTTCTATTATTACTCGAAAATTTCAATATAATTATTTAATGAAATTAAACACTTCCTTGCACAGCACTGTTGTTGGAAGCTGCTTTGCAGTATGTATTGCTATCCTTGTTTTGGAATGAAAGGATCGATGTAAGATCAGTTCCAACCGCAATCAGAAACTGTCAGAAACGATCAGAGAATAGTCGACCATTGCAATCAATGATAGGAATTACGCGAAAGTAAACTCGTTGTTTGCTATGACCAGTTATTCTCTGATCGTTTCTGATTGCGGTTGGAACAGATGTTTAGATGTTGGTGGCAAGCAAACTGTGTTGTCAGTATAGAGGGATATTCACCTATAGTTTATTTCAGAAAGGTATAGAGTAATAAAACCTCATTAGGTATGTAAAGGGAGCACAGAGTGCCCAACGAATATTTAAGCCAATTCATAGTTTGGCATTGATTTCATTGTAAAATTCTTTCTTTTTATCAAGTGCAGGTAGTACCACCCAGGTTGGGGTCAATATATGGGTTTAGCCTATTGTTATCCATTCACAAACACTGAAAATAGTGTGCCAAAGGCGTGCCGGTAGGATACTCGTAAAAAGGAAAGAAGTTTATTTTAACAGAATAAAAATTAGGCATTATGTACATAGTATTAGGTACACTTATTTTTTATTGAACATTATACAAAAAATACATTATACAGAAATTAAATCATAATATTCTTCTTCATCTGAGGAACTGTCATCTCCTCTTGACGTTATAATTACCGGGTCGACGGTCCGATCGATCAAGTAGTCAAGATCCCTCATTTTCTCCTCTTCTTTAATGACATGCTGGACTGCTTTTCGCCAGTTCTCTGGCGTCACCTCTTTAATGGCTTGATCAAACAGTAGCTTAACGTCTTTCATTTTGAATGTCGTGTTGTGTCTTGCTACAAATCCTTTCACTTGCGCCCATATAAGTTCTATAGGATTTAGTTCGCAATGATATGGCGGTGTGCGCAGCACAGTTACACTATGTTTTTCTGCTATATCTTCCACGGCGTATTTCATAAAACGATGGTTGTGTAAATTTGCTATAGCTATTAGTTCTTTTTTTATCAAATTATCTTCAAATTCAATACTTTTGGTGGTTAACCAGTCAATAATTTCTTGTTTTCTCCGAGATGAAGTTGGAGTCTTCTCTATGCGTCGAGAATGATAACTTGCGTTATCCATAACTACTACTGAATCAGCCGGAAGATATTTTATCATTTCACCAAAATAGTCTTCAAAAACATCCGAATCCATGTCCTCGTGGTAATCTCCCATATGGCACGACTGAAAGGTTAGCAAACCTTCTTTTAAAAATCACTCTTCGCTTCCAGTATGGACGATTATTAGTCTTTTCCCTTCACCTGAAGGCACCTTAATACCCGTTGACAGGCATTCCATGAAAGCTTGGCGAGCACTGGTTATATTTTTGTCTTGCCACATTTTTGGTACTGTATAACCTTCATTGATCCACTTCTCATCAAGATGAAAGATTTTCTTCTGCTCTGTTCTGAACTGCTTTATACTTCCTAAGTATTTTCGTCGCCAGCAAACAATTTCATCGCTTTCCAGTAAAAGTGCTTTAGGGTTATGCTTTTCCCAGGCAAAATCCATATTTCTCAAAGTGGTCCATAAAAGTTTTTTAGTTATCAACGGAATACTGTCATCCTGGCCAAGCTCCTGTTAAACTGTATAATCTAGTACCTAAGTAAGCCCTACACAATATTTCGATATTGACACTTCAGGCCAGAAAACATACTTTTCCTAATTCTCTTACGCAATTACTTGAAATTTTAATATTACAAACAATACTATTTCAAGACCTACACCTATGGCCGACACCGAACTGGACGGAATTCCCCATTTCATTACTCTATACCTTTCTGAAATAGACTATAGCTTCTAGCCTGTTTATTGTTCGAAGCTAGAAGCTACTGGCAAATTTTTGTTTTGGAAGCTGACACTTTCTTGAGGTCCGAATTTCAAGAGATAAGTTATTATTGTATGACAATAAAAGTATTAAATTAAATTTGACTTGAAATATTCAATCAGTTAAAGAAAGTTTCAAAATGTCATCAGTTAAAAATACTGGGGGTTCGTCGCATATCTCAAAATGGTTTTTTTCTGAGATATATAGGTATGGAAAACCGATATTTATTGATAGTTAAGACGGTTTTCCTTCAGATTTTTCTTCAGAAACATTAACTTACTGGGACTTGGAATATGCGCCAATAATTCCATCTTTGTGACGAATTATGTTGTCTCCAAATTGGACAAAAGAATGCTATGTGACAAATTTCTAATCTACTTAATTACAGTTACCTGTAAACAATTGTCATATTAGTTTAGCGTGATCTATATACGTCAAAAAATAATAGTTCAATACTATTATAACGCTTTACAAAATTAGAAAAATAAATTTCCAAAGAACTAAGAAGCAACAACTACTTCTCAGGCTATATGCCCCGACAGACATTGAATGACACTTCTAGAGTAAACGGGGTTGGTATATCTGTTAACCGGTCTACAAGTGATGTTATTCCTTCTAATCGCAAACCAGTTTACTTTAGAAGTGTAATTCAATGTCTGTCGGGGCATATAGCCCGAGAAGTAGTTGTTGCTTCTTAGTGAACGGTCTGTTCTTTTGAAATTTATTTTTCTAATTTTGTAAAGCGTTATAATAGTATTGAAATATTATTTTATTGACGTTTAAATATCTAACCGTACAAATCTTGAAGGTCATTATAGCCTACATAATTTCATTAGAAATAAAGTATAATCTCAACTTTGTCATCTAATTGTCAGCTTTTTTTTGTTATTTCAAAATCGTTTATCTTGCAGGTGCAGATGGAAAAATGGAAAAATGTGAATGATGATATCAATCTATTTAGAGATAATCGTACAGGTGTTTTCAGTCGCAAATTTTGAAAACGATTTAAATACAAAACTTTTAGGTGTTTATTATACGATGAAAGTTAGCAACTACAAATGCATAAATTCACATTAAAATGTTATAAAATCGATGATAAAAGTGAATCAATGAATAAAGTTAAAACCATTACAATTGTATAGAACTAATGTTTCAACGAAAAAAAAAATTTTAAAAAGAGTGCGATGGCCGGGAATCGAACCCGGATCAACTGCTTGGAAGGCAACTATGCTGACCATTACACCACCATCGCCCGTACTCTAATAAACTTAGAAACTGTAGATGTGAGTAAACGTCGAAAGTGTAACCTGAATTTAAAATTTAAAATGAAGTAGAGAAATCCAATTAGAAATAAAGATTTATTTGTATGACTACGGATGAAAGTGCCACTTATTAATGCGGCTATGTTATTATTGTTATTGACTTGTTTCCTAATATTAGGTACCGGTGTGAAGATAGCAGACAATTTTAGCTGCAAAAATGTTGAGAACTGCTCAATTCGCGGTTTCAGTGGCGTGCACAATATATACACTGTGTTCATTTGAAAAGTACCCACCCTTAATATTTCGGAAATGCGACATATTAGAAAGAAATGCCGAAACACGTCAACTTTTAACTTGAGGGGGACACTTTTTGGCGCTAATGTCATAAACGTAAGATTCACCCCTTCGCTTCTGGAGATACCCCTTGAATTTTCTCAAATGGCATTAGGTATCAAGTCATACCTCATTTAAAAGGTCTGGTGAAGCTCTATCCAATCATTTTGTTTGCCTTTGAACCAGCCTTCCATTGTTATTTAATCGTTGTTTAAAAACTGCTCTCTTTCAACTTTTATTGCCTGAATGTTAACGGTGGTCACTTTGGACACATGATTAAATAACAGTTATGTCTTGTTAACACTTGTCTTTTCACTATTTGTAAATTTTTTATTCTTTAAAGAGTCTTTCGGTCATAACCTAATACGGGGGCATACGAAAAGTTGAAAGAAAGCCAATTCTAAACAACGATTGAATAACAATGGAAGGCTGGTTCAAAGGCAAACAAAATGATTGGATAGAGCTTCACCAGACCTTTAAAATGAGGTATGACTTGATACCTAATGCCATTTGAAAAAATTCAAGGGGTATCTCCAGTAGGGAGGGGGTGAATCTGACGTTTATGACATAAGCGCTAAAAAGGGTCCCCCTCAAGTTAATAGTTGACGTGTTTCGGCATTTCTTTCTAATATGTCCCATTTCTGAAATATTAAGGGTGGGACTTTTTCAAATGAACACAGTGTATATTGAATCGAACTCATATTTCTGAGAGCCACCTTGATATTCAATGAGTAGAGATATATTGGTGTGGAGGACACACTGTTTGGAGGGAATTTGCTTACGAACAAGAGTTGCAACGTCACCCCTAAAACTAAAATAAATTGTAACTTCTCGTTTCCTTTGGAAACTACAACAAGAACACACTGTTCAAAGGAAATTTGCTTACGATGGGGAACAAGGGTTGTAACGTCACCCCTAAAACTAAAATAAATTGTAGTTTCCAAAGGAAACGAGAAGTTACAATTTATTTTAGTTTTAGGGGTAACTTCTCGTTTCCTCTGGGAACTACAATTTATTTTAGTTTTAGGGGTGACGTTGCAACCCTTGTTCCCCATCGTAAGCAAATATCCTTTGAACAGTGTGTTCTCAATATTCTTATGCTTCAACCCTCCAAATATTAACTTGGCTTCTCGTTTCCTTTGGAAGTTACAATTTATTTTAATTTTAGGGGTGACGTATCAACCCTTGATTCCCATCGTAAGCAAATTTCCTTTGAACAGTTTGCTTTCAACATTATCATGCTTCTAACCTCCAAATATTAACTTGGCGTCTTGTTTCCTTTGGAAGTTACAATTTATTTTAGTTTTAGGGGTGACGTTGCAATCCTTGTTTCCCATCGTAAGCAAATTCCCTCCAAACAGTGTGTCCTCCACATCAATACACCCCTCATGATTGAATATCAAGGTGGCTCTCCGAAGTATGAATTCGATTCAATGTATATTCTGCACGCCACTGAAACCGCGAATTGAGCAGTTCTCAACATTTTTGCAGCTAAAACTGGCTCCTATTTTCGCACCGGTATATAAGATGGCGTATTTGTAAATTAAAAATCACTTGAATCGCTCTTCATTTCTCAAAAAGTCAATGAACTTTAATGAACTTAACAACTTTGCACTCTAAAAGTCAATTGCAATGTTTACTGGCAGTGAGCCATAGCATACTATGATAGTTTCATTCGTAAGTCAAAAAACGTAACTAACAATCCTGAAGATGTAATTTTTATTTGTAAACTTAACAATAAATATCGAAGAATAAATATGTATAATATTCTAAAGGTTTACAGCAAAGTTTTGAAAAATATTTTTCAAAAACAGTAACGGTCAACTAAGAAGAAACAACTACTTCCCGGGATATATGCCCCGACAAACATTGAATTACACTTCTTAGTCTAAAGAGGTCGGTATGATCTACAAGATTTAACCAACCATTCTGGATCTTGTAGATCATACCGACCCCGTTTGACTGAGAAGTGTAATTCAATGTCTGTCGGGGCATATAGCCCGGGAAGTAGATGCTTCTTCTTAGTCGAACTGTCACTGTTTTTGAAAAATATTTTCTTTGATATCTGTTGGTAACACGCTTTACTAAATACGACAATTTTACAGGAAACTGTAATAATACTTTATTGTAAACTTAACGTTTCATCATGTACAACATAGTTCAAATAAGTGAGTACTTTCCTCCCAAAAGTGGAAAGTATGAGTTTCCTTTCTGATATGAGGGAGGAAAGTGTGTACTTTCTACAGGGGTAGGAATAATAATTTTAAAATCACAACAGTGTATAAACTAATGCATTACTGCTGAATAGAGCTTTCAATTCATTTATTAATAACCCTTCTTGACAGTTTAAATAAGAAAACGCCGCCTCTTCGGCGTCATTACCTTGATAAAATCTTTATCCTTTTAAAGGACAATTCTCTTGTTTATTGCCTCTTTGTCACGACATATGTCAACTCTTATCAGGTCCTTTTTCGTCCCAGCAGAACTCCCCGACTTCCATCCTGCCCGCTTCTATTGGGGTTATCTACAGGTTCGTAATTCACCCGGGCTTATCTCGAAGTCGGGCGTTTTATTTCCAGAGAATTTTAATTTTTTTAAATGAGTATTTTATCCGAGGGGTGAGTTTAAGTAGTTTAAACTGAAAAAGAAGCTGTACCTATATCTACCTATATGAATGATATGAGAAAAAAAACACCATAAATTATCAATCAAAAGTAAAGATTTATTAATTGAGTCTACTTCCCGTGGTACTATAACAGTGCTAAATGAGTTACTTTCCTATTAAGTGTCAGATAGGGAACAAAATTTTATAAAACTTAATTATTTTTGATGATAACGACAGCTAGAATGCTACCGAAACGTTGAAATAAAAACATAAAAAATATTGTGGTTTTATTTCCTAAAATAAATAATAGGAAAAAGTTAAAAAAACATAAAAATTGTATTGAAAAAAAAAATGCGATGGCCGGGAATCGAACCCGGATCAACTGCTTGGAAGGCAACTATGCTGACCATTACACCACCATCGCACATGGTAATAGAGGAGATATAAGCTGATAATAGTTAAACTCGCTCATTCGTCGATACTACCATTGAGTGATAATTTATGACTCAACGATACTACACAGTAATTATTATTGATTAACTTAATTAATAGTTATTTAACCAAGTGTATTAATAAGAGCTATTAACAATCAAGATTATTAATCACCCTTTTAATACACGTACTAGTTACAAAACTTTTCTGTCGACTCTACAATAAGACAGGGCCGGATCTACGTATGGGCTTAATGGGCTCCAGCCCAGTAAAAAAATACAAATCAAATTAAAAAGTGTAGAAAAGTATTTTTATAAATCTATTATTGTTTTTTATTATGTTCATTTATTAATCCTCTTTCATTTAAATTATGTTGGTTAAGAATTTATGGCTTTAATTTTTTGTTTGCCAAAGATAAAGAAGGTACAGCAAGCGCCAAACGTGATGGCGAGCGATCGCGCAGTTATAGACTCTACCAACTAAATTACTATTGCTTGTGCTTGTGCTGCTATCGTCATTTAAATTTATAATCACTGGATTTACCTCTGTTTGAACATCTGTGAATGTTTCATTTTCCCAATATTTCCGCTCCATATCTACTACATGTCGGCAACGCTTTTGCCATTCCTCGGAAATGATTTGATCAAACTCGTACTCCGCCAGTTTCCTCACATCTTCCAACTTGAAAGTTACATTCTTTTGAGACACATTGTTTTTGACAGTAGCCCAAATGAGTTCAATGGGATTCAAATCCGGATGGTAGGGTGGAAGTCGCAAAACGTTATGTCCGTGTTCAAGCATAACCTCGTCAAATTTGTATCTAATATGATGCTTTTTATTTCTCTTGCTCAACTCGTATAATTCGGGTTTGAGCATGTCAGGGGTAAACAAAATGTTTTTTTCGTGCATGAATATTATAGTATGGAGCATTATCGGTCACGTTTATCGAATTCACAGTTAAATTTGGGATCAACTTTTCTTGTAACCATTTACCATAATTTTCAGAATTCATTTCTGAATGATAATCCCCCTGATTTTGTGCCTGATTTAAATGTAAGCCGACAATTAGATATAAAGCCCAAGTCACCTCCTGCATGGACAATAATGAGTCTTGGTCCCTTCGAAATATTTTTAAATAACCCTTTGGTTGATTCATCCGTCCAGTTCTTAGAAGATGTATGTCCACTATGAAGGTATGCTTCATCGAGAAACACAATTGGTCGCTGTTGGCTACGAAAATAATTGATTTTTCGTAAATACTTGATCCTCAATGCTCTGATGTCCATTTTCTCTACTAAAATTTTTCTATTATTTTCAGTCCTTCTCCATTTGAAATCTATTTTCTTTGAAATTCTATGAAGAGATGTTCCGGAACCCACAATTCCCAAAACGTCATTAATTTTGTGTTGTAACTTTTTTACCGTAATACGACACCCTTCCGTCTCATGAAAGTCGTAAATAATCCGTCTAATATTGGAATACTCATACTCGGGAATATCAGTTATTGGTGCTCTTCTAGGCCGCTTCTTTCTTGGGGTGGAAAATTTTACTTGCACGTTATTTGCAGAAATTAATTGCTTCCCTTCTCTAACCACTCTTTCAATGGTTCTTATCGAAATACCTAATACAAAATAAAGATTTTTGTTTAAATAGTTATTTTTTAAATTTATTTAATGTTACCTGTAGCAAGAGATGTTTTATTTTTCACATTTGATAACGTATCCGACTCACATTTGACACTTTGAAAAATTATTTCACGTGCCTGACTCTTGATAACTGGTTTTTTGTTAGGCGATGACATTTTTTCAGAAACAACACAAAAATTATTCAGACAATGCCAAACGCCAACAGAATTGGAGGACAACTAATGATACGCCTCTGTACAGAGCATTTATATGTCTTGCAAGAGCTGTCGTGGGAGGTAACATTGAAAATGAGTTTGTGCGCATGGGGGCGGGCTCGCCATCACGTTTGGCGCTTGCAGTACCTGTCTATTTTATCTACTTTGACCTAAGTTTATAATGTATTTTCTATTGAAATAAAAAAAACCTTTCGAATGTTTAATTTTCCCGCATAATCTTTTTTTGGGAAAATGGCAAAGGTCGCGGTCTGGCCCTGCTACAGGGTTATCCTTTTTTCTGAATTGTTGGGCTTCTTGGTGTAATATGGATTTCATCCATTTGGCTATTTCAGTGTAGGTCGTCGGTTCAAACGTCGATTTATCGACACTAATAATTATCATAGTTTAGGAGAATCTAACAAAAACGATATGTAAGTCAAAAACTCAGAAGTATTAAATTGGAAAAGTCAGCATTACAAAAATCACT
Source organism: Lochmaea crataegi (assembly GCA_947563755.1). Taxonomy (NCBI): domain Eukaryota; kingdom Metazoa; phylum Arthropoda; class Insecta; order Coleoptera; family Chrysomelidae; genus Lochmaea; species Lochmaea crataegi. The sequence goes on from OX387423.1 coordinate 78,501,321, forward strand.
TTTTCAATATAACTGTATGTATTGTTGCCTATAATGGAGGAGGGGCACATTTGGCCATCCTATTTAAAATTTGAATTTTTCATACTTTCGCGCTGTTTCTATACGGAAAGAATGATAAAAGCACTTCCGTTTTCTATCATTATCATTTGAGCTAGTTAGCACGTGTGCTTAAAAATCACTAAAGAAAATTGTGTTTTTGTGGTGAAAAGGTAAGTTTTTATTGTAATTTTGGTTCTATCGAAATCTTTATTTATATTACTAATATTTGTTTAAAAATTTGACTCTAAATACGTTAATGTATATATAGTTTTCTTGTGGGTCTTTGTCTCAAGTATAGGTTAGGTCTTATTGCCGAGCCAAATTTTATAAACCGAAAAATACAGTTGGGGCAGGTTCGCATATTAAAAATGTATCATAGGAAAATATTTTCTCCAGATGGTGCGAAATTATAAACCAAAAACCAACAGGTCTGAAACAAGAAATACGCTACCAGAATCATTTTTTCTTGTTTCCAGGAGGATATGCTTATCAAGTATATCACACACTGTGCAAACATTAATTATGGTTTGACTCACTATCAACTGAGGGGATTTGTTTATGAATATGCAAAAGTGCTACCTGATTGCATGTATCCAGATAAATGGGATTCTAATAAAGAAGCAGGATTCATAAATCCTGCACATAAATCCTGCACAAATCTCATCTATCTTTACGTAAGCCAGAAAACACCAGCCTATCTAGAGGAATTGGCTTTAATAAGACCAGAGTGGAAGAATCAAAATTATAGAAAGGTTTTAAACAAGAACAAATATACTCCTGAACAAATCTATAATTTAGATGAAACTGGAGTTTCAACTGTTCTCAATCCACCCAAAGTTATTGCTCCAAAGGGGAAAAACCAGTGGGCCTTATAGCATCCGCTGCATCTGCACCAGTGTATATATTTCTAAGGGTGCGAGGATAGTCCAACTTCAAGTGTTGCGTTTGGAAATAAGTCTGGGTGGATTACTGGCGACTTATTTGTTAAAACATTACAACTTGGTGTCAAGCACACTAAATGCAATAAAGAAAATAAAATACTGGTTTTATTGGATAATCACGAGTCGCATGTAACATTAGCAGCGATTTCGTATGCCAGAGATAATGGTATTGTTTTCCTGTCATTCCCTCCCCACACATCTCACAAACTCCAGCCACTAGAACTTGGGGTTTTTGGGCCATTTAAAAGTAGATGTGCGGTGTCTTTTAATGACTGCAATGGATGTCAACTAACCCTGGAAGAACCATTACTGTCAAGCTGATCCCAAAACTGACGAAACGACCGTTTTTGGACTCATTTTCCCCAAGTAACATAAAAAATTCATTTATGAAACCAGGGATTTGGCCTCTTAATTCCTCAGCGTTTAGTGACACCGATTTTGATGCCTCCTACGTCTATAATGAACCTGCACATTTAGTAACTAATCAGGGAGCAAATGATCATCAAATAGATAAGCCGTCTATACAAGCTGCCAGAGAAACTACACCAGTTGAGAAAAAAATTACATTAGTTGAGGGAGAAACTACACCAGATAAGGAAGAAACAATAAATACAAAAACAGAAGAAGTACATGTGATAAGAACTAACGTCATTACTCCTGAGGCTGTAAGACATTTCCCAAATGCACAGAAACCTGAAATTATTAGACGGCCTAGGGCCAACCAAGAAAAATCTAGGATCTACACAGAGACTCTGGAGAAAACTAGAATAGAAGAACTTGAGGAAGAGAAAAAGAGAAAACAAGCGAAAAAATCTGAAAGACAAGCACAAACATCTGAAAAATAAGTACAATAATCAGCAAAACAAGTGAGAAAAAGGTGTAAAGAAGACAAAAATAATGAAAATTAACCAAAAAAAAATTAAGCAAGTTAAAAAGAAGATTTTTGATACTTCCAGCAGTGAATCCGATGTAGATATTGAATATTGTAGTGAAACAGAGAGTAATCTTAGTCTGGAAGCTTTTAAAGATGATGCTGGTAGTGTGAAATGAATATATTTTGGTTAAATTCGTATTAAAAAATACTGTTTTGCATTATGTAGGCCATGAGCAAAAAATTGTTTCAAGTGACTCATTTGAGGTAAAAGATTTTCGGAGAAGGGGAACAACTAATAAATTTTCCTTTCCCCAAGTGGAGGACGAAGAAATATGCAATAAGGAATATATAATAGGAATTTAAAAAAAATATTCGACGTCAAGACGAGATTCAACCGTCACATTTTACTACAATTTTGAAGAACTAAATGTAAAATAATTTTTTTTTACATGATTTTCAATATATTTTTTGGTTTCTGTTTTCAAGTTTTGTATTTTATTTGTTAAGAGTGATTAAACTTTACATTTTTCTGAATTTATCGTGTTTATGATGCACCATGTTTTCAAAATCGGCCAGTATGTAAACATTTTTATTTTCACTAATAAATTAAATATTACTTACAATTTAAGAGAAATATCCGTCACCATAACTCTAAAAGTGATCAGATAATCGTTTCAATTTAATTAGTTAAAAAAATATAATGTCAGTACTTCTTTCTCATCATAATATATTAAATGGCCTAAAGTGCTTTCTCCTCCCCTACCAAAATCGTTCGGGGTCATTATGAATGATTTTGTCTACGTTAATATCTAGCCTAGGATAATATGTCATACTAAGAAATAAGTTGTCAAAATTATAACAGACCCAACTTCTTAAAATCAATATTGTTATAATTCTGTTCTGAAATTTGTTATTTTCAATGACTTTATTTGGTAATTTATGGAATCATTTCAATGAATTTGTTATATGTAATATTAATTTATGTCCAATACGATATATAATAATTTTCTCGCAAAAATTTTCAATAAGACATTCTACATTGATTCATGAAGAATATCTTGTATGGAAGGAATTATTGTTTCAGGTTCGACCATAATTGGTGGTGCCCCTCAAGACATTAGTAGCATCCAGTCTCAACAAGACAGCAGCAACACGTTACAACAACTTTTACAGCAAAGAGAAGAAGAAACCAGACAGGAAGTAGAGAGGCTGACGGCTGAAATAAGAGCACTAAAGCTGCAGCTTCTACAGTACACCAACGGTATGTTTCTCATAAAAGAAATTTTTATGACTTAGATGAAGTAAAGTAAACTAACAATTAAAATAGCTATTGTTGTTATAAGGAATTAACGTTGCATAATAATAAATGGTCCTAACTGACAAAGGGGTAGCGACCACGGATGTACTATGATACCTCTGGCTGGAATTTTGAGAAGTTGTTTGGGTACTATCAGAATGTCCCAGCTGCAAGGATTCTGCTCAAAGCCTCAAAGGTCGCTAGCTCTTTTTGGAGGAACTTTTAGATAACGGTAAATTAGGTAAGATGACATAAAATCACATCTAGTATCTGTAGTTTGCATTTGGCAGAAGATTTTCTGAACGCGTCGGAGGGTGAGTGGGCTAGAATTTCGCTTTATTTAAGGAGGATTTTGTAGCGATATTTTCATCTTACGATTTAAATGTATACCTAAAAAAGAATATTCATATTTGCTGTCATTATCTTCAATTTTTTTAACAGTATTTTTATTTATTTTTCAAAACAATATTATTATTATTATAAAATGCGAGACATGAATTATTTACATGCCTTCTTATAATATCTTATACATAAATAACTCTTATTGTCATGTGCTGCTTTTATAGATATCACAAAAAGTTCCTCCGGGACTTTGTTGGTAATACCAACATTGCCAACAAAAAGCCCATTGTAGGTCGCCGTCGATTATCAGGTAAACTACCATTCGTATGTTTCCCGTGCAATACGCGAACAAAACTGATGTTTATTAATTCACAGAATAAACTTCCAAGGAATAAAAGTGGAGATATAGAACAAATATGAGTTATTTATAGTAATAAAGGGCTATAAAAAAATAGGAAAAAACAAGATTGCGTTTGCCTATCTGATGGATACATTTTTGCAGACAGTACTAAAATAATAAATGTATACATTATTAAAATGAAAGATACATGAATACTGGATAACTTATCACAAAAATCAAATATATGTATTTGGTGTATTATGCTATAGATAGTAATAATAAACGTCTGTATTAATCAAGTCATTATGTTCTTTCATATAATTAAAAACCAAGCAGTATCTACGAATCACCAGCAAATTGAACCAGCATAAATACTTGACCATGCTCACCGAAGGAGCTGTGGGACCTCGCCGTTGGTGGGGGAGGGGGGCGAGTAGATGTTCCTCTTTGAGCCCTACGGGACGGGAAGGGTTATGTGAAACTAAGGACAGCTCAGCTCGGAAGGTCGATAAACATCATCGTCAAGTCGTGGGAAACCATTACGAGTGCTGAGTGGCCCAGGGTGACAGTGTCGTGAATGGTTCCTTTGGTCACCAGGTCGCTCCCCATCGTATTTAGAACTCACCTCCATATACGGGGCTCTGCGGGGTGGACCGTTTATTCCCTAGCTACTCGAGGGATCTATATGGAACATGGTAGTAAAAACAAAACAGGCCAAAGTGTGTCCAACACAAAAGCTAAATATAAGGTTCCTAAAGCCATAGGGCAGGGAACATCTCAAGAAAACCTAGAGACCACAAGGCCCGGGAATTCAAAAGATACATTGCAAGCTGAAAGGCAAGGAAACAAACAAGGGAAGTCTGTCAAGGTGAATGCGTTGGAAGACGTAGATCTTATGGCAGACGATATCAGGGCTGCAAAGCTATCCGGAGTCTTCAAAGCCAAAGTAGGCAAATTGGTGGAGCAAGGTTAGGATTTCTTTTAGGCTAAAAGATCCATAATCAAGGCCAACTTTAACAAATTTACGGAAAGGACAAAGGAGATACTGTCAAAGCCTGCGAAGGCCAAGATCAAAGGCTCCAAAAGACCAAGGTAAGATGGGACCACCAGAACATAAAAACAAAGGCCAAAAAGCGAAAGTGTCACCTTCAGCGAAGCTGCCGCTTCCGTCAAGGTAGCGATGACAGAAAGGCAAAAAGAGTGGATATATATAATTTTTAATAATGCAAACATTTATTAAATTTAGGAATTTAACGTTATTATCACGTTTGTCGCGCCGCTACTGATACATGACGAAGTAGATAAAAACTAGAGAATCGGCATCGCTTGATCGGTCCTGGCGGTCTGGAAAAGTGACAATATTTCTATCTAATTTGAAATGATACCCAATCATTTTTTTACAATTCTTTACCCACGTAAATATTTTCTAATTTGACGCTGGTTTGTTTGCCGCCGAAAGCTCACTTTTCGCCTGATACAACTTACCCGGAAATTTATTTCTTACCTTTTTCACTTTTCTCGAAAATGATTGATATTGATTTGTTGAAAAAGCCGAACGTTTTCTATATTGTTGGGAGTTGGAAGTTGAGTAGAGTAGAGAGTCGTTAATAATGGAAAAGAAAGTTTCGAGAAAAGTTATTCCTCAGCTGGTGAATACAGGTAAAGAAACGAACGCCTGATTGGTCGTTATCGGTACAGAAGTAAAAATAAGTTTTCATGTAAACAATGGATATGCAACAAAAAAATATTAGAGTTTTTTATAGTACAGCGAATGGAATTTTCCACTTATTTAGGAATAAATGAAATGCTGGGTGTGGAGTGAAATAATGATTTGTGCTCCATGCTTTCCTTTCTGCCCCAATCCGCATTTGCTTATATTCTTTTTCAAGGGAACAATGAAAGTGAAAGCAAAAATACATATCAGTTATTTTTCTGTGTTGCAAAGGAAAACCAAATACGTTTTAGTAAAAATTGGTAGATGCCTTTTCAACGTAACTTCTACAACAAACGATACATCTCATTTTATACTGTCAATTTTAGACTGGCAGTACGACTTCGATGTCAGTCATGAAATAATCACAAATTCAAAGCGTTACATTTCTCACCAAAATGTAAAACGGAAATTCAATGATACTTTTAACGAATTTGTATATGAGTAATGAGTATATTGGAAATGGGCATGGTTTGGTCGATGATGGTTTGATGCAATTCGTCTCGAAATCGACAAAAGATTACCACGTCACTGATCGGTACTTTCACCATCGGTGCTTTGTAATAATTGTATGGTTCTATTGGCAGCACTAGAAGCCGTATTTGGCCTTCCTCCACTACACCTCGTGATAATGGAAGAAGAAAGGATGGGGTTATTTAGGCTGCAAAACAACGTAAGCAACAAAACAGTTATATCAGGACACACAACCATTAAGAACATCGTAAGTGAAGCCATTTTAGATATAAAAACGGAATATATGGCCACTAAACTTCTCCCCGGTCCTAAATATGAGAAAAAGATAAAGGTAAAGATACAGCCAACAAGCTGATGAACTCGCGAGAAGAGGTTCAGCAACGACGTATGTTGGACCAGAACCAGTTCTTGGTACCACAAAGGAAGTGGTCCGAGGAAAAATACAAAAATGGGTACAAAGCCAATATAAACTACAGTGGAGGAACACTCCAAAGCAGGTACACTGTAAGACCTTTATAGGTGACACACGTGTTAAATAGGGCTATATAACGGGGATCACAGCTGCAGACTTTGTGGCATGGAGACCAAAATAATAACCCATATCTTATCCGTCTGTGAGACGAGAGAAGACTTGACCCTACTATACAAGAAGTTACTAGAAAAACGTTGAAAAGCATCCCAAAACATATAGTTCAACCAAGAATGCCTTAGAAAAGAAGTGATACCAAATTATCTAAACTTAAAATGTCATACGAAAACACTTTAAGCCCAAAAAGCCATAAAATGTGCTCAACGAGTCTGGCTTAAAGAGGAAAGGGGGAAATGGTTTAAAATTAGAGACTCCTTGGATATCTACGTAAAAGTTGTACATTCTGAACTCACATTCCAACTACTTCCCGTAGAATTTAACTGTTTAGACAAAATCAGAGAAATTATCAGCACTATGAAGAACAAGCACTATGAAGCATGCAATACTCTAGATACCATGAAACTGTAAGTACTTACAGACACTAACTTTACAAGTAGTGAAATAGAATTTTTAAATAAAATACAGCATACCTCCAAAATTTACGAACAATATTAATTTTAGCTACAGAATCAGAAATAGCTTTAAAATCTTTGTCAAATAGTTTTCTCTATGAAAAATTACAAATTGCCAATTTAATTAAGAATATGAGATCTTCAAAGACTAAACGTCGAACAAAAAATGACATTTCAGCTTTAAATTTAATTAAAAAGAAAATAGAAGATTATAAACTCACAATCACAAAATCTGACAAGGAAAATGCCACTGTCAAGTAAATGATTGTAGAATCTTGTGATGACAAGCTTCTAAAAGCAGACCCAACAAAAAAGTTTTCCAATGATGTAAGAGAGATTATCAATAGCTCAAATTATGTTTTCAATGATTTTGAGAAGAAATACATGATAAATAAAAATCCTCAATCTCCACAATTATATGGAGCCGTTAAATTCAATAAAGTATCGAAACCAAATAGACCTGTAGTTTCTCTCGTTAATATTCCTAATAATAAGTTAGCTAAAACTCTAAACAATATATGTACTTAATAGCTATGGAAGTATATCTAAATGGTCAATTGATGTTACTCTTATGTTCTCTAAAATTCCTCCAAAAGAGTGCATAACATAAATTACTAGAGGATAAAAATGTCAATCCAGGAATAATATCAGATATACTTCATTTGTTTGATGTATGTATTAATCAGAAATATTTCACTTTTAACATTAAGGTATATATTCAAAATGAAGGTTTTCTAATGGGAATCCCTATATAACCAATTTTGGCAAACATTTCTATGGACAGTTCAGAAAGAAAAATCTTTGAATCTAAAATTTCCCAAAATATCTTATTATGGTAAAGGTATGAAGATGACATATTAGCTTGTTTTGTAGGTAGTGAACGGCAATTATAAATATTTTTCAATAATGAGTGGACTAATTATGGGAGTAAAGTACAATAAGCCAACAGGCTGCAGTGCTCCCAGCATGAGAACGGTTCCAAAAAAGGGAAAAAATGGTTCTAGTGGACCAGAAAAGTAAACTCAGAAACACGTGAAGTCCTATCTAAACGTATTTGTTACCATGAAATTTATTTGATTCGGCGATATTCAAGTTTTCGCAGATTAGCATTTATAATAAGGGTGTCTAGCTGAAAGTAAAAAAGGACAGAGTATAAAAAACAAAGTACGTCTTCTACAGAGACAATAACCGAAGATGATCCCACTGGATTTTTATTATAACAGTACAATATTATCTACATGAGTCGAAATAGATGGTAAGCTTTTTCTAAAAGCATAATTAGGTGTAAAATGACAACTATTTCACCGAGCATGACCAGAAATGAAAAAGTTTCAAATTGTTGACCGTAAAATAGGACTAAACAGTCTTAAACGATTCTTTGATACATCATAAAACTTCATACTATGCATACTTCATAAGCCGCAAAAAATATTTGCAACAAAAATTTTCGATTTACAAAAAACCAGCATTTATTAAAAAAACGCCCCTAATGGGTTAACATTAAGACAACCAATCCGAAAGTTGTACTTTGATAAATACAATATAGAGTGTTTGATACATGCTAAAATTTGTACATCCTATTTATTTTATTAATATCAAAAAATGCTTACAAACAGTAAGAGGGTTTTTCCGGGCTCAATAATCGGCAAACAAAGATAAAAATCTTTCTTGGACTAGAGGTAGATACAGTGCTGGCTGTAATAAATGTTACTGAAATTGATCATAATCGGTATAGGGTTTAAATATATTAAATTAATTTATTGAATTAATATATATTCCATTTAAGTATATCAAATCTATAGGTATGTATCATTAATTTTATCAAAATATACACTGTGGCCCGAAATAAACGAATACATTCTTTAATCCCAAATTAAGTTTTGTTTCTAAGGCGATTTATTATCTTTTTACAGGAATAATAACTCAACCCATAGTCTTAATAAAGCATTTAAAGATAATAATAATTTAGAGTTCCATTTACATTTTTCATGTTAGCTTCCACTATACTTTCATAATATTCATCATATTATTGTAAAAAATACATTAGTGTACACTACTACATTTCCTAAGATCGTGAAGTTTTGGCGCTAGTAACAAGCCAAACTTTTTCATATTAAAACGGCGTGGCTTTGGTATACTTTCACAAAATTAGCGCTAGCTTAAACAGCAAAAAAGAATTTGGCGCACTTTTATGCCACAAATGTGGCCTATGAGGCTCCCTCTAGGAACTACATCAAAACGGATATCATATTATGATTTTCCCTACTTCAAAATCCCTATCTCTAGATTTTCACGTCTGTACATCAAGAATCTTTCAATTTACTGTGAAAAAACATTTTTTACATTTCAACTTTGCCACCCTTCATCTTTTTTATTATAAATATTTCATTGAAGCAGGTTGGGTCAGATTATAATATTTCGAAACCGACCAAGTTTCATTTCAGTATGTACCATCACTTACGGATCACCCTGTATATTTACCCCATATCCCAATGATACAGCATGATTTTTAATTTTTTTCCACCTGTACAAGCGAAATCGTGTTAACACTATACAGCATTTACAAAAAAATCCATTACCAGATGGTGGTGAAAAATAGAAGATTTATCGGAAATGTCAAAAAGGGAAAACTCCCAGGAAAACGAGACGAGCTTCGATGCACATCATAATGGGCACACGCTGTCGCATATAGTTTATATTTCCGTAAAATTCAACTTCATATTTCCTGAATTTCCTCATACCTATAAGCAGTGACGGCAAGAAAAGGGCGACCGCCTAATAGCTATTTATATAACTATTTGCAAAATGAACAAATTTTCTGGACTAGATGTGACCACAGACTACGCTTTGTGATCCAACGCATCGTTATGCTGAAAACTGGTGTTCCGCTTATATACAAGATTATTTGTCATTCAGGTGACGAAAAAATTTTTTTTACTTCATTTCATTTTTAATTTATTTTTCTTTGGTTATTATTTATTATCGGCCTATTTCTTTTAGATCTATATGTATATTGGGGTGACATTCACTGAGACCTAAAAGATCTATTGTGTCCCCTCCCTTCTACTTAGTTCCTGAGAAAAGTCTCAGAGACTAGTAGCTCCTTTAGATTTATTTCCCGGAGGAATTTTAGGATGTCTGCAGGCTTTAGTTAAGGTAAGTGTTCCGCTTCCATCCAGTAGTCTCCTATGTGTTGTGCCCTAGTATTCTGAATTGCTGTGCAATTCGCAAGTATGTGGAGGCTTCTTCTTGTACATTCTTCTTCCTCCACAATTTTGAGCTTTTTCAGGCGACAATGACCCGTTAGGACACCTGTTAAAACTCTTAACTTAGGCATTCATTCGTTCTCTACTGGTTGTAGTCACCCAGAAGTAACCTTGATTATCTAAGCCCTACTAGATCTTTCCAATGGTCAGATCTTTTCTTTTTTTTTCCGGATTTGCCTATTTCTTCCAATATTACATTGAAGATGATACCGCAAAAAGTTTCCGGCCCCCAAAAGGGTGTTTCTCTTTGCTAGTTCATCTGCTATTTCATTTCCCTCTATTCCAGTGTTTCCTTGAATCCACATTAAGGTGACGATATTGTTCTCACCTAGTTCATTGAATTTGTCTAGGCATTCCCATACCAGTTTGGAACTAATTACACAAGAACTCACTGCTTTAATGGCTGGTTGACTATCCGACATGATGATAAGTCTTTGCCTTCTCTATCCTTCATCATTATTGAACTTTCCTAGGTCGTGAATTTTCGCTTGAAAGGTTCTTGGGGTTATTCCCAATCCTTCGGAGTGTTTGACTCCTTGCCCGTACACTCCTATCCCAGTTCCTTTTATTGCTTTCGAGCCGTCTGTGTACCATTGAGTGGCATTCATTGGTTGGATCTCCTGTGGATACTGATTCCCAGACGTGGAAGGCAAGCAAATTTGCTGCCAAGTAAATCAATAGTAACGTATGAAACAGTTTATTTTAACTTCCACGAGTGATGGGAAATGAAGAAGAGAAATACTGAAAAAACTATATCAGAAAAGGTTATTCTTGCTCATCTTTCAAACAAAGCAGTATTCCAACTCACCAGAAAAATCAAAAACTTTAGTTAAATAAGTAGTAGCAGTAGTAAATAAGATTACCGAAGTAATGAACTACTAAAAATTCCTCCCCAGGTTGTTGGTGACTGCGATTCTTTTTGTTGTGTTGAGTCAAGTTCACCTAGGTCAGGGACTTGGCAGTTCCAAGTTCTTGGTTGGATGTACTTTTAGAAAGTTGAATTAAGTATATTCTGGTGTATCTAATACATGGTGGCAGTGTTATGGATCCTTCAATTGAAAAGGGCGAAAATGCATTATTAACTCCTTCCTCTAGTTCTATCATTGAAGGCAGTAATAGTGTTAAGCCAAAGAGAGTTTCTATAAAACCATTCTGGATGACTGACTATGGTACTAATTAATGTTAAGGCTGTAGTTTTCACCCTATCCGTTAATAAATTTATATAAAGGATACATAATTTACGAATATTTTAAGTTAATTTTATGATTAATTTACTAATATTTAAAAACCTTATTGTTTAAATTTTATATTTAATAATTTTTGATTTAAAAAATTATAAATTTTTCAATTGAGTTTCATTTTTTAGGGAGGAAACATTTTTTTATTCTGTTTACTTTAATAGTTATTTATGCAGCAAGTGCATAAAGTGGTGCTTATTTTCACGACTGGAAAAGTCAATGCCATGAGTGAAAAACACTTTATGCATATGTTGCATACAGTTTTTTTTCTAGAATCAAGCAAAAACCAAAAAATGTGCTAAAATGTGTGCTAAAATGGACTAAAAATGGCGTCGATTTGAATGTTTATGTTTGTCATGATGACAAAACGCTAAGTAAAATGTCAGATGAGTACAATCTGCAGAGCCATTAGCGAAAATATTTCATTTATCTCATTCTAATGTCACTTTTTTAAACTGTTTAACAAATAACATAAAATATGTTATGTACGAAAATCGATTTAAGAAACGACACTTTTATTAATGATTGTAGAAATAGTTATTTGTATGCCAAGGACTGAAAGTGCTACTTTGTTGGACGAGTCTGAAAATTGCGAGACGAGCGAAGTGAAGCGAGGCGAGCAACAGACGAGTCCAACGAAGTAGTATTTCAGCCGCGGCGTACACAACATTTTTTAGACGACGCATAAGATCCAAGACTGTTTCAATTACACTGATGAAAGAAAATAAATAATAGAGAATTTGCTTTCTTCGGTGAGATCAGGTGGCGTGGATTCGAGTAACTCTTCATCGCTGATGTTTTCTTTTTCATCATCATTCATTGTTATTCATTAATTTAGACAAAACTTCGGATAAAACAAATAATTTCAGAAAATTAAAAATTTAAGGTTATGCAAAATCATCGAAGTGAAACTGTCAACTGTCAACATTGAAGTGGCTAGAGTCACATTTAAGGAAGTTAAAGTTGTCTACTCCAGAGCGTCCCGAAAGTGTTTTGCAGTACGGAAATGTCACTTTCACTACATGGAACACTCAAAACGCAACTTTCGGTATGTAAATGAATACAGAAGGAGCAACTTTCAGATGGCGTCGTCTAAAAAAGTAATTTATTGAAAAGTATTATTTTAACTTAAAGATTATTTTTCATTATAATGTAAATTATTTTTAAGAAGAAAATTACAGTAATTATATTTATATATTAAAGAAATTTAGTTTTAGAAATAATAATTAGTATTAACAAAATTTGTACCAACAGTTGCGGTTATACAAATAATATAAATTAATTTTATTAATAAAAATTAATTGATTAATTTAAATTTTAAATTAAAATTTATTAGGTGGAATTTTAATTATATTTATGTTATTAAATGAGGTTTCGAAATTTAATTTATAAACTAGGATTAGATACCCTATTATTTCAAATGTAATTTTATTTATTAAATTATTAAAAGTTATGTTCTTAAAAATTAAAAATTTTGGCGGTATTTTTGTTTTTTCAGAGGAACCTGTTCTGTAAATGATAGTCCATGATTTGATTTATTTTATTATTAGTTTGTATATCATCGTAGTTAAGTATTTTATTAGAATTATTAATATTTAAAGTTTTTTATAAAAAAATTAGTAAGATCAAGGTGCAATTTATATAAAAGTAGTAATGGGTTATAATATAGTAGTTTACCTAACAAGTGCGAAAAGTGCAATTGCAGATGGCCGGACGACGCGTTAGCGGAGATCGGCCAGCAATCGCGGGCGGAAAGATCACTTGACGCTCGTTAGGTACACTATTTTTTCTACTAGTGTACGGAAAAAACCCAAAAGTTAACATAAAAAAACATTTATAAAAAATTTCAGATGTTTATTATTATTTGACATTAATTTGAAGAGGCTTATACCGGGGCCATTAAAAAATTATTGAAACATACGTTTCTTTTTATTGAAAATTATAGCAGAATTCTAATAATTTTCTTAATTTTTCAGTCATTTTGTAAACTACGACCATACAAATATGTATTTTAAATATTCAAATGTCAGTATACTCACCAAAAACTTAAGAAAGTTACTTTTCCGCACTAAGTGACTAGTGCGGAAAAGTGACTCTTTCAACACTAAAATGAGTGCGGAAAAGTGGACTTTTCCGCTTGCTAGTAGAAAAATAGTATATTGTGCAACAAGGGGGGAAAGTTCAACTTGTGAAGTTAAGTTCAACTAGGTTAGGTTGAATAGCTACGTCCAGGGGACGTCTGTCAGGGATTTGTCAGTGAATTCTGATATTCTGGTATCTTTAACACAACACTTTAACAAAATAAGCATTCCAGATACAAAGACAAGGTTTAGGAGAATTTTTACTTCAACTGAAATTGATGTGGCTGACATGAATCTAGTGTACTAGTCCGAAACAAATCATGTAAAGAACAATCTATTTTTCCTTGGATATAAAAAGGGAAATTCGGGTCCGGAAAGATTCGCGACCCTCGAAATTTTGCAAAGACTTTTTTTTATTAGAAAGCGCTATTGCTATAGAACATTTTAAAAGAAAAAAAATTCTTGGATCATGCACTTTTGTAAGAGAAAATTGCAATTAAAAGTAGATATTTAATTTAAAAAAAAAAGTTAGATAGAACCGGAAATTCCATTCAACCTGTTGGCATCTACACATTTCCTGAAATAACCTAGAAATTTCCTGAAAATAGCGACCTTACTTGGCTTGAAAAACCCTGAATTATACGTCAGCAGCATTACTGTCAGATGCTAGTGTTAATATACAAACGTTGGAATGGCATAGTGGATGGAAGTCCAGCTCTGTTGCTGAAAATTATATTAACGAATCTATCAATAATAACAAAAAAACAGCTGTGAAGATACTTGAACAAAATATATGCAATATCGCAGTTCTTAAACGAAGGACATCGACAAGCGTAACAATGGATTGAAATGTGGCTGTTTGTTAACAAAGATGGAAATATCATAAACGAGTAAACGCTCCAAAACTGTACGTTTAATTTTTGTAGTAAACTGCAGTAATTTTCAAAGCTGACGCTATTTTGGTAAATCCACTTAATTTCGAAACATTTAATAATAACAAAATTACATAACTGATGGATCCTTCTCGAATAACCTTCTTAACTCATTATTAGAACGAATTATTACGTGAAAAATGAAACCATTCCATGGAGAACGGTGATAAAAATCATAATCATGAGTGTAGTCGGTTGGCGTGCCAAATGAGACTATTTACATAAAGTAGTAGCTTAGCTCGTTGAAAAACGTTTACACTATTCACATTCATCTTTTTTAAAACTCCTTCATTATGAATATTTCAACTCTATAGTGAGTAAGTGATCATCAATCTTCCTAGTTGTCGGAAATATGTCGTGGAAAAAATATATCAAGAAAAACTCCGTGAACACTTATTCATTTTTTACAGTTACAGCTGGTTTTTATGTTTTACATTGGGATTCGATTATATATGCACTACTTTTTTTCAAGTGGAAACATCTATTTGAGTTTAAATTGGCTATACTTAAATTTATCAGTTGACAGGTGAAAGCATTAAATGACAGATCCAAAGTCTATCTACTTACACATCTTTTTTTGGAGAAATAATTGATTGAAGAAAAATGTAAATTGATGTAATTTAATGAAAAATTTAATAACGACAAACTTTCTTGAGAAATTTGGTGTAACAAGCAGTTCACAGGGTTTTATTACTAAATAAAAGATAAAGAAACTCAAGCTCAAATTCCCAGTGAGTTTACGATTAGAAATGTTCAACTGTTGTTGAATTTAATTATATGTTATAGCGCTTTACACACTACACCAACAAGGACACTTTACACTATCTTCATCAAATTAAATAAATTTTTGGAAATATGTGAACTCCTGGATTGTAGAAAAAATCTTGTGTGCAATTCGAGCGCAAATCCATTGTCGCGCGGCAACTGTTTCTTTCAATCGACAATATATCATTTTGCAATACACAAATAGCTATTTCGTTGTTTTTTAGGTGTAACTTTAGCATTTAGTTCTTCTATGGATATATTCTTCTCTTTTAATACGTTTGTAAATATTTCTACCTTTTGATTTTCTCTTCTCTATTCCTTGATTTCCGTGGTAAGGTTAGGCCGTATCATTCGAATTTCTCAAACCCTCTATTGCCGGTCATTTCAAACTCGCAAAAATAGATAAAAACCGCAAAAAAAGTTTCAATTTCAGTATTTTGTTTAGTTGATTAAGGGCGTAATAAAAAAAGCCATTTTCTCCGCTAAACGAGCTACATTCCAGTTAAAAATCTGTAGGTACAAAGAAATTTAATTTAAAAAAATGAATATGGAACTATAAAAGAGAAAAAGAAAGTTAATAGCTGAAAACTCCTGGAAACCCATTTTATCTTTTTATATATTTAGTATTAGAGTGTGGTTTATTGTGTAGTACAGGATATTATACGTGCACTTTATTAATCATACCTCAATGAGCTCAACTACGTATAGTTTAGTTCATAATATATCGTTGGCTAGGTTATTTATGGCAGTAGCCATAAATAACCTATCCACTAAATCCTCATTGTGTAGGTCCGAGAAACTTTTAAAATGCAGTAAATGATTGCAGAGTCGGATTAAAAAGGAAATATTATTTGATTTGTTTAAATTGTACAACTTAACATTGATATAAGATAAGATAAATAAGGGGCTTATATGTCCTCTCCACGACGACAGATCTATTGTGTGTGCCCTCCTGTTATGCTAGAGCTCCTTGTTTAGACCCGTCCTCATCACTAGACTTCGAATGCCACACCTCAGGTCATCCATATATTGGAAGGAGTTTTTCCTTTCCTATCGTCGAAAACCTCAGCCTACTCAGGCATTCGCAATAGCACAGTATGTGTGCTGAGGTTTCCTCATCTTCTTGGGAAAACCTGCATATAATTGTGTCTGCCAATCCGATGTTATTCATGCGTTTGTTAAGTCTACAATGCTCCACCAGGAGCCCAACCAGGACCTGATTATTTTCCCATATTGGCTCAGTAGGTACTCCGTGAATTTTGGCGAGGGTTCTTTGATGAACTCTTTGACCTGCCTCATTCTAGGCGCCTTGTTCCACCATTCTCGAGACTGCTTTTTTATCCAAGTACTGCAGTACAGAAAGTTTCTGGGAGTGAGTCTGCCTATTAATTGCCCTTGTTATCTGAGAGGCCTGGTACTCAGGCTAACATCTCTGTAGCGTACCAAACAGTCCCAAACGAGTTTGGAATGTATCTGCATGGAACTGATTGCTTTTAGTCAATCTGCCAGTGATTGATCTGGCTTCGCTTTGTATGTAGATATGAAGTGGCGTCAGGTTCAGCAGGACTTCTAATGCAGCTGTTGGGATTGTCCTCATGGCTGCTGTGACAGACAGGTAAACTGGCCTTTGTATGCCACTCAGCTTTTGGATCGCCCCGGACTAACATTAATATACTAAATATGAACAGAAGTTATTTAGAACTTAATTCTTCTTAACCTACTTTAAATTTAGGTCTGTGCTACTATCACTAAGAATTCCCCATCTCAATAACGAGTTTGCAGATATGCTAATCACTATAAATATATATTTTGCCAATTCTACCACAGATGATCTTAAAGTGGGAAGAGCATTATTTATCCAGCTTTGGATTTAATCTGGTGCCATATAGGGAAGACGCCACTCAGTATGTCCATTTTTAATTGTAATCGTATCACAGACATATTCATTCCCTGAAAATATTATCCAGAATAATAGGTACAGCTGTGAAGGAAATAATTTGATGGTTATCACCTTAGCGAGGAAAGTATTCAGTCAGCGAAGGAAACTCAAAAATTAGATTGTATTAACGTCTTAAGGTGCGTTTATGTTGGAGCTTCGAAGAACGATAAGAGCAGCGATACTAACAAAGCACTTCATTGGTTTGTAAGCAGGTGTTTATGTTGGACAAGTTGAAACAAGCTTAGTGGCCTACCAATGATTAGAGCGAAGACAACTGATCTATGTTTTTCTTTTGATTTCATAGGATTGATTAATATGGATATCGACAGATTAATTGAGTTTTATTAGACCAACTTATGTGGGATTGAAGATTTGTTCTCGACTGCTGTCAAATTGAGTACAATACTAACATAAGCTCACCCTAAGATAATTAACTAAGTGACTCACTTCCTCATAATTATCTACTGAGCTACAATAAAGTACATCTGAAACAGAAAGCTTCCAAAACTCCAACTGTTAACCTGTAAATTCACCGTTCAGACTTATATATCCCCAATTTCCCCCATTACTGTGCCACGTCACAACTACACAGGGCTTAAAATATGACTTAAAATTCGATGGTGTAGATATTGGTTTTGTACAGTGTGATAAATTACCAAAGGCGGAAACTTTCTTTATAGATAGCAATAAAATTTCACAGCCAGCCACATTTACTCCGTCTGAGGATAAGGGAGGCAGCAGGAGACGAGCTCTTTTTTGATTTATGTTCTACAAACTATCGTGAACATTTTTAGATAAATTTTAAAAAGGATATATAAGAATTTGAAAAAAAATCATAATAAATCTTCAATGGTCTTATTAATTTTTTGAGTTATTAGAGAACTATAAAACATTCCTGCATCGACTACTCCTTCTTGGAAACCAATCACGAAAAGTACAAATATCTATCTTAGGAATCGCGTATAAGTTCAACTTTATAACCATCCTGTCGATTACAGCGGTATTTCTAACAGCAGAAAAACAAAGTAACGAGCTTCCAAACAAACACCAAGTGAGAAATTCTACGTTTTTCATCTCGAATTAAGTGACCAAGCTCAATTTATACCACCGTTTAATGACTCCATGCCACTGCACTCCTCCTTTTTCTCTCATTTCTCCTTTACATTTTCTTTCTGGCTAATTCTTTTGTTAGAACTGTTCTCACACTCGTTCTAATTAAAAGTTGAGGTTCTATTACTTATTTTAAAGCATATTTTGTATAGTACAAGAGCCTAGAAGCAATTTTTGATTAAAGTAAATAATATTGCAGCCTGTGAAGCTTTTTATATAATCTCGGTGTTTGATCTGGTAAAAAAGAGCTAGCAAGATAATTACCAAGCACATTTTAACGTACCAAAAGCCAATTAAATTTTGGTTTCAAGTAACAGTTAATCATCATCATTGAGCCGTTCAATCATTGCGAATTCTGACTAATGCCTAGGCATTTTGAACCATTTTTTAGATTAGATTTGATGAGGTGGCTAATCCGCCTATTTCAATACGACTTTTTCAGATCTGAATCTTTTTAAATAGCCAATCAGCGAACATTCGTCAGGCAGTCGCACTGGCATAGGATGTGCACTGTAGTTTCCTTCTCTAGATGACAGAATTTGCACATGGATTCGTCTGTCAACCTCATTAGCTTTGTGTGCCTGTTAAGCTTACAGTGCCTACCTACCATTTTTGGTTACATCCTGTATACATGTTTTTATTATTTGGGAATAATTTTAAGCAAGAAAAATTATGTAAACATATAATTTCCATTTATCTAGTTTTTTTCTGCAATATCAGTACAATAAGAATAAACAAATATCAGTAATTCGTTATTTGCGTTTGAATATTTTAAAAGCATTATTTTTAGTTGAAAAAATTTCCATTGCACTGAAACTGTATAGGTATTGAATGACATAAAATAGAGCTTTGCGTTAAGCTGCTTTTAAATAAATTGAAACCGTCTGATATAACCTTAATCCATCACATTTTTCCAAATAATACGGCTTTGCCTTGATGGTTAACCTCGGTCATGTAAACTTTACCTAATGAGCCTCTTGGCAGAGCCGAAGAGGGAAACCACCGAATCAAGCAGCTTCTTCCGCCTTGCTGGCTCTTCCAACTTAATTGGATTTAAAAGTCTCGTTCACCCAAACAAGGATAATGAGCTTTACAAAGTTTCAGCTTCCTGCTTGTTTTCCTTACTTATAGTTATTCCCGAAAATGCACTGTCACATCCACAAATATCTGACGTGGTGTGTAACATAATACCAGGTTGATTAATTTTATTTTACCTTCAGTGTTTTCTCTTGTTTATAGGAGAGATTTTTTACCAAATTTTGTTTCTATTTTAGTCTTTTTTTCGTACAGCATGGTTTGAGGCGCCATACCTTCCTAAAATGTACTTAAAAGATTTAATTAAAAAATAAATAATCCCAAATATTTATTCTCTAAGCAACGACCGGAAATAAAATAAATATTACTGAGTTTTAACCCGAAGTAAATTAGGAATTGGGAGGTTTTAAAACACCTATTGGTCGTTAAAATGAATGCATTGATGATATAAAATGTTATCGAGCAATGAATTCCCTTTCAAATGGACCCAAGTTTGTTAAAATAAAGGAAGCAGAATAAAAACTACAACTATATTATTTTTCTGGCATTCCTTCTCACCCTTACCAGTTATTTTAGGGGATGGAAAAAAAGAACTGAAGTTATTTATTCATCGAAAATAGTTATTTGTGTATTTAGAGCGTACAGTTATTTATATTATCTTAGGTTATAATAGGAGTGCTAGAATAATCGTCATTTTCGCTGACCTAAAATATACTGACTAGGGATGTTAAAAAATAATCGATTTTCATTGTAATATTAATCAATTTTATAAATTACGAGTTTAAATCGATTTTCAGAAACGGCTCTTATTATTTATTGACTATTTTTCAAAATTTTGACAACTTTTGACGTTTATTGACCATTTTTCAAAATTTTGACAATTATTGACCATTTTCCAAAATTTTAACAATTATTGACTATTTTTGACAATTATTGACCATTTTGACTGTTTTTCAAAATTAGTGACCATTTTTCCAATTTTTTGACCATTTTTCGAAATGATGTCAATTTTTAACCATTTTTGACAATAAATGTCCATTCATAACCATTTTTAAAAATAATTGTCCATTTTTAACAGTTTTTAACAATAATTGACAATTTTCAACCATTTTTGACAATTTTTCAAAATTTTAGACCATTTTTCAAAATTATTGACCATATTTGATAATTGTTGACAATTATCAACTATTTTTCGAAATTTTGAGAATTTTTAACAATAATTGTCCATTTTTGATAGTTTTTGACAATTATGGGCCATTTTTGACAATTTTTCAAAATTTTTGATGATTATTGACAATTGTTGACAATGATGGACCATTTTCCCAAATTTTTGACAATTATTGAACATTTTTGATCATATTTCAAAATTTTTGACAATTTTTCAAAAACTTTAACAATTTTTGACAACTATCAACTATTTTTCAAAATTTTGACAATTTTTAACAATAATTGTTCATTTTTGACAATTTTTGACCATTTTTGATAGTTTTTTACATTTATTGGTCATTTTTGACAATTTTTCAAAATTTTTGACAATTTTTCCAAAATTTTAACAATTTTCCAAAATTATTGACCATTTTTGACAGTTTTTGACAATTATCGACCATTCTTCAAAATTTTAACAATTTTTGTCAATTATTGACCAATTTTGATAATATTTGTCCATTTTTGACAGTTTTTGACAATTATTGAGCATATTTGACAATTTTTTAAATTTTGTTTGAAATTTTTGACAATTAACCATTTTTGGAAATTTTTGACCATTTTTCAATTTTTTTTTATTTTATTTTTGACAATATAGACCATTTTTCAAAATTTTTGACAGTTTTTGACAGTTTTTGACAATTTTTGACAATTATTGACCATTTTTGACAAAAATTGTCCATTGTCCAGTCAGGTGTCAGAAGTCAGAAGGGCGGTTCTATAAATATTCACCAATTGAGTTAATTCGGAGGGCGTGGTTTGACTAAATAAGCGAGCGAAAAAGATTATTTTTTTGCGCTAGAGCATAAAGTAACAATCCTCGGCATTTGTCGACTTTACGATTTCATTTGAATATAGTAATTAATCATTTCACTCGCGACTGTAGAAAAAACAATTTGTGATATTTTGAAGCTATGAATGATTAATTTTGTCTCTGGATTTGAATGTAAATATCGAAAAATGTTCAAGACATTTCAGAACCCTATTTTCAAATCGATATAAATATTTTTCTTCAATTTTTTAGAATAGGAAAAAAATTCTGATTTTATTTGATGTAGGTACTCTTATCCTGACGTTTTTTAGTGATGACATTATTCGCTTTTTTTGATATCGCTATAAAGCTCTTTTCAAAAGTTAAAAGTGAGGTTAACGCATTGACAACCGCAATTTCCCTTCACGCTAACGTGAAAATTTAAGCTTCAACATGTATAATGTAAGAGGTAACTTTGAAGTTGATTAACTTTTAACTTTAGATGTAAGATGTAGGGATTCTTAAAAGAAACCCGTACTACGCATGTGCTCTAAATTGTCATGTGTCAGAGCTATTTAGAGTTTTTGAGATTTGGTTTCAAATTTTCTATACAGTTTGTTAGTTTCCCTTAATACGTCATACATGATACATCCTACCTGACCACAAACCCACTATAAATGAAAATACGACAAATACCTATAATACCAATACTGATGAAATAATTTCGAGATCACTACATCTCATTGTTAAAGCATCAGCTGCAACCATTAATTTATTGAAACTCGTACTTTCAATACAGTTGGTCATCGCCTTCACCTTCGTCTATAATCGTCTTATTTCATCCCTTGTCACACAATTTACTACGGGCTATTAACGTTGAGAAGACGATGACATTGTAAAACAAAATTTTGTAACGTTGCCAAATTGTAGATTTTTCTGTGTTTAAAGAAAACTAGAAAAGTCAATTAGAAAGTTTATCTTTTTTATTGACCTGTACCACGTAAGGCGTGAATCGAAGGTATTTATTATTTATTCACAGTTAACAGGCTTGTATAATGGACTTAAATTCAATTCAGTAAACAGTAAACAATCATTCTATAATTGAATAAACATCTATGATACATATGGGGTTAAATGACGAACTCTATGACCATTTTCACTGAAAACGGTATCGAAGCTGTAGGGGAAGAGTGGTATGAATGGGAAATTTTTTTCAAACCCTTACCAAAACCTAATTTTTTACTTTTGAAGGATTTTTTTACAAAGTTATTTGTTATAGATTAATAAAAAACGGAAAAGGGAAGAAAACCCAAAAGTTTTATTTATTTATAACAAAAAAATTATTTTTTTAAAAAATGTAATTTGTCCCATTCAATACTTTAGAAGCTTGAAAAAAAACAATGTTTTTTAAGTATTTTCAATGTTACAAACAAAACTTCTTTGTATGTATGTATGTACGTAAATTGGGGTGACATTCACTGAGACCTAAAAGATCTATTGTGCCCCCTTACTTCTACTTAGTTCCTGAGGAAAGTCTCAGAGACTAGTATCTTCTTTAGTCCTATTTCCCGGAGGAATTTTAGGATATCTGCAGGCATAGTTCATTCAGTTTGCCTAGGCATTCCCACACCATTTTGGAACTGATTACACAAGAGCTCAGTGCTTTAATGGCTGCTTGACTTTCTTATGGCGTGAATTTCCGCTTGAAAGATACTCGGGGTTTTTCCCAAGTTTTCAGAGTGTTTGGTTCCTGGCCCGTACACTCCTATCCCAGTTCCTTCTATTGCTTTTGAGACTTTCTATTGCTTTTGACAAAACTTCTTTACTAACACACTAAAGATATAAAAGTCCAATTTTAGGTAGTAATTCGGACTTTAAATAACTGTTTTGTTAAAGGATTAGTCCAAACAGTCTCTCATAATTCTCAAAAGAAATTGAAAAATGGATTATTTCTTGCGATCTTTTGGTTCCACTATTGCGGTTTGGTGGTTTGAGCTTTTTCTTTATACGGATTTTTCAACGTCACTTATATCTTCTTTTAGTGGGTGATAGAACCTATTTGAATTACCTAATCTTCTTAAAAATTTAATTTGCAATTCTTGGTTTTCTAATTTTGATTGAATGCGTCCTATAAAGCATAGTTTACTTTTCTTTGTGAAGCAGTCAACAAGAACGGAGTCATTCTCTTCTAAAACTGGTGTTCCTTCAAAACTGAAATCTGATGTACAAGCTTCATCAATGTCATCATCAATGTCATCGTCTGTATTTATTAATTCCATGTTCTCATCGTCGGAGTCACAACTACTAGCTTCTTAAAAAAATTTTCTCACTGTTTTGCTACCTTTTTCCGTTATATTCCTCTTCCGTAACTTTTCGTTATGTGCTTCTTCAAGTAACTTTTTCACACCGGTGTCAGTTATGACTCTTGTACTTCCCTTTTTGCGTCCTCTGTTGTTTACGTTTTTTCTTTCTGGAGCTTTTGGAAAAAGTTTTATAGCTTCGGGTGTAACCGCTGTTTGATTGTTACTACTTGTACCTGGAATTGCTTCAGGTTGTGCAGAATCGAATGGTGTTGGGTCGGTGTGATCTGTGACAGAAGAGCATAAGAAATCCCGTCTCATCACCGTTGCATATATTGTCAGCTGTGAAGTGAAATTAGTTCATCACGTTTTCTAAGTTATTAAAAAGTTTGTTAACCGAAGTTTCAATGAAGGCAGTTGCCCGGGATTAGCTAGTTTTTTCAGGTTTTCTTAATGGTAGGAAATTTTTGTGACGCTTTTTAGAGCCTTTAAGCCAGTCAATGCTTGCTTTCAAATCCGTATCCCACTTTTCTGGATATGTTATGTTCAGTCCTTTTGTGTATTGATAAGCCAGATGCCTTAACGCTGAATGTCCCAATCCATAACACATTTTCGAAGCCGTTATAAGATATTCGACTAGGCAAGTTTCTTGTTGAGTTGTAAAAACACGTCTATTTCCAATATGGGGCGTATGGTTGAAATCGTTTGGGTCAGTAAGGTGAAGCGCTCTTTTAACTGCTCTATGTAGATCTGATTTGGAGATGTTATATATTTGACTTGCTTTACGAATTGAAAATTTATCTTGAATAATACTTTTAACTGCTCTTTCCATATTCTTGGGGTCTACTCGAAGAAGTTTTTCCCCTTTGCGAAACATTTTTATTGAAGCTTGCTTCTTATTGCACGACATCGGACTTTCGGGAAGGCTAGTGAACTCGTGAAACGTGTGATGTTACGAAAAAGCGTTCGTCACGCGATAACTCATTCAAGCGACTGTGCGCAATCTCTCTTGCCGCACTGAGCTCACACACCTATAGGTGTGAAAAATTGTCAAAAATTGTCAAAATTTTGAAAAAATGGTTAATAATAGCCAAGAATTTGGAAAAATGATCAAAAATTGTCAAAAACTGTCAAAATTTTGAAAAAATGGTTAATAATTGCCAAGAATTTGGAAAAATGATAAAAAAATTGTCAAAAACTGTCAAAATTTTGAAAAAATGGTTAATAATTGCCAAATATTCTCAAAAATTGTCAATAATTGTCAAAAATTTCAAAAAATATTCAAAATTTTTGACAAATTGTCTAAAACGGTCAATAATTGTCAAAACCAATCAAAATTCGTCAAAAATTGTCAAAAATGGTCCAAAAGGATCAATAATTGTAAAAATTTTGAAAAATGTTCAAAAGTGGTCAAGATTTTGAAAAAATGGTCAATAATTGCCAAATATGTTTAAATTTTTGAAAAATTGTCAAAAATGGTCAGTAATTGTCAAAGACGGTCAGTAATTGTCAAAATTCGCCAAAAACTGTCAAAAATCGTCAATAATTGTTAAAATTTTTGAAAAATTGTCAAAAACTTTTAAATATGGTCAAAAATTGTCAAGCATTTGGGAAAATCGTCAAAAATTGTCAAAAACTCTCAAAATTTTGAAAAAATGGTAAATAATTGCCAAATATTTTCAAAAATTTGGAAAAATGGTCAATAATTGTCAAAAATTATCAAAATTTTTGAAAAATGGTCAAGTTTTTCAAAAAATTTTCAAAAATGGTCAAAATTTTGAGAAAATTTTGAGAAAATGTTCAATAATTATAAAAAACTGTCAAAAATGGTCAATAATTATTAAACATTGTCAAAATTTTTGAAAAATTGTCAAAATTGGTCAATAATAGTTAGAACCTGTCAAAAATGCTCAAACATTGTCAATAATTGTTAAAATTTGGAAAAATTGTCTAGAATGATCAAAATTTTTGAAAAACTGTCAATAATTACCAATAATTGTTAAAATTTGAAAAAATTGTCAAAATTTTGAAAAAATGGTCAACAATTGCCAAATATGTGAAAATTTTCGGAAAATTGTCAAAAATGATCAATAATTGTCAAAGACGGTCAAATTGTCAAAATTCGTCAAAAGCTGTCAGAAATGGCCAAAATTTCAAAATTTTCGAAAAATGGTGAAAAATTCACGAAAAATGGACATTCTATTGTGCATATTGTGTCGGCGGTCGACCGCTCACTTTTTTTTTAATTAAGAAAAATATACCTAACTAATAGTTTGGTTTAAATATTCATACCATTTTTTTTTCATTTTTAAAAGGTTGAAAGAAAGGTGAGGGTAATCGTGAGTTATATTAATTATTAAAGAAAACATATACAAAAAAGCTGCCAAAAGAAAATTGAAAAAATTAACGTTTTGTTCAACAATTTTGGATTTATTTTAAAAGTGCACCAAATATTTATCTTAGCTTAGACAAAATTTCTACCAATTTATATAGAAATCGAACTAATACTCTCGGAATTACAGCAAGTTGAATATTTTAAATAGCCATTTTGTACCGCCGTTTTAAAGTTTTTTAAAAAACTAATTAGATCTTCCTCTCGTTTCAGGTAACACGCCTGCCAATCTTCTGCGAAGTTACATAACTATTTTTTAACATATTTAAACCCTAAACTTAATGTCATGAATGGGACAGTGTCCCATTCATAGCGTAGTTTTTTGTCCCATTCATAACCTATTGCAATTATTTAAATAAACAAATGCAAAAAATATACCTTAACTTTGCAGCATCTAAAAACGGTAGAAATTGTTCAGGGGTACCTTAGGAACATTCACTATTAAGCTTTTTCGTTTTCTTCAAAACAATGTTTTAATTTACACTCATTTATCTTAGAGAAAAAAATTACCCGATGCCGGCGTAAGCATAAATATTCAACTGAAGTGTTTTGAGATCAAGTTTGAGATCTCAAGGCCAAACTATTTTTAATGTTGAGTATATATACGTAACAATAAAAAGTTATAAAAGTGATTTTAATAAAAGAAAACTACTGTGTCCCATTCATGGCACTTCTCCCCTAATCATTTTGATATCAGAATGTGATTTTTCCAAAGACTTTTTCCGTACTCCTATTTCTTTTTCTGCTAAAATACCATCAGTTCTCATATAATTTCTGTAAAGTTTTTCAACTATGTCCCAAATATGTTCAATGTGAAGGGGAAAATCGACGAAAATTTTTCAGCTAATATATCAGCTGCACATGCTGATAGTGTTTTATGCCAACAAAAATTAACGAAATATTAAAGCATGCATATGTTTAGTTTAAACTTCGTGAACTTAATCAAGCTACATAAAAAATATAATATGAGGTTCGGGAAGAAACACGATTCGCCCAGTCACGAAACTTTACCCTCTTCTGAAATCGTGTTGTTGCATCCCTTGCCACACTATACTATTGTTTCTTTTTGCTCCATTTGAAACAATAAGATCACAGAAATAGAATAAAATTTGTATTGTTCATTTGTTATAATTTTCTCAACGCAATAATATACTCATTTTCACATCTGTATGTACACATTAATCATTTAAATCGGCGGAGCGTACTATTATTACAGGTTTTCCAATAATTTCCAGATACCGAATTCTATTTTAAACAATTTATTATGTAAATATTTCCACTAAAGCCACGAGAAATTTAAACCATTTCAAATGAGCCCGCAAAGCATGCTCGGCAAATTAATTACTCTTGGCGAAAACAATAGTTTTGGAAGTAAATATGAGCTGAAAAGGAACAAATGTTTAAATTTTTTAATACTCCATAGACCACGATCCTAATTAACGCCTTATGGAAATTTTAATAAATTAAACGAAACAAAACATTGAATTGTTTTTTCGAAAAAAATCCATTCATTTTATAGTGAAGGGGTTTAAACGGTCAACCATTTCTTCATTGAATCGATTCGCGAAATATTAAATTCAGATTTGAGCAGATTTTTTTGTTACAGGTGGCACTAATAGTCTTCAAGCTCCACGCCATTCGAGTTCTTCCATCAATTTAAATTCTTCCACGAATCCCACAATCACCAATGCGGAATGTTCCAATTACATCAGAAAACAGATCATGCAAGCGGAAATATTTCGTGGTACGCCACTGAATAACGAGTACGAACTCATTCCTTTCAATCATTTTACATACAGTAGAGTTTATCCGATAGATTTAGGTCTAGGAAAGAGAGTGGTGGAAAAGCCGATTGGTTATAAGAGGAAAGATTTATTGGAAGCCTTAATGAAGGGATTGGAAATTTTGAACAAAAATGTGACTGAAAAAATAGCTAGGTGAGTATTTGTCACTGCATAATTCATTTATTGTAACAGCTGTCATTATAATAGTTACCTAATTAAAAAGTAAGGTTTTCTAACCATTCTCTTAGTACAAATAAGAAATTGGTAATTTCTTGGCAAGATCCTTCATTCTTACTTAACTCACTGTCCCTCTAACTCTTATACATACTACTATTAGTACGGAATCCGACTGCAAAATCAGTACGTTCATCATATGGTTAATTAAACTCAAGTTTTTACATATTTTTATGAATGGGGGAATACCCTTTAAACAATTGCCCGTTCGGCCGCAACCTCTTCGCAGCCAGATGATGATGGACGTACTGATTTTGCAGCCGGATCCTAGACTATAAATATCATAGTATCGAAAGTGGGATAGCTCCCGGAAATTCTGTTCGATCACGCATGAGGTCACGCGCATAGGTAACCATTTTGAGATGTCTACATTTGCTAAGCGAGATTAGCGGAGTGCACGTCGAGTACTAACAGGGACGGACTATTATTTGTAGTAACACTTGCAGTTAAAACGAAGTATCATATTTAACCTTAATCAACAGAGTCAAGATCGGCAGTTCCCAAATTATCACTTATAATATCACAAGAGCTTAAATTATTTCCAGGAATAATTTAAGCTTGGAAAAAAATTATTAATCCAACCTGACATTTTAAATTATTATAATTTAATTTACCTTTTTCACTGTCAAAAAATTTCCACTTAAATATCGTCTCGCCTCGAAAAAATTTCCGGAAATTTTTTCAGTTGCCATGGTAACTAGTCAAAATTAAGGCATCTTATTGGTTAAAACACGTGAATGTTTATAGACTAAACAAGTTTCTAGTTTTCCTTCATGAATAAATAGTTTACTAAAATTAATTTCCACTTACCTTGTTGGTCGATAAGCAATTTTCATCATTGATTTTATACTTATATGATAACCATTGTTTTTGTAAACACTTGTCATTTGCAAACTGATTTCTTGAATTTAGCAATTATTTTTACTATTTTTCAAGTGTGGAAGGGATGGTAATACATCATACATAATTTGCCACTGTGTTAGATTTTGTTTCTCAACAAAAATATGATATTTCTTCGTTTAATTCAACAACTTGTCTATTATTGAACAGCCATTTTGGAGATAATTAATAAGAGTGCGTAGAGCGTCGACTCCAAACACAACTAAGAAATCCGACTGAGATAGGTAGTTTTGTGCTGTATCAGAGTAAGTTACAGGGTTGTACTGAGAAAGGAAGGTCAGGTAAATTTAATAAAATCTTAATAGGTGGAATTATATAAAAAAAATAAAAAGATCATTAACTGTATTCAATACTGCATATTTATTTTATTTCAAAATAAATATTGGCGCCCAACTATACAATACAATAAAATCACAATTTCAATAATCAATTTAAATAAAAAATAATAAACCCCATTACCCCATACGCACATTACAATATATTGAAATTGTATCTTCAGTTTGTTTTATAATGTTCTGCATTTTAAAATAAAAACAGGCAAAGATTCTGTTTTTTTACCAAAAACGTGTGAAGCCACGTTGGTCTCATATGGCACAATACGTGTTAAAAAGTACAGGTGTGAAATATTCGGTATAATTCAGTAATTGCACTTCAACTCTCTTTTTTTGTAATATATTATCTTATTTTAATTATAGATAAATTTAAACTATCAATAATAAATAATTTTTTCCGCAGATATACTTTGGATGACTTTCTGGAAGGATTATACAGGGTGGAACCAACTACGGGAACTCAATACGAATTGTATTTTAGGACTAAAATATCGGGTTTTACAAAAGTGATAATAATGCGACCATTCGCTCCGCTTCAAACGATAAAAACCGTAGGACATTTCGGGCCGAAAGAAAAAGAATTAATCCATATAATTTTACCCCTTTCTGGACGAACGGCAACATTCCAAAGTTTCATGGATAAATTCGTGAAGATCGGTCTTAAAAACGACAGAAAAGTGCATTTAACAGTTATATATTTTGGAGAAGAAGGCCTATCCGAAGCTAGATCCATTATGTCGAGGGTTCTGTTGACCAAAAACAGCGGTGGTAATTCCAATAATCTTCGACTCTTAGCCCTAAACGAAACTTTTTCTCGTGGTAAAGGACTACGTGTCGGAGCTGAACGTACCTGGGACTTAGACATAAACAAAGACTCAAACAAGGACGTTTTGCTTTTTATGTGCGATGTAGATGTAGTGTTTAGTGCCAGATTTCTGGATAGGTGTAGGTGGAACACTGAACCTGGTAAAAAAGTTTATTATCCGGTTGTGTTTAGTTTATATAATCCCCACGTTGTGTATACGTTGCAAGGGAGGGATGTGCCTCCTGAGAATGATCAACTAGTTATTTCGAGAGATACAGGGTTTTGGAGAGACTTTGGTTATGGGATGACATGCCAGTACAGGTAAATATGAATTTTTTTATCATAATTTGAACCATTCGGAATTTCATTCCTACTTGAATTATCACTAATTGGATTCCCAAACTAGGAGTGCTACTCATTATTATCTCCTTCCGCTGGAAACGCACCCGATGGATCATTTCGTTACGTTTTCTGTTAAATCAAGTTCTTTTATATCCTATTCCTTCTAAATAAACTTGTTTATTTCCAATACATTGTTACTTATGGCACATGTTGAGCTTCCATGTGATCAGAGTTCCTTCCTCGTATTGTATATTAACAAGAGGCCGGTATATAAATAAAATATAAATACGGATAGAATGGAATAATGTGACGCACTAGGGCTTCGACACCTTTCTCATTTTCGCTTATTACGTATGCCGTTCATTTTTGAGAATGTTTTCTAATGAACTATTTTCCCCCTTTTGTTCTGATGAGATTCCACAGCGATTTCTGTGCCACCCACTTTCTTGAGGCCATGTTTATTTTCGATTTTGCGACTCTGCAGAAGGGTTCCGGTCCAATGGATGGCATTGATAAACCTTGTCTTTCCTACCTTTGAATTTCTCCATGTTTGCACTAATTTCTTCACTGGCAGAGCCAACAGGGAATTTCTTCAACGAAGTGATAAATTAATTTTACTTCAGCTTGGAAAATTCTGACGTCCAGCTTAGCCTGTACGGGTAAACCTTTCTTCCAGTGCTCCCTACCTGGTATTGTGACTGTCCTTTAGGTTGAAGTGTTGCCCTATTAAGTCATTCGTTTTTAGCTGTTCGATAAGTTTTCGAGAGTCAGCACTGTTAATTTGGCTTATGTGTAGTAGACTTTGAAGTAGTCTGTGCGTTCAAGATCTGGCTTTGCCTTGTATACACATGTGTGGTGGTGGTAGATTCAGCAGGACCTCCATCGCAATTGTGAAAGTAGTTTTTGTGGCTCTCGTAGTACACAGACAAGCAAGCCTTTGTGTGCTACATAACAGCCTTATAGCTCCCATTTGCAGTGTCTTTGTGCACCACACTACTAATTAGTAAGCTCTTTGGTCTAAAGACCCCTCTTGTTTACAGCCGTTGGGTCATTTTTGGGTAGAGTCCCCAGTATTTATCAAACATTCTTCTGCATCTGTCAATCTTAGATTTCTGTGTGGACCTCTGAAGGTGAGTGTTACAAGAAAGCTCTTAATTACAATGTTCTCCAGAGTACTTTGGCAAATGGAATCACCGTTCCTCCTAGCACTATTGGTTCAAGGCCTAGTAGTGCCGTCGCATTTTCATTCAAACTAACATATCAAAGATGTTACCAACTCTCAGCATTAACTGCACAACTGCTTGAGAATATTAACGCTTTTAACTACACACTGCAGATTTGCCTAATAGATTAGGTTAATCTTAAAGAACCAATGAATTCAGAAGCACCAGTAGAACGTGTTAATATCAAAGTCTGGAAAACCTAAACTCCATTGTCCAAACTGCCGAATATTTTGTATGAATCAGACAATGTCTTGTAGTTTTGCCAACCCTTAGACTATACAGATACATTCAAACACAAACGGAACATAGGGATTTAATCTATTGTCCGATCTAAATAGTCCACCAACAAAACATTTCTATAAGTTCACTTCAATGAATATCAAGTATTGATCTGGACAGCTGGATTCAGACCAATGTAAGAAACCCCGCCCATTCTCCTTCCAAAATTTGTTAGTTATGTGCGAACTGCGATTTAGTATTGAATAAATATTTGATGGTGGTAGTAAACGTCGCTACATATTGAAACAATATGCTTACGTTTTATGTGGTTGAAATCGAAAATTAATTGTTAAATTCTCTTTAACAATAAATGTTTCGAGTTAAGATAATATGTTTTGATTTCTTTTGGCAATAACGGCTTTCAAAATAAAAATAAATTCGTAAATGAAACAAAATAAGATTCTTTAAATTGTACTCTACCTACCGACTGCTGTTTACTGACTGCTAATTAAGGACCGCCCACAGTTGAGAATACGGATTGGTGGGAATTGTACGATATGTTATAGTTGTCCAAATAAACGATTGTAATAATCGTGTTTTCAATCTGTTGAAGCTAGATGTTGGTCGACTAGTTCAAAAGCAGTTCTGATACAATGCTTAAAATCCTTATGTTCCGTTTGAGTTTGAATGTATCTGTATATTGATCCGTCTGTTAAGTATAAATTGTGTTTACGGTTGGTAAATTTATATTTATTTTGTTTGCCAAAAAACAACTGGATATGACGTAATCGTCTCCTTAACGTGAATAGTCCACACGATGCAAGACGTTAAATTTGCTGTAAACATATGCTGGCCTCAGTGTACATATTTCTTTTCAAAGAGTACACAAATGATCGTATTTTATACATTCTGCAATATGAAAATGTTTTTATTTATGTTTGTGCATTCATCCAAACAATCAAACCGAAAAATGTAACTTTTATATCCACCGCATTGATCGGATCGTTTCAATGCGGGAAATATTCTCATTCTGTATGACAATTTTCACAATGACCAAAAACGATGAACAAATACAACATGGCACTGTTATACACATGATTTAAAAAAACTGCACGAATATAATCCAGACTGAGAATTGGAGAAACTCGCTTATATAGCTGAAATTAGTTCGCTTTTTAATGACTGGCGATGAAATACAATACAAAGGTAGTTTATTAATCAAATATTATCATGATTTTCATAAAGCAGGATTAGTTTGCTTTATTCTCCAGCTCAAATCAATTAACTACTTTATTATTATTAATATCGCTTGGGCCCATTCTGCCCCACTAGGAACATTCAGTAATTCCTGGCCTTCTTTCATCACAACTGGCCTTCCAAAATTATTCTGTGACCAAATTTCTGATAAAAAATCTCATAAGTCAAGAGTAGATGAGTGAATAATAATTAATAATTTGATCCAATATTCTGACCAGATTTATCAGGATGAACAATTAATTTATTATATTATATACTCCCTGTGTTATATACCTCATACTTTAAAATTAACATACTGAACAATTGACAAAGGATTGGGACTTGTACGAGGAAGGCCCGAGATCAATGGAGCATTTTCAAGTGACGTCATCCCGCGCCATGTCAGCTGATCACGGACAACCTTCAGAAAGATGGATGAAAATAGCATTTTTTACTGATTTGAATATAAATCGAGAACAAAAGTTAATTGGTTTTGGTAAATTTGTGTACTGTGTATTAGTTGGATACTATAATTACTTAAAAGTGTAAAAAAGCAATTGTTATGAGTTTTATCGTGTTGTTATGTTCGATTTGAGGTTATATTAGAATTTAGTGTGAAGGTTGTCCGGTGACAGAAATACGTCACGAGGACGTACTTGGAAAATATCATTTCCCGCTACCGACAGATACAATTCACTGACTTTGACTGACGTTTGAAGACCAAAAATGAATACTAGTTTGACAAACTGGAATAAATTAAATGTTATGAGATGCCTACTGGCTAATTCCACTACGACCTTTTCAGATATATTTTGGTCTTCGTTATCTAGATTACTTTCTCCAGCAAGACTCTTTCGATGAAGTTTACCAGCTATTAGACTGAATCTTTCATTTAGTTCTTCGCCAGGCTTTTTGTCGCCTAGTGAAGAGATACGCACAAGTCAAACTCGCCAATGATTATAGCTTTAATAATTCCAACTATTTGTCGAATTAGTTTGAAATAAGTAGTATATTGTTCAACGAATGACGAAAGTAACATTTTTTCAAGTAAGAGAACAGTTTAACAAACGAGGTGAAGCTTGACATCTCTAGCTGAAGCTTGACATCTCTAGCCAGGTTATCGCACTGACATAGAATATGTTGTATCGTTTTTTATCCCAACTGACATAATCTGCACGTGACTTCGTTTGTCAATCCGATCAGCTTTAATAATAATAATAATTGGGCTTATAGTGCAATGTTAGCAGACATATCACAGTATTCCTGTATTTTCTGTATCAAATCTATCGTAAACTTTGGCGAATGTTCTATTATGAACTGTTTCGCTTGACTTTGTCTTGGAGTTTGTCCACCTTTCAATGGATTTGTGGGCTACCCACTTTTCTGTAGTAACATACGATTAAAGACTTTGGCAACATCTCTAACACTTCAATCTGAATTTGAATTTGCCAAGGCCAAGAATATGTTATAATTATTTAGGATTTCATTGAATTTTATTTTTATATTGAAATGTTTGATGAACTTTTAACGTTGTTATTGACTAAGATAAATATTACACAAATTGTTTTTTTTTCCAGATCCGACTTCCTTAAGGTTCGTGGTTTCGATGAAGACATCGTCGGATGGGGTGGAGAAGATGTTATGTTGTATAGAAAATATGTTAGAAGTAATATGAAAGTTATTAGAGCAACTGATCCTGGAATTTTTCACATTTGGCATCCAAAGGTAGGAAAATTTATATAAAACTTATCACGATCACTTTAAAAAAATATATATTTCAACAGAATTTCGTAGCCAGACAACAAAATAAGTGAAAAATTCATAAACTCATAGTAATGCAAATTTCTTCACAAATCCTCTTGTCAACGGTTACTTAATAGGCCTGTAACCATCAGTCGATCACGTGCATATCACACTTGCATCATTAGTCTTATTAACGACACCTGTCAATTAACAGTTCTCTTATATAATCGCTTGCGCTTCCAGTCTATTCTGCCAGCTGTTCAACGACAACTCCCATACGGTTTCTTTTGTGGTTTATTCCATCACGTCACAGAGCAAAAATTAGTCGTTTTTGAATAAATTTTTATTATTATTCATCACTTAACATTATATAGGTACAATAATAGATGTCCAGTGATATTTCCTAAAAACGTGATATTTCTAGAAAGTGCAATAGTACGTTCTATGCCTTGAAAAAACGTGTATAATATCAATTTTTCACTAGCCTGGAAATATAAAATTCAGTAGGTGTTTGTAGTCTAATAAATCAGCTTTTTTATAAAAATTTTCTCGTACAAATCATATCTTGATAAATAATTTGCTGCTTTACCCTCAAAAACCCTTCTCAACTTCTCTATTCCCCATCTAGTCGTTATCTCTCAAATCTCTCAATTTTTTTTCTCGGACATCCATCGCCTTTCGATATAAATCTGTTGAAATTAAGGACCTAAAAAGAATTTGGTCAGTATAATATTACTCCAGGGGCGTATCTATACACATTGTTTCCATTGAAAGTTTCAAAATTAGCGCACTGTACATTCTCAGCACTCATGAAAATGTATGTTTTTGGAGTGAAAATTCACTGGGATCTAAAAGATCTACTATAATTCCTGCTTCTATTCATCTGCTCAGAAAACTTAACAGAGACTAGTAGCTCCTCAAGTCTCATTCCTTGAAGTAATTTTAGGTTATCTGTAGGTTTCGGTGTAAGCAAGACTTTCTCTTTCATCCAGTAATTTTCCAGGTGTTGTACCCTGGGATTCTGTAGTGCCATGCATATCGTAAGTATGTGAATGGAGGCCATTTCACAAAACCTACATTCTCACTTCTCCACTGCTTTCAGTATTTTTCGGTGACTATTCAGACGGTAGTGTCCAGTTAGGACCCTTGTCAAAACTCTCCATATATCTTGACAACTTTTTTGATCTCACTTGGTCGTACTTTCCCAGGACTATTTTTGATTGTCTTTGGCCCTACTAGATCTTTCCAATGGTCCAATTTTGTCATACCACAAAATGCTGTGGACCCAAAAGGGTGCTTTAGCCCTTATATTTGGTAGTTCGTAAGCTATTTAGTTTTTTTCTATTCCAACGTGTCCTGGAACCCTGACCATATTGTGCTTGCCTAGCTCATTGAGTACAAAAATGTTGAAAGAGAGAATAAATTTCCAAAAACTTTGTAAAGCGATCATAATCTCTCTGCTAAATACTTTATACTTTATGTACCCTTTTTGGAAAGTTCGTTTTTCTACAATCATAATCAATATTTTTGTAGCCTTCAAACAAATTTCAAATTTCGCTGTATTATTCGAAACAGTTACTTGTTTCCAACAACAGAAAGCTGTAACTTTGTTTTCCTAACTTTCCCTCCAGCTTTTCAATAATTGCGCTATGATCCACTGGGTCACTCTCTTTCCCCTTTCCTTATTGAACTCCAGTCGGTTATTTTATGTCAGATAAAAAATATTTACAACTTTTTCAAAAATAGTATTCGGTTGATACGTCCTTGAACCCAACAAGTCAAAAAATCAGTCTATCTTCCGTCCTTCGATTTATTATCAAGTTTTTCCTATTAGGGTCCCTGTTTTATCCTCTCTTCGACTATTTATTAAAAAAAAAGACGATGCCGGTCGGTTCTGAGATGTGAGTGCTGGGGTTTATGGATTGTTTTAAGGTCAGCTTGAGAGATGTCGAGTAGCGTACGATATCAAAGATATTAAATTGTATATAATAACTCGGCGACGGGATGTACAATCCAGTCCACAATCCCAAATTCTACAGAAATAATTTCAGAAAATCTTATTTTACTTTGAAATAAACGAAACTGAATGAAAAACTATTAAAAATTTTACTCTGTAGATAAGAGGCTACAGTTTTCAAAGTGATAAAGGAAGATGACATTTGAAAAATATATGAAATGAAGTTTGCAGATGATAATTTCTTCACTTGAAATGTTCTATGCTACCCAATCAGTGTAAAAAGGCAAGAAACGCCGAAATTGAAACACCAAAAAGAAAGCTGAATTTCTTGACGAGTCTAAAAAACTGTCGGGATGGTTTCTTGGCTTAGCTCATGCTGTGGATATGAATTAAATTCAGCCAGTCCTGTAATATTTTTCATAATCTACTAGGTAAAACCCGACTACGAGTAGGTTTGGCTCAGTTGTATATGCATTATTGAGGTTATATCTTCGTTTTTGTGGCTCATTTCTTAAGTAAGGAAACAACACATTTTTTGATTAACTGAATATAGGAAAAAACTGCTGTTTGCACAGACAATTGTCTGAAGTCTAACTTACCTTGATAATAGCAATTCTATTCTATGTTGTCAGTCAACATCTTGTGTAGATTCATTGATTAACGAGTAGCATCGATGATAATAAAATAAAATACTATAATATTTGATTTTCCAAAAGGCTAGTAAGTAACAAACCATCATTTTGAATTTTGATTGTTCAATAACTCAAAAACGACTTAAGTTGGAGGTATTATGTTGTATATTTTTGAGATCAGGGAAACATGGGCTCTATTGCATTTTTTGTACCCCTAAACATGGTACGCTTCTAGAACAAAAAATAACCTAGAACTTTGGCGAAAGAACAAGCAATAGACCATTCCAGATCACGTGACTGTGACAGGTCGGCCATATTGTGCTGGAGGACAACCAAATCGATTAGTTGGCGTTTGACTTTGTGTGTTTTCGATTGTGATTTGTTTGAAAATTTTTTACGTTCTTATTTTGATCAAATTTCAGCAAATATGTATCGAAATACATATTATTTATCTCTTAGTTGTGATATCAAGTGCCAGTATAATGAAAAAATTCGTATTATAGACAATATCGATCCTTTCGACCAAAGAATTTCATTGTTGTAGTGAGATTCACTAAAGGGCCCTCGTTTTAAATCACTGATCCAAGCATCACGATGTGGTTCGGATAGAGCATTTAAATAGTCACATCGCTTCGTTAAAACAGCCTGAAAACGAAAAAAAGATACCTCATCTCTTTCTTAACAATACTACAAAACGATGGCATTTTAGATACTTTCAAGAACTGATTACTGATTAAAGTCTAACTATCATCCGTTGTTTACCAGTAAACAATGAAAACTAAATAATAGTATGCCCTCCAACACAATATGGCCGACCTATCAGAGACGTCATTCTGGAGTTTTCCATAAGTTGGCAAAGTTTAATCGCAATCGGATGAACTGTACAGCAGGTACAAACAAACAAACATTCAGTTTACCCAACTTCCAGCAAAGTTGGTTTTCAGTTCGAAGTATATACTGCCCTTAACGTCAAACAATGAAAAATCAAGCGATCGACGCAGGAGTCGGCTCGCTGTATATGTAACGCTATAACGGCAATGGGAAAAATTGAAAAAAAAAAGTGAACCAGCCTCTTCCTCCCCTCACCACTAAAGAATAAAAAAATATCAAGCAAATAGCGCATGCGTTAGCACACCTGGATACCTAACGCCATAAGGGCAATGGGGAAAATGTGAGATAGAACTAAACTACCTTTCTCTACCCCTGACCCTAAAACAATAGTTTATTCATAAATCTGGCTGAGCAATAAATCAATCAATTGGCCAACTTCCATATGCGTACTTAATATCAGTTTAAGAATGTGTGGCTCAATATAAGTTTAACTTTTTATATTCAATATTAAAATGAAAACTCGGCATATTCCGTTGTTTGCATAAAATAAGCCAAAAGAGAAACAATCAAATACTTTCAAAGTATACAATTCAGATTTAAATATTACTTGGATGGTTCATCCTGTATTGGTTTTGCAAGGGTCACGAATATTTATTACTCTGCCGCATTTATGAATAAACTATAGTGTCAGAGGGATGGAGAATACTACAAAAATTGAATTCCATTCTCACCATCGCTCAGATGAAGCACGGCAAATCTGCGCATGCGTCGTTTCGCTAGATAGGTGCTGCCATATGGACAATTATAATAATTACAACCATCCTACTCCACCCCTCACCAACAAACTATAAAAAATCAAGCAATCAGCACTTACGTCATAACGACAGTGATAATACTTAACGAAAGAAACCTCATTCCCGCTGGATCTCCAACGACAATTCTCGTCTTTTTTATGTACATGCTACGCTACTGATGTTGAACAACGAAAGTTACGTCGGCCAGCTGCGCATGATGATGGTGCTTCTTCTCTAAAGGGCATGTCCACCAACTGACAAGTTGACACTATGTCAGTCGCCCTGTTATACCTAAGCTTTTTAAAACTTTTTCTATGTTATCGTCCCATGTTTTCCTTAGTCTTCCCCTGGTTCTGCTTTCATGTCTTTTTGCCTCCCATATCTGTTTTACTGGCATGTTATTGCTTAATCTATTTAAGTATCCAAACCACTTTAATTGCCGTATTATCTGGATTACTGGTAGTGCATTAAGGACTTCTCTTACTGTTGAATTTCGTATTCTGTCTCTCCTTGTAATTCATGCGACCTTCCGTAAGTATTTCATCTCCATACTCTGTAATTTGTTTTCCATCGTCAGTACCCAGCTTTCGCATCCAAAAGTTAATATAGGGAGAAATATAGTTCAATATACAGTCATTTTCGTTTTAACAGAGATTCCTTTCTTTCCACTGAACGAGTTTTTAGGACTATGGTACACCTTTGATGCATTTTCTATTCTTGTATTCATTTCTATGTCATGGGTCCCTTTATTATTGATGTTTACTCCTAGGTATTTAAAATGTTCTACTTGTTCCTTATGTTTTACGTTAAGATATACATTTATTTGGATATTTTCTTTTTCTGTCACCATTACTTTTGTCTTCTCTCCGTTTATTTTTAGGTTTTTATTTTCCAGCTTCGCATTCCAAATGTCCAAGTTCCTTTGTAGATCCTGTTCGTTTTCTGCGAATATTGCAATGCCATCATATTGTATATTGATTTAATGTTCCTTTTAATTATAAACACGATCAAAATAACTATTAAGAACCACGTGTTGTGCAGAAAACGCTTGTTTATCTCAGGGCGACTGTCAGATGACGTAACGTGGCCCTATTGGATTTCACTGATAATAGCAAACTTGAGACAACGAGTTCACATTTTTTAAAGTGATATATTTATAAAAAACTAGATGAGAAGACTAACAAACGCATTTTAACCAAAAATATAATTTATTCCTAATCAGTGGGAATTCTGATTTCACTTCATTAATTCAGTTTTTAAGCTCTTGTCAAATTCTGATGTAAATAATTAAACGAAACCATTCGTAGTATTTGTTGAATGACTAAATTAAATTCCTATTTTCCCAGCATTCGTTAATTTTAACATCGGTATGTTTATTTTGCTTGTTTTAAATGAAACTAACTGTTTCTAATTAATTCCACTATTTAATGAAAAACCAATGAAAACTTCAAAATATCATTTATAATTATTTCGATATTTGCATACCATCGTCAGAATGACAGAAGTTACATTTTATGTGATGCCTACTAGATGTATAATATTTTGGCTAGACCAAATAGTGAGTGACCTATCTTAATATTATATGAATAAAAAAAAGAGGAAGATATGAAATTACAAATATTAAAGTGTAAAAATTGAATAGATGAGGCTTATACTTGATAAAGATCCATACTAAACGATGAAATATAATAATTTAATTTGCTTAAATCTCCACTATAACTAACGTTTAAAACTAGTGACGCGTTCGCTAACACAGTAGCTTTATCAAACTAGTGAAGGTATAATGAAAAAAAAAATTTACCTTCACCTATACCTTCACTAGTTTGATAAAGCTACTGTGTTAGCGAAACGCGTCACAAATTTTAAAGTGAACGTTAGTTCAAATTATAATGGAGATTTAAGCAAATTAAATTATTTTATCTCATCGATTATTGAAGTTTAATTTAAAAAAAGTAATATGAGTAGATTCCACAAAGTAAGGGTCCAACAGTAAATTCAATGTTTATTTTGGTTCTCAATTATACTTCGCTGTTTATCTTTACACATAATGCACATTTTGATACGGATATGAAATATTTTAAAAATGTACAATTCAGTTCCGAATGTTCTATAATTTTCTGGCAATATTAAAGTGTCAAAATTCGCATTCAGGGTGGATCCAAACAGGAAGAAGAATATCCGTCGATTATAAAATATTTATAGTCGTAAACGGCAGAAAATGTTGATAATTCCATAGATAATCTCGAGAAAATATCGTTAAGGAAGAAGATATCCTGTTTTTTACAAAAAAAAACTATATAATATGATATATAACGCACGAACAGGATCGTAGCATAAGCTTATAAAACTAAGATTTTGATGAAAAAGAAAAATTTACGACTCCAAATGTGTAGGCTTTATACTGGAAATTGTAGATAAATAAATCAAAAGCTTTGTTTGGATGTTTTGGGCTTCGAAAATTTACAGGAAGAAACATTAAAAGTAATAAATTAAGCTGATGCAATGAGACTATATGAACTTTGTTAGGTATATAACATTAATACTTCTTTAATTTCATTTTGAATTAAAATTATCAGCTTTGCTCTGCTTTTTTCAAACTCTAATCCTAAACTGGTTAAACTTTCCAACAGATTTTCTGTTTCACAGAAATAAAAAGCCGTAGATCTCTGAAAATTTGCGCAAATACCAGCCGTACTTCACCGCTGTAAAATAAAAAGTGCAAATATGGGGGTAAAATCACCCCTTTTACATCTGTTCAATATTTTAAAATATCTAAATGGAGTTTGTCGAGTATTCACAGTGATTTTTTTTAAATAATAAGCAAAAATGAGTAAGTGAATTGTTAAAGGATTATGGTATTTAGTGTCGTTGGGAAATCAAAGAGGGGTTGCAGTGAGTATTTTTATACCTACATCTGTCGCAGACGTCGCTACTTTTATTTTAACTCCATCAGTCCATCTCACAAAGACTCCGATAATAATGCAGCCGAATGGCTTATTGTGTGTTCTTTCATATAGCACCCAATCCAGCAACTTTTTGCCCTGCATCAGTATGTACAAGTGCTTAGCTAAGTGTTTGCTACAGATCACCAACCCCTAGATGTCCCAGGTAGGTTAGCGAAGATGAAACCACATATATAATTCCAGGACAAACCTGTAAGCTGTAGTTGTATGGCTTCTTTCACTGTTGTCGCTACATGACCTCATGAAACCTATTATAATTATCAGCTGATTCCTGCTCAGTGTGTGCGATTATGCCACTTCAGGCATGGTTTATGTAAGTTTTCCAATGCAGTTTTCCGGAATGTATACCCAGTTACTTTCATGTTGGTCCCTGATCTAGTTCTTTACAGTTATTCTTACTACGGCTTTTCGTATGCCTTAAGAGAATGCGACCTGGTTCAGACTGTTTGTCATTTGTCCTTCTTTTTGTCGTGCACATGCGTAGTACGGGTTTCATTTAAGAATCCCTACATCTTACATCTGAAGTTAAAAGTTAATCAACTTCAAGGTTACCTCTCACGTATTACATGTTTTTTTTCGGGTTGAGATGGGAAACTCATGTTCGAATGGGTCCAGGACCCAAACAGTGTTGGACTCATCCCCAAAGAGATGCCTACCAACCAAACCCGCCTCGGAATCACTACCCTAGCATACTTCGAGACGGGCGGCGGTTCCTCGCACACTCTCCGCTCACACCGTCGTCTTCTCCCTGCTATCACTCCTATCTCTCATGCCATATCAAGTCGTTTTCTCCCTCTAACCATGCTCTTCACTTCTCCACCCACCTCCATCCATTCCTCTTTCCCCCTCAACATTATCTCCACCATGTTCTCCCAGTTCACCGCCTCCCCTAGTTTTCACTCCAACTTCTTCAGCACTTCCTCGTTCCTCCAGCATCTAAACACATGCCCCACATCATCCTCCACTTCACACCTCACACAATCCAGTCTCTGTTTTCCCAATCTTGTGGAGGTACCCCTCTCTCGACCAATGTCCAGTGAACACCTGTATCAAGAAGTAGTTCACCTCCCCGAATTTCCAGTCCATCCAATCTCTCCTATCCCAATCGCTTCTTATAGCGCGCCCTCATACTCCTCTCACCTTCTCTCCATTTCCTCCTCCATCCATTCCTGTACTTCCTCTCTGGTCGCACCCCTCCAGCGTTTATTCCTAGCTCTATTCATCACGTCCAATGGGTAGGACCTTGCCAGCACCGCTGCAGCCAGTCCACCAACTGTCCAGTACCCCTGCACCACCCTCAGCAGTATCCCTCTCTGCACCCGCAGGAGTGGCCTAACCCTCGCATTCACCCCCGTTCTTTCACTCCACACCTCCGCACCGTACAGCATACTCTGCTCTACCCTCCTTCCAATTACCCTCCTCTTCCACTCTCCCGGCCCTTTCACATTACACATCAATCTCCCCAGCCATGCTGCCCTCACTTTCCCCTTCTCTGCCGCCTTTAACATGTGAGTTTTAAAGGATAATTGACTATCTAACCACACCCCTTGGTATTTCACAGACTTCTCCATACGAATTCTCCTTACCTCCACCATCACCCCCACTTCCCTCGTCTTGCTCCGTCCCTTCACTAGCAACCTCACCGTCTTATCTTCCGCCACTTCCAGTCCGCACCGCTCTATCTTCTCCACAATCTTCCTACACATTCTCTCCGCCTTTCTTTCTATCTCCGCCTCTCCCTTTGCCGTACATATCAGACAGATATCGTCCGCATTCACCGTAATCTCACATTCCTCTTCACATACTGTATCACAAACCTCATCAAACACACACTTCCAGAGCGTCGGTCCAAGAACCGAGCCCTGGGGCACTCCAGCCTCCGAATCATACCTCCTCCCTCTGGAAACTACAATCACACGCCCCGTCAGGTAGTCCTCCACCAGGTTAACCAACTCCTGCCCCACTCCAAGCCTCAGCAACTCGCTCAACACTGCCCGTTTGCTAACACTGTTGAACGCGTTCCCGACGTCGAAGAACACAAGTAGGGCCAATTTATTGTTCCTCCAGCTGCCCTCCCTAGCTCTTTCCACCAAGCTCATCATCCTGCCCAGTGCCGAGATGCAAGATTTCCCCATCGTAAACCCGTGCTGGTTTACCCTAAAACCCCCATTCATACCAACTTCCTCCTTCCTCCATCAATTTACCCATACCACACAGCAGGCTGTAGGCCTGTAGTCCCCCGCCCGCAAGCGATGACTCTTGGGGAAAGAAAAATAACAATCTAAGAAGTAATATCGTAATATTGGAATTTTCCAAAAAAATTCTGCTGATCCATTTCAAATTAAAAACATTTGGGGTAACTTTAAGCCTCACAGACATGTTATTTAGTTGGTATTTACAAATATGTCTCCTTGTTACAGGTTTGTTCCGGCACTCCAGGAGGTCAAAAGCTTTCGGCAGATCAATATAGAGCTTGCATACGATCGAGGGCCTTGAATGAGGCTTCCCACGCTCAACTGGGCTTCTTAGCATTCAGAGATGACATTGCTGCCAATAGCAGTCCAGCAAAATACAATCCCCATCAACTGAAGACACTCAAAACCGCATCAAAGAGGCTGAAAACCCAAACGTAGATTGAAAAGTATGTGTTCATTCAATTAAGTTCTTCAAATAGATCACGCAAGATGTCTATGAATAAAGCAGAAGAGTTTTTTCTTCAGACGTCAGAAATGTAATTTTATTAGTAATTAGAGGGCTGTGCGATGTTAGCAGTGAAGGTGGAAAGGAATTTTTCCAGCACTGATTATCATTTAGAAAAATTGATCCCACTTGGAAGTTTGGTTTGGATGTTTGAAGAAAAAATAACAAGTTTTGTTTGGAGTAAAAGTAAATTATCATATGCCTGTA
The DNA here is from genome assembly GCA_947563755.1 of Lochmaea crataegi. Lineage (NCBI taxonomy): Eukaryota > Metazoa > Arthropoda > Insecta > Coleoptera > Chrysomelidae > Lochmaea > Lochmaea crataegi. The sequence goes on from OX387423.1 coordinate 78,546,294, forward strand.
TTATTTGTGGTTATTATAATATGCGTGAGTTTAATACCATTTTATCAAAAATTTATTTTTCATGAGTTCCAATAAATAATTTTGTCGAGAATGTATGAATACTCTATGTTAATAAATAGTCTTACTTTGGAGTAAAACATATGCAAAAGGTGCTAAGTCAATAGTGTTGGAATAGTATGGTGCATTTTAACTGTAGAAGTTAACAGTAGAAAATTAACCGAAGAGGCTCTCAGGCTCTCTTTTCGTCTAGCCTGCATTGGAAATACGAATTTATTGAGCCAAACGAAACTAGACGTTTTCAAACTAATGCGACTGTTAGTTAACATAATATAATGACCGTTTTCTTCCTGTGAAAAAGTTATACCTTTATAAATGTGATTCTAACAGAACTATTATTCAGAAAATATCTTGTTCCGATTGGCTCCAGACATTAAAACTCGCAGTTCTAATACGGGTTGTATGGAAAATATAGTGTATGGCACAGGATGGAACACGATGATGCCAGCTCTCTCTACGCTCGGATAGAAAGAAAGGCGGAGAGAATAATGTGGAGGAAGATTATGGAGAAGATAGAGCGGTGCGGACTGGAAGTGGCAGAAGATAAGACAGTGAGGTTGCTAGTGAAGGGACGGAGCAAGACGAGGGAAGTGGGGGTGATGGTGAAGGGAAGGAGAATTCGTATGGAGGAGTCTCTGAAATACCTAGGAGTGTGGTTGGATAGTCAATTATCCTTCAAAACTCACATGTTAAAGACGGCAGAGATGGGGAAAGTGAGGGCAGCATGGCTGGAAGATTGATGTGTAATGTGAAAGGGCCGGGAGAGTGGAAGAGGAGGGTAATTGGTAGGACGGTAGAGCAGGGTATGCTGTACGGTGCGGAGGTGTGGGGTGAAAGAGCGGGGGTGACTGCTGAGGGTGGTGCAGGGGTACAGTACAGTGGGTGGACTGGCAGCAGTGTTGCTGGTAAGGTCCTACCCATTAGACGTGATGGTTAGAACCAGGAACAAACGCTGGAGGAAGTACAAAGAGGAAGTTCAGGAATGGATGGAGGAGGAAATGGAGAGAAGTTGGGAGGAGTAAGAGGGCGCGTTAAAAGGAGCGATTGGGAATAGGAGAGATTGGATGGACCGGAAATTCGGGGAGGTGAACTACTTCTTGACACAGGTGTTCACTGGACATGGGTCGAGAGTAGGTTACCTCCACAAGATTGGGAAAAAAGAGACTGGAGTGTGCGAGAGGTGTGAAGTGGAGGATGATGTGGGGCATGTGTTTGGCTGCTGGAGGAACGAGGAAGTGCTGAAGAAGTTGGAGAGGAAACTAGGGGAGGCGGTGTACTGGGAGAACATGGTGGAGATAATGTTGAGGGGGGAGGAGGAATGGATGGAGGTGAGTGGAGGAGTGGATAGAATGGTTAGGGGGATAGAAGGACTCAATATGGCATAAGAGATAGGAGTGATAGTAGGGAGAAAACTACGGTGTGAGCGTAGAGTGTGCGAGGGACCACCGCCCGTCTCGAAGTATGCTAAATATGAGAAAGTTAACAATGCGAGAAATGCATTGACCTTATTTTTTTAAGGATGAGGTGTTTATCAAATAAAACAGTCTTGATGTAACCCGAAATTTCTTGAATCATAATTTTATTATTGATTGGCTGCAAGTTTCTGATACATCTGCTGTGTAAAGCTACGTAAAGTAAACGTGAAATACTTGTTTGAAGTTGACTAATGAGGTTTATAATCCATCTTGTACGCAGTAGTATATCAACAGAACGCTTTGCTTAAAATCTGCTCGCTCATAATTGATTATGTTGGTTAATCCTCGCAGCATATGTTTAGTTATGTATGAGTGTAGAAAGTTGGAGAGTATAAAGAAAATACCCGGAAAAATGGACTTATTGTAGCTAACCCGATAGAAGTTGTCCTGTCCGAACGTTGGTTTGTCTGCTTCTCATTTGGGTGGCATAATTAATTTCAACAATGAAAAAAATTATTCTCTGGAATGATACGATATTCGACTCATAATGTCATTTAACTCTTCAAAGTTGAATGCGCCTCCGGTGACAGTTGTTCTGGTGAATCAGTATTTGACGTTTAAAAACAAAATGAACGCGCTGCTACTTTTATATTTTGGAACGTACTTCGAAAAAGCCGGATCAAAAGTTTCCAACGGTACACCCTGTATATAAAGATGTGATGTTGTATATGTGGACCCATTCTTTTCTTGAATACCGATTTAACACAGCAAACGGTCGCTGGTCCAGACTGTTTAAGCCGCTGGAACGAAACAAGATAACAGATAAGCAGCAAAGCAAATCACACAAACGAACAATCGACAAATGCTCAAGGGACTGGTTTCTAGTCAGAAGAATCTTCGTAAAAATTGTGATCAAAACGATACCAATAATTTGGTAAGCAAAAACTCTACCAATTCAATTAATCGATCCCAAAACCAACATCGAGAGTAGCAATGCCACGCACCAGAACATAGACCACTATTTGTCACTAGAACTCCCACCAACTTTAAAAAATACCTTCGAAACCACTCCAGAAACATCCTCCGGGATTTCTACGCCTCCTTACTAGCCAAGTTGGTAAACTAGTATGCCACTCAATCAACCCATTTCTATTCTCAAGCCGTTAAGTGTATCTATCCATTCATCTATGGACTCATATTATTCTTCTCAAGTTAATCTGCCGCCTCTGCCAGCAACGCATCCAATGCCAGCCAGGTCGATGAAGGAGTCACAGTTTTGAGTTCCAAATCGTCCAGACGGTAATCAATTCGATGCACTTCCACGCCGGCAACGGCAGTACAAACCCTAAATTTACGCAACTTTCCAATTAAAAACCGCGCTCAGAAGTAACTCTTCAACCCCCTGAATAACAATAATTATTAGTGACAAATTAAATACATAGAGGTCAATTTCAATTATACCACCCGCGTGGTATGTATCTCTTAACTACCAACCTCCTGCTTCCAGGACCAACTTCCCTCGGCAATACACTACCAATTTCTCTTTTGTTATTTCCAACCAAGAATTCCATTTCAAGAAATGCTGGAGAATCATTTCCAAGAACACCAGCTCCTAATCACAGTCATCATTAACTCTGGAACACATTATCATCAGGCATTTTAACTGGTTCAGTGGCCGTATTTACTCAGCCAGTTAACCAAATGGTCATCCTCATAGCCATAGCTGTTCCTACCGCAGTTAACCTTTGAATTCAATTACAAACTCTGAAGAGGACTTAATACAGACTGTTTGAGCCGCTGGCACGACACCATCACCAGGACCAACTTCCCTCAGCAATACACTACAAATTTCTCTTTTGTTTTTTCCGGAGTCGACAACATTTCCAACGAATGAACTTCTGAAGTACTAACCAACCAAGAATTCCATTTCAAGAAATGCAGGAGAATCATTTCCAAGAACACCAATACATCCACCAGACCGTAATCATAGTCATCGTTAACTCTGGAATATATTATCATCAGGTCTTGCATTTTAACTCGTTCAGTGGCCGAATTTTCTCAGCCAGTTAAGCAAATGGCCATCCTCATGGCCATAGCTGTTCCTACCGCAGTTATCCTTTGAATTCAATATCAAACCCTGAAGACGACAAACCTGGAGAGAACTTAATCCAGACTGTTTCAGCCGCTGGCACTAAACAAGCCACCAGGACCAGAACCACCTTCTCTCAGCAATACAATACAAATAATGTATATTTTGTTATTTCCGGAGTCGACAACATTTCCAACGAATTAACTTCTGAAGTACTATCCAACCAAGTATTCCATTCCAAGAAATGCTGGAGAATCATTTCCAAGGACACCAACTCACCCGCCAGCCCCTAATCACAGTCATCATTAACTCTGGAACACATTATCATCAGGTCCTACATTTTAACTGGTTCAGTGGCCGTATTTACTCAGCCGGTTAACCAAACGGTGATCCTCATAGCCATAGCTGTTCCTACCCCAGTTAACCTTTGAATTCGATTACAAATTATGAAGAGGACTTAATCCTATAATAGGGTATACAGTTAAATTTACATTTTTATTTAATAAATAAAAAATATTAATCATTTAACTTGCTTGAATAGAAAAAAGTATATATGTGGAGAACTGTGGTAAAAATGTGTTCGCTTTGGCTGTAACTAAGATTTGAAATATGTATAACGAAGTAAGAGGAAAAGAGCTGAAGAAAAAATAATAATGAGAGGAGGAACGTATGTATTAAGAATATTTATTGATCCAGTGTTCCTTGATGAACTGTGTTAGTAGGTGGAGCTGCTTTCTTAAAAAAAACTGTAACAGCAGATACATTTCAGCTTGTAAAAATGGTTTCTTTAAAAGTACATCTGTATTTTTTAGCATAAAATAAGTGGGCTGTCAAGACGGAAGGGTAATGTTAAAAAAAGTATTAAGAACTTTTTAATTACTTTTATACAAAATGAATAGAGAGCCTCATCCTTTTTTGAAATCGGTTAAAAAAGCAGAAATAAATGAATAAGATCAAACAATTTCTCATTGAAACCGATATTATTCATCTTAAAAAGAGTTTTCTTCGTAGGAAATGCACTATACTCGTATGTTATTCGAAACACTGTGTACCTTGTAGTTATTGAACATTTGTGATTTTCACCATGCCGAAATTCCAAAAAAAAACGTGATTTTTATTGTTATATTTTGTTGTTTTTATCGACAGTTTAATTTATTGTTAAATTATTATTATCTATGGAAAGATATTATATTTGTAAGCAATAATATTGATTGATATTTCCAAAATATTCAATACTTTTTTCCAAGTATCTAATTTGAGATTCAAAAAATATCTATTTCTTACAAATACAACATCTTTTTTTTTGTAATAGAAATGTTACATAGCCACATCGAATCTTAATGAAAAAAAAAGAAGATTTTTAGTGATTAATATTTTTTTTAAATAAAAATTTTAGAAAACTGCTTATATTTATATTAAACTTGCTAACGATAGTTCTTTTACATTTTTTATCACAAAATTTATGAAGTTCTATCAAAATATACATTTTGGGAAACTGTAGTTTATTTTTACATATTTCTTAACATTAAGTAGGAGCCAATTTATTTGGAAATTTGTAAGTAAATCCTACAGTTTTGTCAATTTACTATTTGATGGGGCGATGAAAAATAAAATCTAAAAATTTATTGCTATTTTTTCACAGCGAAATGAATTTTTTCGAAATAAAAATTAATTATTGAAGGCTGGTTGTTGAAATTGGTTAAACATCAAAACGTGGAATTATATATCTCAAAATACAAAATTGAAACTGGCAAGTACCTAGAAAGTATTTCGAAGTTTATGATATTTTAGCATGTGCTAACTAGGGGAGTCCCGAAAAGCCACGAAATTTTCGGACCTTTCCAGTTTTCCCACTCCCAACTTCTAAGCTATCCGGTTTTTGATCCAATATCTATCGAGATGCAGTGGTTTTATGGATTCAAGTTATTTCTCTAATGATAAAAAATAGCAGACAAATGCAAGTTTTCAATTGTTCAAATGTTTCATCTATGGTGAGATGCCTCTAAATTTCAATTTCAAGTACAATTGTAAAACAAATACAATTAAACCTCCTCTTCCAAGTCTAAAAACATGAAAGGTCTAGTCATGATTTACTAATACACTAGGAATAATGTCAGGTGACCGAACGCCTTGTCCTATTTTATACTGATTGCACGTCTTCTTCATCTGTAAGATTCGCTAGTTGCGGGGTGACAAGTAAAACACAAGTTGATCTTCAGCTTGATCTATTTAGACATCAGTCAGCCCAACTGACCTCAGCAGAGTTCAAATTATAATTATTTTCATGTGTCGTCCTAATCAAAAGTATACATATATATCATTGTTGATAAACATGTCTATCCAATATTATAAAAGTGTTAATTAAGCGTGAATGACCCACTAAACTATACGAGGGGCACCACAAACTTCATTCATTGCGCACGTACAGTCTGGACGTTAGCATGTCCAGACAGTATCTAACACCACTGCTGCTGAAAAAATCCCGCAAAACAGATATTTCAAACCACTCCAAGCCATATTCGTTTCTATGGCAACCATGGAAGACATGAATAAGTAGAAACCTCCTAATCTCCCGTTACACGTTACTGAACTCTGGAATGGAGTCAACCAAATCATGAGTCTTTTAATACGATAGTTGATCAAAAGTCACAACACATGTTTTTTGGTTCTTCCGCTTCAAAGGCAGTGAGGATGGATGTCTATACTGTAGAGTAATCACTTTTTGGAGATGCATGAATGAAAGGGAGGCTCAGCATATTCGAGCATTTATATTTATCTTCTTGTGTCCTCATTTCCATTTCAACCGAGTACTTATAGTGAGTGCGTGTTCTTTTCATAAACCCAGGCAATATCAGAGGCAGAAGAAGGAATGCCCAGTACAGAGCTGATATTTATGTAAAACAATTTTACAGTTTTCAATCCTCCCTGGGTGGTCGGTGGTACTGCTCAGCTTCAACAATGCCAGATTTTCCAATTAAGTTTGTTGATGTGATGTTCATGCGAACTACGTTTGTTTCACTGATCACAGAATCTTATGGCATGTTGGTTTCAAACAAACCGTGTTGTCGGTATTGTGGGTTATTACTTTAGTCTGCTGTTTAATGATCGAAGGTCGGACTGGCCGGAAAAAATGTTTGATAAGTTGAGAATTTTTTCTATATTTGAACCACTGTATCTGAGTAGCTATTATACAATATACAATGTATTGCTACCCCATGTGGGGTTACGCCGCGAATGCTTTCTATATCCGCTTAATTGGGGTGGATCAGTCCCCGTTGTACGTTTAAATTCTTTCACTTCTGTCCCTCCATAATTTCCTATTTTTTGCTTTTTCTTTCCGCTTTGCTACTCCTGCTCTATTGAGGTCCGCCTCTACCTCATTTTGCCACTTTGACCTGGGTCTAACGCGTCTCCTCATTCCTCCTGGGGTCCACTGCAAAATATTGTAGGTTACTGTAGTAAGGTACTCCATACGTGTCTTAGCCATTTAACTCGTTGTACTTTTATTCTTTTAGCAATGTCTTCTCCTTTCTGTTCGTCCAAAATTTCACGATTCGTTCCAATTCTATATTCATTCTCATTTATTTTTACAGGCACCAATATTGTTCTCATGATCTTCCTCTCAGTTTTTCTTAATTTTTCCTCTTCCTTCTTCGTTAATGTCATTGTTTCTGCCGAGGACATCATTATTGGCCTTATTATCGTTTTATTTATATTTAATTTTGTTTGTTTTGTTAAAATTTTGCTTTTAAGTAGTTTCTTATTAGCGTGGTAGGCTCTATTTGTAGCGATTATCTTTTTTTCAATTTCAGTGCTTCTATCTCCTGTGTTTCTAATCATGACCCCCAAATATTTATATTTTTCAACTTCTTCAAATTCATAAGCGTTGATTTTTCTTTTTTCTTCTTGGCTTAGGTTCCCCAGTCTCATTAGCTTTGTTTTACTTTCATTAATTTTTAGCCCCATTTTTCCTCCTTCTTTGACTATCTCCTTCAGCATATTTTCTATTGGTTACAAGCACGATATCCTCCGCATAGGCTATTATTTGGCTGCCACTTTATCTTAAGCTACCCTTTTGCAGTTTTCTCATTGTGTATTCTAATGATAGATTAAATAGTGTTGTGGACAATGAGTCACCTTGTTTTACCCCTTTATTAATCATAAATTCATTTGTTTCTCCTTTTTGTGTTATTATACTAACCCTTGTATGATTCATTGTCATTTTGATCAACCTTCTTAGTTTTGCGTCTACTTCTTGTTCTTTTAATGCTGTCATGAGTTCACTTCTTTTGATTGAGTCGAAGGCTTGTTGAAAATCGATGAAGAGCATTTCTATGTTTAATGGGCTTTTTCCATTATTTGTTTTAATGTGTGTATAGCATCAGTTGTTAATCTGCCCTTTGTGAAGCCGCATTGGTACTGCCCTATCACCTCCTTTGTACTTTTTACAAGTCTTCTGTTAATTAATGTTTATAGTATTTTATATGCAACGTTTAATAATGTGATTCCTCTGTAGTTTTTACATTCATGTTGGTCTCCTTTTTTAAGTAGGGTGACAATTTGTCCAGTTTCCCATTCTACCGGCATCCTTTCCTCGTTCCATTTTTTTTAAATCAGATGATATATTCTTTCATGTAGAGTATTTCCTCCATATTTAATTTGCTCTATGCTTATTCCATCCTTTCCAGGGGCTTTTCCATTTCGGTTTTTATTTATTATTTGCTTCCTCAATTGTTGGTTCTTCTATTAATCTCTCTTGGTTGTTATCTTCCATTAGTTCTTCATCTTCATTCAAATAATATGGTTCAGTTAATAGTTCCTTAAAGTACTCTACCCATATTTGTTTATACTGGTGTTCTTCTTCTGTCAGCCTTCCTTCCCTGTTTTTTATTCCTTTTGTTTTGCCCTTATATGTTTTGTTGTTTTCGTTAACTTTTTTATAGTAACCTTTCGAGTTTCCCCTCGACTTTTCTGTTTGAATTTCACTGATATTATTATCTATCCACTCTCGGTTTCTCTTTCTAATTACTTTATTTCTTTCCTTTCTTTTCTTTTCGTATTCTTGCCTGTCCTCGAGATTATCAGTTTTTATCCATTTTAATCTTGCTTTGGCTTTCTTCTTCACTGCACTATTGCATGTCGTGTCAAACCCCTTTTTCTTCTCACCTAACTGTGTTTCCGCTGCTGTTTCTAAACATTTCTTTATATTGCTCCATTCCGACTTTACTGTTTCTTGTTGACTTGATAGAAGGTTCTCTATTTGTATTGTATATTCTTCTCTTATGTTTTCATTTTTAAGGTTATCCACGTTCCATTTCTTGTTTTTGTATTTTGTATCAGCTGCTTTTCTACATTATTAACTATTGACAAAGGGCACTTTCCAAGTAAAGTTGTACTAAAAAGAAGGGTACAAGTATTAGAAAGAGAAGAACGTCATCCTTTTTGCGTAAAATCGGCTGGAATTATTAAAGGTTCCAATTGTCATATTATGTTGTCAAAGCTGCAACTTAAAAAGGTAGGCTCGCCTTACTTCTTAAATTATTATAAATATGATTGTATCAGTGGGTACTGCCAAATGCCAAATGAAACTAATAATAAACTCATCAGTACTAAATCAAAAGTAGCTTTAATAATTATTAGTGACTCCCTTGGGCCTGTCTCGTACAGCAAAGTTTCTCGAAAGAAGATTTCATATTACAAATAACCACTCTCAGTTCTTTGTCTATTTTCAGTCCAGACCTATATTTTGTCTTTAAAGCAGCCACCGCAGAAAATCCGGCTTCACAAATGGCAGTAATATACTAAATGCTCATGTTTTCAGTGAAGAAAAAGCATCATCCACTCCCGCCCAAAAGTCAAAGAGAGATTTATTACTTAATTAAGGTCAAAATTATCATCGAGTAGTATAAAGGTCGTATTTTATTATCATAAAAATTGTTATTGAAATTTGTGCCCCGAATACTGAAAGGTTGAGAAACGCTGATCTAATATATATAACTTACTTATTTTTATTTTATTGAAAAAATTTGTTTCGCTGAAGAGAGAATATATGAAAATATTTTGAAAAAATTATCTTGATTGTGTGAGGGATTATTATATCGCTGCATAATTAACGAAATTAGGGGAAATGTGAGCCAATTTTTTTTAAATAAATGAAATAAATATACAATTTTTTTTATTTTTACCTTTTATCACAAACATAATAATCTGACTATGACTCCTCTTGGAGATTCAGTAATATTTTGTACATTTTCCTATCTTCCACATATCCAGCTTCAAATAATTACAGTCCCTAAATTGTTAATTCACTGCCGTTTGTATTTTCACAAAATAAATATCTAGTTATTACTATAAAGCTTGAAAATGATTTGAACATTTTATACTAAAAAACATCTCTGAAATTACATTAATTATTCATGGAAAGTGGAGGAGTCGCGAAGTGTGTCTGCGGATCCGTCCACATTTTTCGATGAATATTCTCACTGAAACTGAAACATCACTTATTCAAAGTAATCCTTTTTACCCTTTTGAAACTTTAATACAGCAAAGGTAAAGACAAGAGGTCCACATTTTTGTCGGCGATACATTTACTACAGGTAAGATGAAATTGCCAAAGACGTGGTTATTTTATTTAAAAAAAAAAAAGAAAAATTTAAATTAAGTTCGTGAGAATTTTATTACTAGCTAGTCGTATTACAGTTGAAAATACTACAACTTTAAACAATAAAAAAATACTGGAAACAGGGATAGAAAATGAACGTTTAGTCAGATAAATAATACAAAAGAAAAATCGTAAGGGGATAGAAGCATTCTCTTCAGGAAGAGTTGTAATTCATAGAAGGGGAAACAGGATATTATTATGTATCGCAGCCTGTCCCATATCCCTATGGAGATCACTTTTATTGTGGATTTTTGTTTAGAAAATGCGTTTTATTTTGAATGGAAAACAACAGTATTAGATAGATATGTACCGGGTGGAAAGGGTCATCTTTCTTTGGAAAGGTTTGTATACTATTTTATATAAATCAATAGATGTAGAAAACGGAGAGTAGATCATCAAAGCCAGTACGAAACGGAGCTTTGGATATTATGTAATAAATGTACTTGCTGAGTTGCTAAGAGGTGTCCTTTTAACATTGATAGTGCGCAGGATTTATCACTTCGGTATTAGTATTTACTATATTTTCACTAGTTATTATCACAAAGGGTGAATATTTTTTTGAATATTTTTTGACATTTTTGTGTAAAATTTCTGAAAAAATTGCGGAAAATGTCCAAATATATTCAAAACAAAATATATACCTCGAGTGGTATGTGGTCCGACTATATACCGAAAAAGACGAAAACATACAACGAAATGGAAGATTTTCAAAATAATTTATGTAGCTACATAAGAATTTATATTTTTATTAGAAAAAACGGGCAAAACGAAATCGATTGAAATCCATGTTAATTAACAAAAATGTGACGTTAATGTGACAACATTAAAAATTGACTGTGGCAGGTGGGCCGGGGTATATTCACTTATGTCAAAAAATATCCAGTATAATTTGCTTCTGCTTGGTCGCAAAATGGCATTTGATTGGTTAGAAACGGATGGAGGTACATAATCTGACCATATACCACTCGAGGTATATATTTGTTTTTGAATATTCACCTATTGTGATATAACTAGTGAACATTGTTTGCTCTAGTAGATATCCAATGAAATCAGTTAATTTGAGGTCATTTGATTGAACACAACCAATCAGAACAACATTATACTGAAAACAGACCATGGGCTGTTTTCACTCTATTAGGTATAGTAAAATTAATACCTATTTAGAGGTACCAGCCGTTTTAGTAACTTAACGTATGCGGCTTCTTGAACCATCTGAACCCGCATGAAAAAAATTAGGTTATGACCTTTGTCATGTCAAATGCTTGACATATTTCTTATTGCATTGGCGTAGTGACTTGAAATTTCATATTATCAGTGGCGGTTTGTAATAATACAAATTAATTTTATGAAATTCATAAAATTCTAAAGATGTTGACATAATAAAAGAATATAAAAGAAGCGCACTAATTTTAAAAACATTGTTTTATTAACTAGATACATAGTTTTCTTAAAAAAATATGGCAATTCAGAGTTCGATTAAGTACAAATTCTAGATTTTAAAAAAATGACAACGTGATCTTCAAGGCAAAGTTTAATTAGTTTCTAAATCAGAATAACTTTCGGAAAGTGATAGTTCATCATCGGATTCATTGGATACAAAGATCACCATAGGTTCGATGTTTAGTAGGTCCAGTTTGTTTTCTACTTCCCATGCTTCAGAAATAATTTTCTCTGTATGATTTATGTAATTCAGTGTTGCTCCGGTACATTTTTTACAACGTCATTCCATACTTTTAAGACTTCAGTAGGTGACCTTGCAGTTTTCGTAATAGCTTGGTCATAATGCCTTTTAGTTTCTGACCATACCATTTCGATGGCATTAAAATGGCAATGATAGGGTCGTAGCCTGAGAACACAATGACCATGCTCGGCAGCGTATTTGTCTAAATGATAATTTTTTTCTGGCAAAACTTGCTTTTCAATTATATTCCAAACAGCATCCTTTAAAATGTGATCTGGAAAAGAAATATTCTTTTTTTTTGAGCCATTCTAACATGCGTGTTTTACTCCAACTTTTTCTTGGGATTTCTTCATCCAGGCGACTGTGATACGTTGCGTTATCCATTATAATTAACGATGGTTCTTCCAAGTTTACAATTAGTTGCTGTTTAAACCAATTTTCAAAATTTTCGGTGTTCATGTTATCATGGTAATCGCCTGTTTTTTTATTGCATTTAAAAATAAGCGATGCATTTGCCACAAAACCTTTTTTATTACCGGCATGAACAATTACATATCGTGTCCCACTTCCAGTTATTTTTAAATCACTGTGTTTAGTACCATCTTGCCACATTCTTCTGTCCCCGCTTTTACTAAAAACCCATGTCTCATCCAGAAAAACAGGTGTAAAGAGCTTTTCGCTTTTAGCAGCATGGTATTTGTTCAAAAATAATATTCTTTTTAATCTGACTGCAGGAATTTCCAATAAATGTTTTCTTCCATCCTGTTTTTTGAAACGAAAACCCATTTTTTTAATTCCCAAATATAACGAACCTTTGGAAATCTTAGTTTCTGGAGACTCTTCGATAAATTGCCGTAAAATAGTTTCTACTGTGATTTTATCCTTTCGCGCATACATTTTATAAATTACTTCCCTCAAACAATGAAGGGTATTTTTTGTAATTCGGGTTTTGCTCCCGGAAACGCTTGCAGACATATTTCTTCTAAATTCGAAATCTGTAGCTCTGTTTGGTTTTTCAAGATTATATAATGTGCTTTCTGGAACTTTTAGTGCTTCGGACGCTTTTTGAATTGCCTTAAATCGAGATCCTAAATCGTTTTGAAAATAGTTTACTACATTATATAAGCATAAGTTTTTTGGATTCATCAGAATATCGCATTTTTATATCTTATTTTGCGTTATGACATTAACATGAAATCAAAATTTGACGTAACTTCAAAAACGTGACATCTAATAAATTAGTTACGACGTTCATTTTTGTTGGTAATTTTTTGTTTCAACCGATTTATTAATAATAAATAAGGATGGTCTTATTCTAAATGGGTATAAAATTTACTATACGTTGCCATGGATACATTTTGATTTATTTCGATTTTGACGTTTCAAATATTTAATATACGATTTGGTCATAATACCGACGAGAACATTAATGAAATTATAGAAGCAAATATACTCTGTATTTTTTTCTAAAATTAGCAAAAAATTTTCTATTCGAATAACCCTCGAACATTGATAAATGCTAAAAAATTTTTCAACAACTTTCTCAAGCTTGTTGCTTATAGGCAAGCAACAAGCTTTCGAAATCTGTTATAAAATTTTTTCGAACAATTTTATCAATGTCCTTGGGTTATTACTACTGAAAATCGGATCAATAATAACAGTTAGATGCTAATGCCTTTTTGAGATTATAACTGCGCATGATTTTTCCATGTGCCGTTAATATCGTTATCTAAGTTATGTTTGATATTAATTGTGGCTTTGAACATGTTGATCCACAGTATCGAAGATTTGATGCTACAGGACGATATGGATATAGATTTCATACTTTAAATGTAACAGCACCCCAAAAACTCTTCCTGCCACCCTCTGTCATGACCATGATTGCATTATCAGATTCCTTAATATTTGTTAAGACGGTAGCAACCAATTGCACATAACAACGGGCAACATCGTAGTACCGGGGGTGCTGTCAATGAATAATGACACTGTATCCATTTTTATATTAATAATTACTTTCCAATATATTATACTACTTCAAGACGATTGAATATTCTACTTTTAAAATCATTTGTTGGGCTTGAATGTGTAATGTTTTGTCGTCAAGTGTGCAGTATCATTATCGGTGACGCCACTGAAACTAATTGTATGAACAATAATGTACAAACTCTAGTTACGTCCATAACCAATTCATTTCGTTATAAACATATGATTTTCTTTTCTATTTGGTTCATAACTGTGTAACATGTCTATCGACCAGTTTCCTCTGGCCGCCACCAGCAAAGTTCATTTTCGTTATCAACTGGCTTCAAGGCAAGACATATCTTTTCTGATTGCTCGTATTTTCTTATATTTCTTTCTAAACTGCTGTAGTAAACGTAGATTCAAGGATACCCCCATATACTTCAAGGATATCACCCAAGACTCACAAAGACACCCCCTAGCATACTTCAACGATGCCTTCTAAAGATATTTACAGAATCGACTCTTAACGACTGAGATACCTCCAGGTCATTTTCCGTCCACCCTTCCAGAACGAAATAAAAATCAAAGAGTACCTAAAAAGTACAGACCTCATTCCTTTTTTGCTCTTGTCCCGGCAAAATAAAATTAATGTTTTAGACGATTTCCTTTAATTTTTGCCCTGTTGTGGAACGTAATTTATGGGTCATAAATATTTCCTTTGTTCGGCATAAAGTCCGATGGCGACAATTGTACAGTGAATAGTTAACGAAACCGGTAAAGCTGTGATCTTCCATTGATGTAAGATTAATAATTAACAAAAATATTAAGCAAACCCTGTAAGTTAGTTGCAATTTAAAAGTTTGCAATTGACTTTAGTCGAATTTTACTTGCCGGATCTTAGACTATCACTACATTTAGCAGTTCCTCCAGCTTAGATTATTATGGTGCGATTTTGAATAGTTCATCTAAAATAATACCAGGAAACTGTGAATGAATACTACTTATTAAATCTAAAAATTGTTTATTTGTAGTCTAAAAATGGTACAAAAAATTATTTAATAAGGATACAAGGTTTGTTTTTACAAAAACGGCAGTATTGTGAGTGGTTTTGTTGAATATTCTACAACACAAAGCTACATTTATAAATAATAAAATTTACTTAAAACTGCACAAAAATGCTGTTCTAAATAATTATTGTCTGTACAAAAACTTTCTTGTTCTAACTCATTGCATTTCTAAAAATTAAAATTGAAATAATGAATCCATAAAATTACTGAAAATAGATTAAGAAGTTTATTCAAAAATGTACTGAGTCAACCCCTACACGGGGACATACATACATCCTTGGCCTTGTCAATTGTCATGTTTCAAAGTTGTGAAGTAACAAAAAAAGTTACTAACCTAGCTCTCAACTCTTAAAAAATGTCACAGTCTCATCGACCTGTATTCTTCGAGTTTTTTAATAGATATTACAAATAAAGTCAGTAGTATAGGAAGGTATAGTAGTGATTCTCTATACACCTATAGTGCCCGATATTATTAAAAATTGTCACTGTATATGGTCAGGATATTATCACACCTCCTTTTACAGCTCTCGAACTAATTTGGATATTTTTGAAAGGCTTTTTTCACTTCCCAAATGGGTAATCAACTTTTTAATTCAGGTGTTAAGTTAAAATAATATTTTAACTCACTTATTATTATCTATACTACGGGGTACCTATATTTTCATTTTTATAAAACAAATATATGTATCTTGTTTTTATGCTTTCTCATTATATATTGTACTAGAAGACCCGACAGACGTTTTTATGTGCTAACCTCTTTTTGATAGAAGGAATATATTTCCTGAAAATTCGACTTTCCTGATTTTTTTCCTCCATTTTCACAGGCAAACATATTTTTTGTGAGAATTTGACGCGTTTTTTTGAAATTATCGTACCAAAAAAACTCCTTTGCGAAAAATTAGCAAAATCGGACCAACCGTTTAGGAGAAGTTCAGTATTAACACGATTGCAGCGCCACCTACTGGGACTAATTGTGAATCTAAACCATCCAGTTACTACTCAAACACAAAATTTCATCAAAATGGCACCAACCGTTTAGGAGTTGTTCATTAAGAACCCAATTGCAGCAATCAGGAGAATCGTATTCATGATGTTTTGTGTTTGTGTTTTGTGAAGAGTAAGAGTTTAGGTTATAACCGCAGAGTTGAAAATAGAAGAGCATTTTTCGGCCACATGGAAACTTCATAGGAAGGGTGAAGGGTACGTGTCATATTGCGAAGAGGTGAAAATAGAGGAGAGATTTTCGAACGTTATTTATATAAAAAATATGCATATTAAAGAGCCGAAAAATACTCTTTTTTGAATTTGACCGGCTTTTTTAAAATGATCCCACCAAAAAACTTATATGCAAAATGTCAACAAAATCGGACCAACCGTTTAGGAGAAGTTCAGTATGAACCCGATTGCAGCAATCAGGAGAATCGTATCTATGATATTTTCTGTACAGGGTCATCTGAAAGTGAAGAGTAAGAGGTTAGGGTATAACCGCAGAGTTGAAAATAGAAGAGCGTTTTTCGGTCCCATGGAGACTTGAAGCACCACCAACTGGGACTAATTGTGAATCTAAACCATCCAGTTACCTACTCAATCATTCAAAATTTCATCAAAATCGGCCTATACATTTAGAAGTTGTTCATTATGAACTCGATTGCAATGCCACCTACCGGGACCAATTTTGAATCTAAACCATTCTCGAATCCACTTGAACACACACAAAAAATTTCATCAAAATCGGTCCAGTCGTTTAGGAGGAGTTCAGTGACATACACACGTACAGTAGAATTATAAATATAAAGAAGATATTACATTTCCTTTCATTTAATTTATTTTTCACCTTTTTAGTTCGAAAAAATTTTCATCGTGTCCAGAATTCGAACCCTATGCCAAAAATTCATAATTTTCGACATGCAAAGCTGTATACCGTTCGGCTATCAAGACATAATAATTTATGTTGTATATAGACCATATTATGATGGGGACTTTTATCAATAATTCTACATTTTTAAAAATTATTTCCATATTTTCTCTTATTGTCATCCAATTCTGAATTATGTTGAAAAATTTCAAGTCTCTAACCCATCAGGAAATAAGTTTAAAATAATGTACAAAGTTCGACCCGGACAAGAGAGCGAGTTCATAAAAACTTGGTTAAATTATAAAAAGGATAAATATTCGTCTTTCGTCCTTGTGGTTCTATATGATACGCAGCCAATGATTACAAAAAAAATCTTTGACTTAGCCTTGTACATACTTCTGTAATACGATGATTTTAATATTATAAATTTTTTTTTGAAGCAGACATTTTTATTTTATTCTTTTCAGTCCTTTCCCGATTATGCAAACATAAAAATATGTGCCTGCGTGTCGTATCATGATTATATTTTATGGGAAAGTCACGCGTGAACTACGGCTTATATTACTTTTTAAACATAATTTGTAGTATCTGTTTTCCAGTGTTCCTGCCTTCTGCTATATATACTAGTATAGGCACGCCTTGTTTTTTATAATACAAAAAAATCAATCAACATTATTCAAACAGAATAGGGAAAAGAGACCTTCTTACAAAGTTCGAATAGGTGAATAAATTGTCCTGACAAAAATAAAGAATAAACAAATTCTTCTTGCTACCGACGCCATCACTTACAAAATACGTGGTTCGTACTTTTGAAACCTATTCAGAAGTTACCTAGCATCGTAAAACAAAAACAAAAAATAATCTTTTTGATGTAGTTAGGTTAGGAAGTTGTCATTTTTTTAAAGTTTAAGCTGCTTTAGATATCACTTTAATACGATTTTGAATATTTATATGGTAAAGATTAAATTTTAGCTCTAATCGAGATGGTGCTCACGTCCATAAATAGTATATTGTGTGACAAAGGATGAAACAATGTGATTTCAGACCAGTACGAAGTGTGAAAACGTGTTTCAGCTCGTGCTACACACTATATTTTTCATATAACCTGTATTGAAAATGCGTTTTAATGTCTGGAGCCAATAGGAGCAATATTGCTTTTACAAATTAAATACCTCTTTTTGATTTTTCGGGCAATAAATCAAGGGTTTGCTGATGCTTTATTATTAAGATGTTTTGGTGTACTTGAACACCATTGTTTTTGGTACAACGTATTGTATTTTTTTTATATTTAATTCCTCAAAATATGATATCTGTCAGGTTAGTTAATTATCAGAATGACATTGAACGTGCTCAGCAAGGCTCAACGGTTGAAACTAAGCACATAACATGTTGAGTTTGGTGGCAGTCAACAGCTGCTGTCAGCAGACATTTTCCGAAATGATAAAAAACGTAATTGTGCACTGAATTTCCTCGTCCTCGGTACATTCCCGCGGCGGTGCCGCAACTGGAAAACCCTTATGAGTACGGCACGTTCAGTTGCTTACTTTTGATTGGCTCATTGAAAAATGCAGGCTATTTGAAAAAGAGTTAAAATTTAAACTAAAAAAAAATATACAAGTGCACTTAGAATCGGAAATCTTGAAAATACATACACTTAACAATAATTAAACTGATAAATTGAATTACTTTGATTTCACAAACCATCGTAGGTAATATTTATTCTAAAAACATAAAAATTGACATTAGAGTAATTAACAGACAATTATTGCGAATTTGGATGAATCCAAATGTGGTTAAAAATTTACAAAAAATTAGCATAATCAACAGTTAAATTTAAACTAATATGCATTTTATACATATCGTTAAAAGTTCTATTATTGATATTATTACTTTAAACAATTATCCTGAATTTTCTTGTGGAGATTGTGTGTGTGCGTCTTCAGTTGGTGGCTTTAACGTTGTAGAAGAAGGTCTACCATACAGATAGCTTGTTGGTCTGTAGGTATCATTGTAAGGATCTCTAGTGTAGGGGTCCTTACTAGTGGGTCTGTAATTCGAGTATCTGGAAAAGGAATAATCAATTAACATATTATTTTAAAACAAAAATAGTCATATCTCTTAAAAAAGTAACAACAACCATTTTTAAAATGAGCAAAAAAGCGCTATCCTGGAACGTACACTTCACTAGAACCCATTCCTACTACCTGCTGTGAATTAACCTTTGAAAATTTTACAATAATTTATTGCAGTCTGTCTAAAGGTGGATTTCCAAATATCCGTCAACCGTTGTCCGAATTGCTGCAAACAATTTATCAAATTTCTTTTATTGTTACCAAAATAAAAACATCGACGTATATTTTATAGAATCGATTCGTATTTTTTGTTCATTCGATTGAATGCTCAATTGTTGTGTCACGGTTAGTGATTTTTTTAACAAACATCATAACACCTAATTCTATTAGGCGTTATTTAAAAAGAAAAACTTATTTATTAGTCAATAATAACGCAATACCATTGTTCGCCGGAATAATATCCTGCAACGCGATAAAAAAAGATCATATTCATATAGGTAAAAACGCAAACAATGGTTCATCTCCATGTTAATCAGAATGTGAAACATTTTCGTCGTCACATAAAATGACCGGAAAGTCATCCGCACACCAAAAACACTTTTTATCAGGCCAGTCTTCGGTGCGGTTTATGGTGTCATAAATAATGTCATTTGTAAAGTGTAGGATTGTAACTCTCCGTAAGGGTAGTTACCTACGTATTGCCGGGTAGGGTCGTACAGTCAGAGGCAGTATAAGGTAGATGTCATCCGTCAAGAAGCCCTGAGAGTATAATCCTGGAGGTGTGACAACGCTGAAACCACATCAAGACATGAACCTCAGGGAAATGCTAAGAATGCGATAACAGCGACATCCCCACATCTAACCATAAACCAAAATTCTATATTGACAAAAAACCATCTCGGCTTTGTAGTTATTTACTTAATTACAGAATACATATTAAGTACCTTTTGAGGATAATAGAAGTTTGAAAATACAGAAAAATGAACATAAATGTTTGTTTTAATGTTAACAATTTCCAAAAAACAAATCTATTCTATTCAAGTCGTATATCAAAACCTTTTTAACCCAGAAATAGCTAGGGTGATCAAAAAAATAAGGAGAATATATTCCTCTCTCTTTTTTCGTTAATTTTCCAAAACAAAAAGAAAAAACTCGTCGAACTCGTTTGGCACTTTCACTGGCCGCTCCATAATTCTAAAACAGATACCTACCCAAAATACTATTCCCCGTTATTCAAGAAGGAGCAGGGAAAATGTTCCTTCCCCTTTATTAGAAAAACTTGGAATACAATAAAAGGGTTTGGCCGGTTAAATGTGTGGCCGAAATCTCATAATTGACATTAAACTTAGAGTATACAGGGTGTCAATTTTAAAACTCACAATGGGCAGTACCTCGAGAACGAAAAGATAATTTAAAACCATTCCTAGGGTAGAGTCATTTTAGTTCCCCCTCTCTACACAAGAAACAGTTTTGAAATTTAATCTCTTTTCGTTCACGAGGTACAGTTCACGTTGTAAGTTTTAAAATTGACACCCTGTAGAACATTCTGCAGTACCTGTATTTATATTTTGATAGTTTCTATATTGTTAAAAATACATTTTTGACGTTTTAAGATTACTTCTTTTACATCAAAGTCGCATTTGTATATTCATCGACTGAACTAAAATAACGTCACGAAATGTGACGAGATTGAAAATGGAAAAAAATCACGTGAATTTCGCTTTCGACAGCATATTTGCATTAGGTCTATTAGATCTGAGTAGTGAAACGAAAGGAGAACATGTACGGTTAGTAAATTTCGAATTTCGTGCTCAGCATACCACCGAAATGAATATACTGAGTCGATTTTTTTTTTCAGAAAAATATTCGTGTAAACATAATCGTGATACATTCCAACTTTCTAACTGGAAATGAAGGAATGAGGGATGATTCCTAATTCACCACAAATGAACAAATCGCCAAAATTATACATGAATAAAGTTAAAACAGTGAATTTTCTTGAACTTGTGAAAACAGATAAAAACTCATTTAATCTCGCAAAGCTTCAACATCAATGATTGCATAAGCTGGAAAAACATCACGAGCCTAACCAACCACATATCAGTAATAAGAGTGGATTTCAGATTGTAATTTGCTTCCAGGAGACCAAGTACAACATAAAATCTGGATGTTTATCCATAGCAAACACTGGCGACATCAGCGAAATCATTTGTAAAATATCATCTATCCAACATTGACAAACAAATTTGGATAAGTTAACACCAACGATTTTTATCACAAGTATCATTCGCTAATATGTTTTGAAAATGCCAACTTTGGAGTCTATGTACTACCATGGAAAATATAAGATATGGCAACAAAAAAGTGATCCCACCCATCGTATCATATACAGATATTATTCCAGGAATCTTCAAAACAGCCCAAACAATTTCATCAAAACTGACCAAACGACAACAACCAACATAG
Source organism: Lochmaea crataegi (assembly GCA_947563755.1). Classification (NCBI taxonomy): domain Eukaryota; kingdom Metazoa; phylum Arthropoda; class Insecta; order Coleoptera; family Chrysomelidae; genus Lochmaea; species Lochmaea crataegi. Next base: position 78,567,619 of record OX387423.1, read on the forward strand.
CCAGCGTTAAAACCCTCCAGAGGTGGCGCCAAGTCTGAGAGACCCGACCAGAGATGTCCACGCATCTATAATTATCCGCCAATCGTCGACGGTCAAACTCTTTCTAAAAAAGATCGATTTTAAATCGATTCGTATCCTAACCTTATGAATCGATACATAAAAAAATCGGTCTAAAAGATCGATTTTTTTCAAGTTTGTATTTTTTACAATGTAAATATAAATCGATCTTTTTTATTGAAAAACAACAAGAAAGGTACCCCTATATAAACAATCTCTCTCCGGGATCTCTTATCAGTAAAATTGGGGATTTTTTTAAAGTTCAGGGAATTCGATAATAATAACAATTATTTTTTTATCACCATATTATTATCACGAAGTATCGGATTAGGAATGTGTGAGATTAATGGAAAAGAATCATCGATAAAATAAAAATCGATTTTTCTTTATTCAAAATTAATGGATTTGACGAAAAAATCGATTTTAATAAAAAATAAATCGATTTCTGCGAAAAGATCGTTGATTTTTTTTTGGATTGTTTTAAAAATGGACATGCTTTTCGTATATATTCCGATAATAAACCTAAGAGATTTATTCGTTTACGATATTTATCGGATTGAAAAAAAAATCAAATAAAATTATATGAAAATTTTGAAATATGGTCAATAATTGTCAATTATTGTCAAAAACTGTTGAAAATTATCAATAATTGTTAAAATTTTGAAAAATGGTCAAAAAATTTGGAAAAATGGTCAATAATTGTTGAAAAACTGTCAAAATTGATCAATAATTGTTGAAAAATGGTCAATAATTTTTAAAAAATGATCAATAATTGTTGAAAAATTTGGAAAAATGATCAGTAATTGTTGCAAAACTGTCAAAATTGGTCAATAATTGTTGAAAAATGGTCAATAATTTTTGAAAAATCATCAATAATTGTCAAAAATTTTGAAAAGTGGTCGATAATTATCGAAAATTTTCCAAAAAAAATTGAAAAATGGTCAACAATTGTCAAAAACTGTTGAAAATTGTCAATACTTAAGCGTTAAAATTTTGAAAAATGGTCAGTAATTGTTGCAAAACTGTCAAAATTGGTAAATAATTTTTAAAAAATGGTCAATAATTGTAGAAAAACTGTCAAAATTGGTCAATAATTGTAAAAAATGGTCAATAATTATTGAAAAACTGTCAAAATTGGTCAATAATTGTAAAAAATGGTAAATAATTTTTGAAAAATCATCAATAATTGTTGAAAAATTTGGAAAAATGATCAGTAATTGTTGAAAAACTGTCAAAATTGGTCAAGAATGGTCAAAAACTGTTAAAAATTGACAATTTTTTTCAAAAACTGTCAATAATTGTTAAAAAAATGGTCAATAATTGTTAAAAAAAATGGTCAATAATTGTCAATTATTGTCAATAACTGCTGAAAATTGTCAATAATTGTCAAAAATTTTGAAAAGTGATAGATAATTATCAAAAATTTGAAAAAAAAATTGTAAAATGGTCAATAATTGTCACAAACTGTTGAAAATTGTCAATACTTAATTGTTAAAACTTTGAAAAATGGTCAGTAATTGTTGCAAAACTGTCAAAATTGGTCAATAATTTAAAAAAAAAGGTCAATAATTGTAGAAAAACTGTCAAAATTGGTCAATAGTTGTGAAAAATGGTCAATAGTTGTGAAAAATGGTCAATAATTTAAAAAAATGGTCAATAATTGTAGAAAAACTGTCAAAATTGGTCAATAATTGTAAAAAATGGTCAATAATTTTTGAAAAATGATCAATAATTATTGAAAAACTCTCAAAATTGGTCAATAATTGTTGAAAAATTTGGAAAAATGGTCAATAATTGTCGCAAAACTGTCAAATTTGGTCAATAATTGTTGAAAAATGGTCAATAATTTTTGAAAAATCATCAATAATTGTTGAAAAATTTGGAAAAATGATCAGTAATTGCTGAAAAACTGTCAAAATTGCTCAATAATGGTCAAAAACTGTTAAAAATTGACAATTTTTTTCAAAAACTGTCAATAATTGTTAAAAAAATGGTCAATAATTGTTAAAAAAATGGTCAATAATTGTCAATAACTGCTGAAAATTGTCAATAATTGTCAAAAATTTTGAAAAGTGGTAGATAATTATCGAAAATTTAAAAAAAAATTGTAAAATGGTCAATAATTGTCACAAACTGTTGAAAATTGTCAATACTTAATTGTTAAAATTTTGAAAAATGGTCAGTAATTGTTGCAAAACTGTCAAAATTGGTCAATAATTTAAAAAAAAGGGTCAATAATTGTAGAAAAACTGTCAAAATTGGTCAATAGTTGTGAAAAATGGTAAATAGTTGTGAAAAATGGTCAATGATTTTAAAAAAATGATCAATAATTGTAGAAAAACTGTCAAAATTGGTCAATAATTGTAAAAAATGGTCAATAATTTTTGAAAAATGATCAATAGTTATTGAAAAACTCTCAAAATTGGTCAATAATTGTGAAAAATGGTGAATAATTTTTGAAAAATGATCAATAATTGTTGAAAAATTTGGAAAAATGGTCAATAATTGTCGCAAAACTGTCAAATTTGGTCAATAATTGTTGAAAAATGGTCAATAATTTTTGAAAAATCATCAATAATTGTTGAAAAATTTGGAAAAATGATCAGTAATTGTTGAAAAACTGTCAAAATTGGTCAATAATAGTCAAAAACTGTTAAAAATTGACAATTTTTTTCAAAAACTGTCAATAATTGTTAAAAAAAATGGTCAATAATTGTCAATTATTGTCAAAAACTGCTGAAAATTGTCAATAATTGTAAAAATTTTGAAAAGTGGTAGATAATTATCGAAAATTGAAAAAAAAAATTGTAAAATGGTCAATAATTGTCAAAAACTGTTGAAAATTGTCAATACTTAATTGTTAAAATTTTGAAAAATGGTCAGTAATTGTTGCAAAACTGTCAAAATTGGTCAATAATTTAAAAAAAAATGGTCAATAATTGTAGAAAAACTGTCAAAATTGGTCAATAGTTGTGAAAAATGGTCAATAATTTAAAAAAAATGGTCAATAATTATAGAAAAACTGTCAAAATTGGTCAATAATTGTAAAAAATGGTCAATAATTTTTGAAAAATGATCAATAATTATTGAAAAACTCTCAAAATTGGTCAATAATTGTAAAAAATGGTAAATAATTTTTGAAAAATCATCAATAATTGTTGAAAAATTTGGAAAAATTATCAGTAATTGTTGAAAAACTGTCAAAATTGGTCAATAATGGTCAAAAACTGTTAAAAATTGACAATTTTTTTCAAAAACTGTCAATAATTGTTAAAAAAATGGTCAATAATTGTCAATTATTGTCAAAAACTGCTGAAAATTGTCAATAATTGTAAAAAATTTTGAAAAGTGGTCGATAATTATCAAAAATTTAAAAAAAAAATTGAAAAATGGTCAATAATTGTCAAAAACTGTTGAAAATTGTCAATACTTAATTGTTAAAATTATGAAAAATGGTCAGTAATTGTTGCAAAACTGTCAATTTTGGTCAATAATTAAAAAAAAACAGCTCAATAATTGTAGAAAAATGATCAATTATTGTTAAAAAATTTGGAAAAATGGTCAATAATTGTTGCAAAACTGTCAAATTTGGTCAATAATTGTTAAAAAAATGGTCAATAATTTTCAAAAAATGATCAGTTATTACTGCAAAACTGTCAAAATTGGTCAATAATTAAAAAAAAATGATCAGTAATTGTTGAAAAACGGTCAAAATTGGTCAATAATGGTCAAAAACTGTTAAAAATGGACAATTTTTGTCAAAAACTGTCAATAATTGTAAATTATTGTCAAAAACTGCTGAAAATTGTCAAAACTTTTGAAAAGTGGTCGATAATTATCGAAAATTTAAAAAAAAATTGAAAAATGGTCAATAATTGTCAAAAACTGTTGAAAATTGTCTATAATTGTTAAAATTTAACGGTCAGTAATTGTTGCAAAACTGTCAAAATTGGTCAATAGTTATTAAAAAAATGGTCAATAATTGTTGAAAAACTGTCAAAATTGGTCAATAATTTTTTTAAAATGATCTGTAATTGTTGAAAAACTGTCAAAATTGGTCAATAATTGTCAATTAATTGTTAAAAATGGACGGTTTTTGTCAAATACTGTCAATAATTGTTAAAAAATGGTCAATAATTTTGAGAAATGGTCAATAATCGTCAGAAGGTGTCAAAATTTTGAAAAATGGTCAATAAATAATACTAGTGCCGTTTCATAAAATCCACTCCTTAAACACACGTAATTTATACAAAATCAATTAATGTTACTCGAAAAATCGATAATTAAAAATCGAATATAACAAAATAATAATATATTTATATAAAAATCGTTTAATTTTTCAAACTTCCCTACTTACTATAAGCTTTTTTGAAAAAAAAAGCAGCAGTGTCTGTCGAGTCTACTGGGATACGAGCGGTTCCGCTCCCATCACTACTTGCGATGTTGCCGGGGCAATTGAAAAAAAGCCGCTCTACCAAAAACACAAAAAAAATCGAAAGTCGATTTTCAAGGGTGAAATATCGATTCACTGAATGGATTCAATACAACATATCGATTTAAAAAATCGATTTAATCGGTCCGAATTCTTGTTTGCTAAGCTAACGTACTTTTTCTTTCTCGACGATTCTTAAAAGAATGATGCACTTTACGCGACTATATACGTTGCATCAAAGTCCGTTCGGCAGCCCAACGTTTTCTTGGATTTTTTCGCTTTCAGCTCCGCTTAAACCCTTTTGTGAAAATAAATCGTAATTCAAACCTACCGATCGGTGGTTATATAAATGTGGGTCAAAGTTAGAAAAGCTTTGGCGTTTTCGTACAATAAGTTGATTATGATAAATTTAGGATTCAGCAGGCAGGGAATGGCATGGTACAGTGAATCGGATCGGCTCAATCAGGAAATGGACTGAACATTTTCAACGAAAGGAAATTACTAGGGGAAACGACATTGAAATATTTATAGCGTTATGGATTGAAATAAATGAAATATTCCGGTCGTTTGTAACTTGTTGCGATTGTTTGTTATTGACCTGAGCATGAAAGCAGCTTGTAGAATACGTATTTATTGTTAAGCGATGATGAACTTTGAAAAGAATTGTAATTGAAAGCGCCACAAACAGTAGTTTTTAGCATATGTGAATAAAATTAAACTATAAACTGGAATAGATTCTGTAGGGTGTCCCACGACGTTTTGACAGTCCAGTTTATCCAAATTTAAAGTCGTTCATCTGCTTGTCTGTCCATCTATCCGTCTATCTTATATCTGCTGTATGTGGCTTTTTTAAATCAAATCGCTCTTCTTTTTGAGATACTACAAATGGGTTCAGGTCCGATTGAAGGTCTACAAGCTCCTTGTTTAGTTTGTTGTGTCTAGTCAGCTGCTTATGAAATTTTTTCAGTTCCAGACTGTTTTAGACTCATGTTGTGAATTCCAGAGCATGACCAGACGCAATAAATATTTTGGTTGAGTTTTTTTGAGACACTCTTAATCATTCGTTGATTGATTGAATGCTGTACGCGTCATCTATGTCATCATCAATAATTGCTACTCAATAATTCAGCTTCCAGAATTATTATTAGTTCCAAATGCAAATGTATTTACTAACTTTGCATTTATAGTAGTTTAATGAAAAAACTTTGCACTTTGTCACCTAATACATTCAAACTTTATAACTAGCGAAGAATAAATTGAACAAAGACCAAAATACTGTAGAGATAATCCTTGAATTGGTTAAAAATGCAAACTAACCTTCCCATACACTCATGGATCGTCGGGCTTTTCTATTAAAAATCGACTTTAAATTCCCAGCCAAGGCAAAACTAATGTGAACGGGAGAAAATAGGACACTCTTGCCTGTAAATTAGGCGACTAAAATGGAACTACATTGTTATAGAAAATTCATGAGCGCCGGTAGAAAATTAACGAATAGCTATGGTAGAGTGAGAATCGTAGTTTTACTTCTTATTTAAATTCAACGCAGTGTTAAAGTGCACAGTCGCAATAAAAACAGAACCGAATTAAAGTCAAGAAGATAAATTGAAATCTGCTCCATTATGGATGTTAATTATACAGGGAGTCTCAGGAGTTCGTACCTACTCTTTGAAACTTACCTACAATTGTCCATATTATAGTAATATAAACCGTACCCTAAGGGATCACACTTTCTCCTCCTGGTCAAAAAACCTTCGGACTAACGAAATATCAAACCTCAGCAGGGTCTAGATAAGGAAAGTGACGGGATTACTCACCGGTCACTGTACCCTAAGGAAGTACATGCATACAATTAGCATATATAGGGAGGAACCTATCTGTCAGTTGTGCATGGAAGAGGAGGAAACAGCCTCTCACATTATTCATCTCATTGGAGATGTAGACTTCTAGGACTAGAGTATCCAAGGGAGGATTTCTCCAAGAAGGACCTAGTGAAAAGACTGTTGAGCCTGATAAGGGCTACTGGTCTCTTCACATGAACGGTATAACCAAGAGCACAAAAAGCCTAAAGGCTGAGGAGCCGAGGTCTCTAAGCCTCTGACTGGTGGTGCCGAACCAATCAATCAATCAAATATAAACCGTTAATTTCATGAGGATGTAACAGGAAGAGAAAAGGATTTCAGGTGTGGCATTTGGAACCATTGAACTTAAACCGTAACTGAGTTCCCAAGGGTAATGCAGATCTGCTTATAATGTCAGCATTTGTGGCGTTTATAAACGTTTCATTTCCAATGAGTCATTTTCTAATTTTCAACACGTTAACGAAGGCAGCAAGACACCAATTTTATATGAAGTACTATTTTCATCTCCCAAGTTTATGGTCCAAACTCCTGGGAAACTCTGTGTAACGATTTAGTACAATAAGAAGAATAATTAAGTAGTTTTGTTGTTCTCAGACAGTCCTAGATTAATTCTTTTCTCCGTGCATTGACCAAAGATTCACTGACTAAAAATTAAATCAGTTTGAGGCGCATTAGCTTGAAAAAGACCATATCTTCTTTCAGAAATAACTTTTCAATGATCTCTTTTTATAAATTAATAAATCACAAAAAAGAAAAGACTGTTTATTTTAAATATTTAATGGTTTTTGTGAAAGGACTTTTAAACATTTTCTGCATGACCCACGCCTATGAATGGATTAACTGGGCTCGATGTAGAAGGGCTTTTGTAGTGATATATTGTTTTGCGGTGGAATTTCTAGAGCCAATGGCTTATTTATAATTTAGAAGAACCACCTACCTCAGTGTCACGCCGACAGCTAGCCCTTTATTCGAGGACAAAGGGTGGTTTTTTTATACTTTTTAAGAAACATTGACCGCCATTGATTACGGGTAATGTGAAAGGGAGTTGATCAATAAGAAGATTTTCATCAAATAAGAGCTAGCCAATTCTGATAGTATGACTAGTTTCTGAGTTAAGGGGTTTAATAGCTGCTAATATTGGAAATTAATTAATTTGGATCTATTTATAATGCATTCACAGAAAAATTTGGGAATATGGTGTTTATAAATCTTCGAATATTGAATAAATGACTGGATTATATTTATTTAAATCATATAATAAGTATTGAGCACCAAATTAATAATTCTGGGTAACGAAATAGTGGACAATCTTGTCAGGAAAGGAGGTCAATCCTAGTTGATAGCATAGGTCTACAGGAATCAAGTAAAGATAAAACCACTAGCATCATAGTTGAAAGAGATCGACAATTATGTCTATCTCACTTCATATTCTGGTAAAAGGTCGCGAGCAACTAGAGCAGGACAATATTGAAGTGAGACAGAACTCCGAAACGGAGTAACTTGGTTTTATCTATACCATGTGTAGAGCACTATAGTGAGATGTTTGGATTGCATATCAATGTCTCCAAGACCAAACTATTGGTCTTTTCTAAGACTCCAATGAATGCACACCTGCGTGTCAAGGGACAAACAATCGAACAAGTGACCTCAATAAAATATCTGGGAGCTAACATCAATAGCCAGTGCGACCCGAAAAGGGAAATACCTTCAAGGATTGAGCAAGCGAGAAAAATCTTTATGAGTATGAAATCATTTTTTACGAGACTGGTCCTTAGTTTGGAACTCAGAACTCGAATGACCAGATGCTACGTCTTCTCTGTCCTACTCTATGGATGTGAAAGATGGACACTAAATTCACAGATTGAAAAGAGAATAGAAGCCTTCGAAATGTATGTGTATATACCGATGCTGCGAATTTCATGGGTACAAAGGATCACCAACGATGAACTACTTCAACGCATGTACAAACAAAAAGAACTACTGAACACCATCAAGGAAATAAAAATGCAATACCTGGGTCATACGATGAGAAGTGATAAATACGAAATATCACGCCTCATTATAGAGGGCAAAGTTCAAGGGAAAAGATCAGTAGGAAGACGCCAGAACTCATGACTAAAAGATTTAAGGAGATGGTTCGACCGCTCTTCTGCAGAAATCCTTCGTGCTGCAGTTTCCAGAGCTACAATTGCCATTTGGATCGCCAAGCTTCGGCAGGAGAGGGCGTGATAAGTAGAAGAAGATACCATGTCAAGACAAGCCAAGGTCTTTATCAAAACACCAGCTCTTGGCAGCAATTAAACTCGGGCTGCGGTACAATAGGCAGCGTTCTGTAGTGGTGAAATAAATTAATTTGAATTTCATTGGTGGCTCAAGGCAATTTGTGCTTTCACACTTTTAGTAGATCTTCTTGTTCGTCAGGACCTATCCGTCCGGACTCTTAGCAATCAAGGAAGTGAAATAAGTCAGTTATCATATGCAGATCGGAAATCATAATCGTTAAATGCAGCTATCGATTAATAATAACCATAATTTTATAACAAATATAATTTATTAAACCAAAAATTATAAGAACGTAAATTGAATTATACTGCATTGTATAGAAAAAATGACACGCTTAAAATCATTTGGATCACTATGCATAGCAATATATTGAAGTGAATGAGTAAAATTAAGATAGAATAACCATATCACTTTGTACAATTTATTCACATTGAGCGGCTATATCGATATGTTCTTCCCTAGAGCTCGGCGGTACCAACGGTTGTTCAATGGTACTACTTAAAGTACTTCCGGTATTACTAACATCAGATTCGATACGACGAGGTGATGTACTATTTTCATTTTTAACCACTGTCAGTTCAGAATTGGCGGAAACATTTTCGACTATATGAGTACTGGAAGTACTTGGTTCTGTAAGTATTCCAACAGCTTGCGCCTTGCTTACCGTTCCCGTGCTCAACCGGCAGTTACAATTAGCTACACCGTCAGTTCTCTCTGCAGTACCTTCTGACATTTTAACACTGTTCTTAGTTAGTTTAGGAACATTTTTAGAAGTCGTTGCGATATTTTTGAGTGTACCAGGGATATTTTGTTGGCTTTTAAGGTCTAGTACTTCATCTCTTTTATAACTAGTACTTTCATTAAATCCATGATGGGGTCTATTTCGTTCGTAGGGAGATCTTCTGAAATTAGTCTGCTTTTGAAGGTATATAGCTTTACATTTTCGAGCATACAGTAATTTATCCACAGCATAAAAAAAGTTATTGTTGCAAAGAGACAAAACTGTATGTATTGTAGCAGGATGAACTTCTGGAAATAACAAAACGGATTAAGAGGTTTTTTGGCTTTCAAACACAAACAACTTATCTATGGGTATGAGGCAGAAGAGCACAGGTTGACTAGAAGCATTGCTAAGGCTTCTAACAAACTTAAATTGCTAGGTACTCTAATACTTCTCTGATACTACACATGTTGCAGTATGTTGTAAGGAATTACACATTGTGCAAATTTCTGCTGAGTTTATACTACTGAAATACCAGTAAGTACAGAGCTGATAAATGTAAGCATAGCGTGACAAAGTTACTTGTCGTAGTTTCTCTTTATAGGGTTGTTGGCGGTAAGTTTCTCAAAGTTAGGACAACTCAAGTTTAACAAAAATTTGTTCATTTGTAAGGAGCCGTTATAGCTACACAAACTTATGGGACTGAAGACCAATAAGTTTATCAAAAACAATTTTTAGATACCTGGTGGTAATCATGGATACAATTATGGATAGCCATTTTAAGAATTGGTTAAGTACCAAGTTTCGCAAAGCCTTTTTTCACACGTACTCGACAGTCGGGAGTACATGTAGGTTTAACTAGTACCCAGCTTGTATTATTTCTAAAATATCAGTGTGAGAATATTCCGAACAAGCATACAAGGTCTAAGAGTATTTACAATAAATAGATTATACAACGTCGTTCCGTCTTTGACTGAGATGATATGGACATCACTGAACCCATTGCTTGCTCATGCGTAGCCTGCTTATTCAGGAAACAGGGATGAAGCTACGAAGGAAACTCTTAAGTAAGAACATTTTTAACAGTTCCATATAACTTATCCCAAAGAAGTTCATGGTCGACTGAGTCGAAGGCCTGCTTTAGGTCAGTATAGGCTGCAAAAACCTTGGATCCCCTCCGGTGCAAACAAATGTGGATTATGCTGCTAAGTGTGAAGATATCTAGATATCCTCTTCATTTTCTGGACAGTCCTAAATTTTCGGTCAGTACACTGTAATCCTCGAAATTAAAATAAAAAAAGTTAACGGATAGGACTTGTTAGTTCAAACATTCACCGGATCGATAAAAATGAGTATATGATAGGAATAATTAATTTCCACAATGTGTTTCACTTCTAGGGTAAATTACCTATTCTGGAGGCATGGGTATATTATGGTCTGAGCTTGTGTAGGTGTCCGAAACAACACCTTTTTGCTAAGTGTATGTCTGTTCGCATCTATGTGGTGATGTCAAAGTGTGAATATCTAAATCATTAATACTTGAATTTTAAATTTAAATAGCCATAAAATGGGAGAAGCAAAATGAATGGATTACCTGGAAAAAGCTGCATCAACCTCAAAAAATAAAAAAACTGAGTGGAGGATTGTTGTATGGGCGTAGCAGGTTTATCATTTCTCGTGCAGCTCGTGGAAGGCTCTTGATTATTTTTACCCGTAGTATTCGGATAGGGCCGCACACTATTCCAAGAGCAGGAAATCGGTTGCTTAACGCTAATTTTTTGACATTTTTCTAACAATGTTTTATCATGCACCGGTTCCATTCGAATTGTGAAATACTAATTACTGTTTTGTGTTGACACATGCAACAATTTTTTGACACTACTTTGACACTATTTTGATAGAGTTAATCAAACACTATAAAAGACATGGTAACTAATATATGAAAATGTAATGTGATGTACACCAGCTCCAATTAAAGTTGTGTTTCTTTTTTCACGACAAATAATATTTTCTTCCAAAAACTTCATTAAATTGAAAACATAGTTTGTCGGTTTTTTTTATATCGTTCTAAATCTTTCTATTTGCAAAATGGCACATTGTGAAATTTTTAATGGTTTTCCAATTTCAAAAGAAGTAGTAGCATAGGCTCGATGGTAGGAAATATTTCTCGTCTCCGTTTTTTTCTAGCTCCAGTTCTTCTAGTACATTTCTCATCCGCTCTAACTCTTACTACATCTCTCACTTCAGCTTTTGCCTTGGATGAAAGGCGTAATCAGTAATCAGTGTGCCTGAAATATATTTTTCATTTAACTGACAACGAAGATCGATTTTTCTTATAACATGTGAACCACGTGTTGGAAATCAACGTTAAAAGTACCCTACTGGATCTTCCTTTAAATATGCAAAGATAGCTCTCGGACCAGATAAACAGCAGAGCAAGTGCCTACTGGAATGAGATACCAGGCTTAAGGCAAGCCAAGCCCATTATCAAAAGACCTTCAGTACTCAAAGCAGAAGCCTTGCCCAAGATGGTCAGGGAGGAGATCAGGTCAATGGAATGCTTACTGGCTAAACGATCATCTGGTCGAAAACACCGAAGAATATGAATCAGCGGAAAATACTCTGCACTACTGAGTGGCTGTAGAACGAACTAGACTACAGACCCTTGGAGCTGCGTTTGTTCGCCCTGATTATGTAAATAGAGATTACCAACTTCATTGGGAAGTTTTAACTTAACGGGGCAATCTAATGTGGAATGAGGCTCAATAAATTATCGCAATGCACGGTTCTGAAGAAACCACTCACAAAAACCAAACCAACCGCTGCAATCGTTCCGTTACAAATTTACGCTAAAATGTTGATAATAGTTCCATTAGAAGGTTTTTTATCTGTTATAACCATTCAAGAGTATTTAGATCAAATCAATAATGATTCTCACGAACTCATAGTCACGACCCTTCTCACTAGTGAAACTATTGACATCATTCAATATTTTCTTATCTTTATTAGAGCTTAAGTTTGACCACACTTTTGAAAAGTAAGGTGTCGTTCATGGAACCTTTGGAATAACCTTTGAAGCCATGCTGTACTTCTCTATTACTTGAGGTAACAAAATGAAGATTAGAAAAACTACAAACTCAAACCATGTAATGGTGAAACATCCAACCTGATTGACATTCATCCAGCAGCTTCAAATTAAGATCCAGCTATACAAGGATATAATTAAGATCAGAATTCAAGTGACCACAGCACACAGTAAACTCGAGAACATGAAGGATAATGATAATCCAGTTACTTTTATTAGAATTTATAGCTGAAGACTCAATTAGTACTGTATACTCCATTCCACTGAATCGAAATAGCTATTTGTGTATCAAGAGCAGAAAGTAGTACTTTGGCAGTCGAGACAGAAAGTTGCCGCGCAACGCGTCAGCGGAGCGCGGCAATCTGTCGAGACTACCAAAGGACTTTCTGCTCGAAATACACACAAGATTTTTTCTACGATCACACCAAAATAAAATTAATTTTTTATTAAAAACGTGTTACTTTCATCACAATATTGGAAGTTTATTTGACATATTAAGCCTACTATTCGAAGACAAAAGATTAATTGTGTATGTTGTGTTGCCTACTTATGACAATAGACTTTATGATTTAAAGATTTATGATTTTATGGTTGTATGAATATTATAGTTCATTAAATAAATTACAACTTTTTTAAATTTTATTTGAACGGAATACAGAACGATAATAAACAAACATACCTTTTACTTATTAACTAAATTAAAATTAAAGATACAATTTTGGCAATTTTTTATGTTTATGCCTGAGGTAGATGTCTCTGAAAGGTTAGAAAATGTCAAATCTTTCTGGTGATTGCAAGTATGTTGTGTTGCCTACCTATTGCCATTGTTTGTTCTTAGCAGTTTCGTGTACCTATGTACGTAGGCAACACTTATCACATTAATGTCAGATATTTATTACTTTAATGTCAGATATCTTTTAGATTTCCCTATTTCTCATTATATTATTACGGAAAATACTGTTGGATGCTTTAACATATTAGAAAATCAACTAAAATATTTATTTATTCTACAGTTTATATTAAAATATCTACTAGCTCTCTTTTATCTATAAATAAAATTAGGCGTGCGCCAAAGTTACTTTCTGCTTAAGAGCGCCAATAATGTCAAATTATGACAGCTCGCGGAAAACATCAACTTTGCGGTTAGATTTGAGTGTGCAAAAGCCTACTTTGAGTAGTGATCGTAGGAAAATATATTACTTTCTATAGTCGAAATTGAAAGAGCTCCAATTCCTATTTAATCATCTTTTATTGAATGACTTAATTAGAATCCTATGTTTGACCCACTTACGACCTTTGGCTCGTTAGAGCGAATTTTGTGGAAATATTCAGAACCGGAGAAGGAAACGTATTCGAAAAATAAAGTCGTAGTTGATGTCAGTAACAGTGTGTTTTTTTTTCGTCATAAAAAGTGATTGTTATTACATCTATCAAAACTCATCCACATCCCAAACGATTCAAATGGTTTGTGATAAGAGATCAGCTGTGTGGATGCCGAGAAATCACCAGCGGCGTAGCAGGACAAATATCTTTTATGTCGTAAGTTTTCGACTTATTTCAAATGGGAATGGAAACTTAAAAGTAATGGGAGATTTTTACTGAACAGCTTTTTTCTATAAAAAGTTTTTCATAGTATATGTGTTTGTCAAGTTTCGGGGTGTTTTAAAAAAGCTTTTTTTAAGTATATTTATCGGGAATTTATTAACAAAACACTTAGTCCAGTAAACAAGGAGGTTATGGGGACAATAAGATGTTACGACACATCGAACTGTCCAAGCAAATGAGTTGATGCAAAATATGAGTTAAAAGCAGAAATAATGTCCGCTTTAAAAAAAACTCCCAACTGATCCAGCGTCTAGACCGTTCGGCTTGGCGCGGTCGCTGACTAAACTTCTCAACTGTTGAACGCAGTCAATGGACGCGTTTAGCCACGCTATCGCTAGAGAGGCGCTGAGTAAGCGGAGGGCGAATTTGACCGCTAAAGCGCTAGCTCTAGCGGTCGCCATTTTTTCCAGCGATTTTATTTTCCGCTAAGTTGGTCAGTGGCAACGATTATATACACAATAGGATGGCTTATCCTCGTAAGAGTATCATTAGACAAGTTTTGAATCTCTACTACGCTGTTTTTACGTCACAGCGGTTCACGTCGCCGGTTGATTCCGCCGCTGGTTGGATTCTAGTCGTCTGTTTCTGTTTCTGTACATAATATGTGATTGTGCACAGAGGAATATATCTGCCGTCACAGTTGGTTCTTTTCTGTCTAACAAATCGAGGCACATGAGCCATCCTATTGTGTATATAATCGTTGGGTCAGTGGTTCGTTATGTCAAAAACAACAAACAACAATTCTAACCTCTAAGTTGAAATTTCTGTGTTATTTAGTTTCTATTAGTGAATTACTCGAAATAATTTAAATTTCTACATATTCCTGTCTTTCATTTACGATATTATAGTGCCGCTTCTAGTGCTTACTTTGCGCTAGCGTGGCCGAACGCGCCCAATGTCAGACACTGACACAAGTGTCAAATGTAAAGGTACTTTCAGAAATGTCTATGTCGCATTTACAGTCACATCAAAAAGTTTGCCACCTAATAGGATTCTGGTTTTATTTATTTTGTGTTAAAGATGAAGATAGAAAGGATAATAAAGATATATTATAGAAAATAGGGAAATGGGAAAATAGAAAGAATGATTAGAACACTACACCCAATCTTGTGGGGTAATATCATATTAAAAAAACAAAAAGAAGTATATATCAATATGATTAAGCCGGCACCTACTGATGGGTTGGAAGTGTCCAAACTGAACTGGAAGACACACCTGGAAAAAATTACTACCAGTGCGACTAGACTTTTCTGGCAATGCAGGAGAGTTATGGGCAAAACCTGGGGAACACGACACTGGCTTTACACAACTGTGATAAGGCCAACGATCGCCACAGAACTATAGTCTGGTGGAGGAAGACAGAAGTGTCCTCTGCATTGAACATATTAACTGCAATCCAAAGATCCTTGGTATTACCGGGGCAATGAACAGCACAGGGACAGCATCAATGGAAGCCCTTATGGTACTTCCTCCTTTGGAACTTTTTGTAAAGGCGGAGGCGATTATGGCAATTCATAGGCTGAAACTGGGAGACTTATGATCCCCGAACAATGCTCGAGAAGGACACACTGATACAACTGGGACAATACTAGATGAACTCATATTTCATTTTTATAGCATGATACCGGAGAACATATTCACTGGGCGAGTGAACATCATCATCCCATCCATAGAAGAGGTGATGCACCCAAATAATTCTGGAGAAATTATCTGGTTCACCATGGACCTGGGGCAGGTATAAATGGACCTAGAGAGAGAATGTTCTTTAGCTTTGGTCGATATATGTCTGAGTTTAAAGCAGAGGCAATCTCTATAGACTGTATTGATGAAAACATCAGAAGAGGATATACCGGTCAAAAAATTAAAACATTGACTGACAGCCAGGCTCTGCTTAAATCTATCAGTAATCCAACAACTAGGTCTAGACTGGTAAAAAACTGCAAATAATCTCTTACAGGCTGGCAAGAGACAATAAAGTGTCTCTAATGTGGGTGCCGGCACATGAAGGGATTGGTTCTAAAGGAGACTTCATAAGTCCGGAACCGTTTTTTGGAATCACAAAAGATTGCATAAGAGGGGAAATCGGGAACTGGGTAGATGAGGAACACCGACACAAATGGAGGTTGACACAAGGGCACCTCCATACAAAGAGTTTACTGAACAAGCTAGACAAGGAACTCTCAACCATGCTATTGAAACTGGGTAAGAGACATTTGAAGACAGTTACCGACCTGGTGACTGGACACTGCACCCTGAGGAAACATCTGCACAAAATGGGTAAAGTAAGTGAATATATGTGCAGAAAATGTGATCTCTATGATGAAACACCTCCTCTTATACTCTGCTTCTGCGAGAACTTACAAGTACTCAAACTCAAGCACTTTGGAGAGGAATTAATACAACCATTACAACTACTGAAAATCCCTCCAGTCAAACTGGTGGACTATATAGAAGACACGAGGCTTCAAGAATGGAAGTAGATAACATGGAAAATGGTTCAAAGATTCATTGCCTTTGCTGTTGAGCACAACCCAAACGAATGAATGAATGAATGGGTCAGAAGTATCGGTTACAGATAAAAATATGTCAAAAAAATTTCATTGAACTGATAATTTAATGTATTAGAGAATATGTTCCAGTTCTATTTTACTTGAAACCAGTAGAAAAAAATGAAAGGAAAAAATACGATAATGGACGATATAACTGGAAAACTGTTGAAATGGTACAGGAACCTGCAATGAATGAACGATGAAAGGATAGATGTTTTTCAATGAGTGGGCTCTGAAATCATGGAATGACAGTGTAATGACGAAACAAAATGTCAAAGTTATTAAATATTGTAATTGTTTCAAAGACTGTTGTTGTCATGTAAACGTCTCTTCTATTAATTCAAGGATGCAAATATAAGCAGAGACAACCCTGATATAAGTCAAAAAATGGAACCCAGACTTGAAACCATTTTTTTTAAACAGAAATAATAATTAAGGTCGTTATGAAATCAACTAGTTTAATACAGAAAATACTTTGAAATATAAGTAGGGCGATAGGCGGAAATTCGAAGCTGCTCAACAGCTATGCAAAACTGACAAACAACCAACGTAACTTTTTGATATATTATGACGTCGAAATAATGTAAATATTGCTTCGTGCTTGACGTTTTTGTGACTAACTACCTTTTAATTTAATGATAACAAAGTTTAAACAGCCGGATATTTGATTTGCTTGAAATAAGTAATTGAGTTGGAAATCTCGATTGTATACGAATAAAATTTAGAAATGAAATAAAATTGCTCTCATTTCTAGGTTCTTTTAGTTAAAATCCAAATTTCACGAAAAAAAATTTCCGTATCATGCGTCTATGATTTCGAATAGGTACTAAAATGGCTTATTTTCGCATGAATCGATAAAACTGTTATCTCGAGTGAGCGAACGCATACGCATATTTGCGAATGAAATGCAACGAGTGGTATTAACATGCGTAAAAACCATTTTGAACGAAATTTGACAGTACATTGAACAAACTAGACGTTAGATTTGCATGGAAAATATTGAATCGTGATTTTGGCAAATTAACTTGTCAATTCGGCCTCGTTGGCAGATCTGAAAGAGGCTAAAATTTTAAATACACAACCCACAAGACAATTTAATAATCGAAGCAATATCTGAAAATATATCCACCGACAGAATTTAATTAAACTATTAGAGCCAGAAAGTCTGTGCTGGTCTGATAAAAGTAGGTTTATACTTGTATTGAAAGTTAACCAAGTAGAATCATTATATTTCAAGATCTCACAGCTTTGATTTATTTTGCTTATCAATATATAGTTCTTACAATATAGATCCCGTCGCACGGGATTTCTGTCATAACTAGACTACGTTGCTATGCTGTTGAAATAGTGTGAGAATCTAGTAAATGTCAAATGAAATCTATCAAATATCTTCTTTTTATTCAGCTGTAGGTTTATGGGTTAGTTTTACTATTAAGCTTTCATTTATACATTTTTTTTGGAGTTGACTTTAACTTTAGTAAATCATCACTGCTTGTGAAATATTACTCACAGTTCTTTTCAGTTTATTTGATAATACGCCGATAAAAATGAAATGAATAATATAAAATTCTCAAAACATAATATCAAAAGTGAAGTCATCAAATCATAGGTAACTACAGTCGGTTCGTTCTCAATTAAAACCGCACATAAATGAAATCACGTGCATATAGAATGATCTAGGCAAGTTCCAAGTGGATAAAGTTGAACAGGGGCATATTCTGTTCCCCTACTGCCAACATTTCAATGCGAGCCGTCCAATACGCAGCTGACTTAGAATAGATCACGCGTGCTCTTCCTTTATATGCGGTTTTTCTCGGGACCGTCCAGACTATAAACGTCAAATTTGAACCTAAGAAACCATTTAATCGCGGCAGAGACAACCCTGAGGCGCACAAGTGCATAGGAAAATAAGTTCGGTAAGAACATGAGAAGAATTCTTTGTCTGATACATTGGAACTGCATAAATATGTCTTTGTTTAAAAGCTCGCAAGGTGTAGACAGGTGGCGGTAGCAACGCTGCAATTCCATTGAGTGTTCTGGCCATTCTCATTCCGTGCATTTCTTGTATCGTGATCGTATATTCTCTGACATCTGACATTTGCTGTGTCGCCTGTCGCCATATTTGGTGTATGTTTGTGTTGTTCTGTAAGTGATTTTTATTTTTCTCGTTATTTGTTACTTTTTGTTTTGCTGGAGTTATTTAATTTTATTAGAATTCCGACCAGTTTGAAGTTAAGATGTCACAAAAACTTTGTTTGCTTTGTGGAAATAGTGAAGAAGAGGTTGAGAAAATGCATTATTTTCCATCCAATGATAAAAAGTAAGGATATTTTTGGTCTTTTTAAAGTAAAAAATAATAATTCTGAAGCGTTTATAGGTCAAAATTGCGGCAAGAAGCGTCGATGGGAATGAAGTACATATAATGAAAAGCATTTCTTAGCATCTTGCGTTGAAGGTATGAACAGACTAATTTTATTCCTGATAACCTACCAATGAAAAAGCATGAAAGAAAACTTGTGTATTTGTATTGTTAATAACCATTACTTGCATTCAAACTAATATTAACATCATAATTTGTAAATAGAAGGTTGTCAATTTCTCAAATGCTGTAGAAAGTATTTCAAAAAAGAAAAAATAAATCAATAATGAAACTGATACATCTCCGAATCTTTATTTTTTCTGCTTTTATTCCAATTTCAACAAAACTTATTCAAGTTTTCTGTATCTGGTTTTATCGCCAATGTACCTTCCGGTTCCAAATATCATTAATTGGCACCATAATTTATGAGTATGTTTTTTAAATTCTATTATATTAACACCCTTACAGGTCTGATGATGGTGGCCTGGCGAATATTCGACTTCATTTCGTAGTAGAATTAAATTCGAATGTTACAAAACGAAAGAATACCATCAAAAGTTTCTATTAGAAAATGTTCATGCGAATAACTGCGCATTCGTATATTTTTGAATGATTCGAGAATTGCACCCCCAAGAGGTAGGAAAAGTGAAAAATTATGGTAGATCTAAAGAAGTATGTGAGATACACTAAAAGTAATAAAAACTTTATTGAAGAAAATAAAGTTTTTAATTATTAAAAAAAATCATTCCAGCCTGGTCACGATCGTTGAAAGCAGCTTTTTTAAAGCGATACAACAAAAATATTTGCATCAAAGTTATGAGGAAATGGAAAATACGGAAACATAAAACAATTTTATACCATGCCATAAACGAACTTTGCGACATAAATTACCACATACAAATTATGCATTTGAGATAGCAACATTGTAGTCACCCTAAATATCAGATATTGCCAAATCCTTTTAGCTAATTTATGCTAAAAACATTCAGCTAGAAATTAATTAATGGTTATATAACAGCGGAACATGGTCAATAAATTCCATATTCTAGCAATTAAGAAAATTAGTTGAAAAGTTCAGAGGGCAAAAATTTGAAATGCATGATACTCATTTTTAATTAAAAATTTGGTTGCTTTTTGGAAATTAGATATTTTAACAATACAAATATTGGCTGTTGCATGAATTTTATGGAAGTAATATTTTTATCAATACATTCTATTTAAAAATTAACAGCATAATTAAAAATATATAAAATGTACTAAGTGCTACACTTTTGAAAATTTTTTTGGACCAAAAATGGTATAAATATTTTGTAAATTTTGTAATATATGATTGTTTCAGCTGCACAAAAAAACTGTTACAGCAGCAAATCAAGCTAAAAAAGTGTTCTGTGATTTATACAGATCTGGCCACTTTTGTACCGATCGTAGGACCTGAAATGCTTGGGCATCGTTGAGCCAATATAACATACTCCCATCTCTAGGTTCTTTGTACGTCAAAGCACACTGGCGCGAACGGGAACTGGACACAATTGATGGTTTTACATACCTCCATTTTGCGGTGGATCGTGTCGAAGTGTAGAAAAATAGGTAACCAGAAAGTGTAGTTGGTGTGGCGTCATTTACATTTCAATCACTGGAGACGCACCGGCGCATCATCGTGCAACGTTGCGCAACATTACTAGCACCACATACGCTTCAGGACAGAATATAGTCCAAGAGCTGGCACCAATTTTTGAGTAGATATTTGAGGCAAACTGAAAACTTGTCCTATACCTCTCCTATTCTACGTAAGTGAGTATAGCACTTGTGCTACCTTCATCATCCATTTTTTATAAAGTTCCGGGTAGACATGGACAGAGATCCAGAAATTGCTTAATGTCTTTCCACCCATCTAGTCTCACATATTTTCTTAAATATATTTGGTTTTTCCTTTGGCTTATGAGCTTGCATTTCTTCTCTGAGAAGATGTATTCGTTGAGCTGACTCACGAAAAACATTTACACTTAAGATAACCCCTACGGTATAACTCGTACCGGATATGGTGCAGGCTGTACTGATAGCTTCGTTTAGTCGGTATCTTGCATCCATTTCGACAACTCTGATAATTTGTTGTATTCATTATTATAATAATTTGTATGTATTCTGGAGTGACATTCACTGAAACCTAAAATATCTATTATGCCCCCTTACTTGTACTTAGCTCCTGAGGAAAGTCTCAGAGACTAGTAGTTCCTGTAGACTTTAGATTTCCCGAAGGAGTTTTAGCAAATCCACAGGCTTCAGTTTAGGTAAGTGAATGGAGGTTTCTTCTTCCATTCCACAGAATCTACATTCTTGCTTCTCCACTAGTTTGAGCTTTTTGAGAAGCCCATTCGGGCGACAAAGTCCTGTCAGGGCACCTGCCAAGAATCTTAGCGCAGTCTTGCCCTTTTATTCCACTGTGATGATGGAAACTCCACAGAACACAAACCTCATCTGAAAGGAGAGCACGTGCCTCCGTGCTCCTCGCATAGATCCGCTCTTGCGCCTTTACCCATTTAAAATTATACGTTAAAATCACAGAAAATAAAATAGTAATGAATAACTTAGTAAAATATAAGCAAATACAGGGTGTCCAGGAACTCTCCTGCCATACGGAAACTACAGATACTATTTATAGATGTGATTTTATGTCTATCTAACCTAATTCAACTTTATCCAAAAGTTCCTCCCAAGAAAGCTAACGCCCTTTGAATATGACGCTGCTAAGTCAGTTTCTTAAGTATATCTCAAAAAACCGCTACCTGCAAACTTCCAATTTGGTACATTGTATAACCCTGCATTGATAATTTTTTTTACTTACAAATCCGCGTTTTTATTGCTATCACAAGTGTTCAACCTGGTGGGAGCAGAGGTTAAATTTTGTAAAAATTTTTGTGTCAGTTTGTTGATATTTTACAGTAAATTCAAAAACTTTAAGTACCTATTTTCCAAACAAAAAATGTGCTTTTGTTTGAATTCGCTATTATGCACCGTTTTCGAGAAAAATCAATTTTAATTTTGTGACCAGCTGTTTTCTCTCTAAAAAAAAAAGGAGATTGCCGACCATTTGTTGCAAGACATGCATTTAATCGTTTCTGTAAGGATTATCTAACTCTTGAAAAAGTTCTGGGTTCATTTTCAATTTCATTACATGCTCCCTTTATTCTTTCCCACAGCTGAATACGATTTTGGATTTTGTATTGGAACTGCATAAACTAATTTTTGGGTAGGTATTTGAGGCAAGTTGAAAACTTGTCCTATATTTCTCCTATCAAAACACAACACGGAATTGTAGACTAGCGCCACTCACTCGCACCTATACATAGTTTTCCCCCCCAAAATGATCTGTTTTTTTTTATAACCTTATTTTTTAGTTATAAATAATACCCTATCAAAATTTCAAAATATTTTTGCACGCGTCTGGCAAGGTTAAAAACCCGAATAAATCGTATGACTAATTTTTTTCTCAATTCTTTAAACATTAAACTACAACATATGAAAATTTCAAATTGCATCAAATATATTTTTAGCGAAAAAAAATTAATATTTTCAAAAATTTAGGGGTTTATTTATCCCCGCTACTCACCAGCCAGGTCTGCAATTCCGCGTTGGTGTATAATAGGAGAGGTATAGGATAAGTTTTCAGCTTGACTCAAATTCCTACCCAAAAATTGGTGCCAGCTCTCCTACTAATAGAACAGGAGCATGAAACATTGTCTTGCAACAATGCGCAATTTATTGCAGCAGAAGGCGATACTAGAGTGGGGTGCGCGATACTATCCGATATTCCAGTGTATCGATACTTTTACTTCCGATACTCGATATTTTGTATCGATACTATGCTTTTCGATGCATTCCAAGTATCGATAAATTTGTAGTGTATCGATACCTTGCGATACGGGATTTTTAGTGGTATATAGCGGGGCAAGTGGCGTTATCTATAGTGATGAGCGATATCGTGATTTTTTAATACCGTTGTGAAATTATATCGTGCTTTTTTTAACGGAACTAAAAATAAAAAACGAAAAATGTGCAGTTTTTTGCGATTTTCGAGCCAATTTTGAGGTTATGTGAAAAAGTCACTAATAAAAAAGTTGTAGATTTTCTCAATAACCACAACTTTTATGATCAATTTTTCATTCTAGAACCTCAACTTTGGCCGGAAATCGCAATAATGTTTTTTTCCACCCCCCAAAAAAAGTGTGTTTCACCGAAAAAAGGTTATAACTCGAAAAATTTCCAATATTTCAATTTGAAATTTTTTTTCATGGTTTGTGACTATCAAAGCTACCTTCTACCAAATTTTCATCAAAATCGAACATTTTTTAACGAAACCAAAAATAAAAAACGAAAAATGCAGTTTTTTGCGTTTTTCGAGCTAATTTTGAGGTTATGTGAAAAAGTTACGGATGAAAAAGTTGTAGATTTTTACAAGGTCTACAACTTTGATGATCAATTTTTTATTCTAGGAACTTAACTTTGGCCGGAAATCGTAATAATGTCTTTTTTTACCCCCCCAAAAAAGTGTTTTTTACCGAAAAAACGTCATAACTCGAAAAATTTCCAATATTTTAATTTGACATTTTTTTTCATGGTTTGTGACTATCGAAGCTACCTTCTACTAAATGTTCATCAAAATCGAACATTTTTTAACGAAACCAAAAATGCAGTTTTTTGCGTTTTTTTATCTTGTCCTAAACTTTGTGCTTACATTTACTGAATCGACCATAATTTTCACAGATTTAAACAAATTTTCTGCAGAATTGTAACTCAATTTATGCGATAGAAGTTCTAAAAACTCAGTTATGTGTTGTTTAGGTGAAGCGATTTATGTCAAGAACTTGGTTAATTCGTTTTTAAATTTCTCAGTTATTCCGATAAATTAATTAAACTGTATAATTATAATCGGGAAAGACATTTAATCCAATTATCCAACAAACTGTTGGAACAACTAAACGTAGGTATTTAAATAATTATTAACTGATAACTGTCAAGTCGTTTCTGTTAACGGTAAACAAGGTCAAACAGCCGCTCAAAATTCATCTTCTTTACCTACTCACTATAGTAATTAATGTACATTGAATTTGAAATAATTGAAATTAAATATTTCCGTTTATACAGTTTATAGTTATTTAACAAATATTAATAGGGGAAGGACTCAAGAGCTTTAATTTTCGAGCTTGTTATTATAAAAGTTGGCTACTTCTGAGATGCGCGGTAGAACATCCGATTGCTCGAGACTCACTGAAATGGAGGACCCCAGTCTCTGTTTTGACCTCAAACGGTTAATATCGCAGTAATTCCAGTGGCGTAGTAGAATTATAGTAGTTTTTAGTTACGGTAATTATGATCAGTAGTTAGTTTATAGAAGGTGTGGTTTTAGCTTATAGTTTAGTTATAATTATTAGAATGGAGTTTAAAAGTAAATTGAAAAATAAACCTTTAAGTGGTCAATGCTCTGAACTAGTGTCCAATCTATTAAAGTTTATGAACGAAGAAGCTAGCTAGCTTTTTTTTAATCGCTAGGTAATCCACCAATTAATTACACAACAACTCTGCCCACAGCAACGATACCGTCATTTTTTCATTGGAATACGCATGCAAAGAGAGCATGTGTCTATTTTCCAGTTTAAAAGCAAGTTTTGTATAACATACATGTATGATTCATCTTCAGACGAAGTCTTTTTAGGTCGAGTTGAATGTAACCTTGCATGGGCTGTCAGTTACACTCTCGGCTATCCCAGCTGCCACTATCAAGTTGATGTTGACCATAGAACATACAGTTGAATACGGGAAAGTGGTGCTCCGTGACTCTGACGATGTCGTCATAATTGGACAGATGGGCTCAACGGTTGAGCTACTACCTTAGCGGTTGTGTTCGGGGAATCAATTTTTGACTGCAATAGAATAGAACGTTCACCGGGGATCATTCCTCGATTGTATAAAACATAATAGTTATGTCTTTAAACGTGATTTACTCATGTTGTGAATGTCCATGAAGTTTGCATAGATAATATAGTATCTTGCACCACTTTTTTGTAATCTTGCACAGTAGCTCGGATACCAGGGCACGAGGGTCATAAAGACAACGAAAAGGCGGACGGAATTGCCAGACAAAGCGCGTCAATATCATTTATTGTACCGGAACCATTCTGCGACATCGCTAAATCGACAATAATCAGGTGAACAGCAAAGATAGGAAAACTGTTAAAGCCGTAGTATAGGTATGCTAACGACACACTGTAAGCTTCATGGGCACGCAAAGCTAATGGGGTTGACAGACGAAGGCAGGTGCAGACTCTGTCATCTAGAGGAGGAAACTAGTGAGGACATATCATACCAGTGCGACTGCCTGGGAATTGTGCAGTTTCTTGTACTAGGCGAAGAGAAGCTACTCACAAGAAACTACATGGAAGGTTTAGTCTCGATACTGATTGGATACATAAAAAGGGTCGGTCTGGAGAATGTTATATAGATCTAGATATAGAGAGGACCACATAGAACCTTTGCTTGCAATAATACATCAAGAACATTCCAATGCCTTCGTCATTATAGAATACATTGGATGGTGCTCGACGAAATTAATTCTTAATACGTACTAAATTTACAGTCAAAAGACTTTTGATTAAAATAAAAAGAAATCATAGCACCTCTTTAAACAGTTTTAATTAGAAAGTTATTGCAATTCTCTTTTCCTCATGAACTTTGAAATTTTCTTTCTGATATATGATTGCAGACCGAAGAGACGCAGGGAGAAGCTCGTAATTTTCTAATTACTTACAGAATAATTTTCAACTCTCTATAAGGATAATAATTGATTCGTTGCATCTATTGAAATAATAAACATCATAAACGAATTTTAATCAACGTATACAGATTAAATATCTTACCTATCCCTGTTGTAGTAATCATCTTTACCAGATCCGGAATTTCCATAATTCCATCTAGTAGCATAGCCGGAAGTACCGTAATCAGGTCGTCCAGATCTGTAGCTGTCATCGGATGATCTGTATGGATCGTATTTATAATCGTATCCTCTGTTGTCGTATCCTACTCCTCGATCAGAATTGTATCGGTCACCGTCGTATCTGTCGTATTTGTCATATCTGTCATATCTGTCGCCATAACGATCGTATCTATCATAAGAATTATATCTATCGTATTCGTATGGGTCGTTGTATCTATCTCTGTCGTAACGATCCCGACCTCTGTAGTTACGATCTCTATCGGAATATCTGTCGTATCTGGGAAACGAATAAGAAATAATAATTAGTCGTTTGTATTTTATTGGATATGTAGGATTAGTCTTGAGGAACTGTACATACCTCTTATTGAGACACCTCTAGGAAATATCATATGCCCATTGAAAAATGTCCGTTCCCTCTATTTACAAATATACAAAGAGAAATGTGAATTTTGACTTACATTTTTTTTGATCATATCTTTTGAACGGTGAGTTCAATTTGTCTCAATTTGTGGTGAAGTTTTACACTACTAATTAATCCAATTCCACTTACTACTCTTCCATCTACATGTAGAGAGGATCGCTCTGGAAAGTGCCCACAGGCTAACTCAGGCCAAATTTTTGAAGCCCGGCTATCTAATATATTAGGGCTGGAGCAACCCAATCCATGAAGATGTCCACGGGCTTTATGTCCGCGAAAAAGGATTTCTAGCTCACGAGACGTTGTTGTCAACAAGCGTGAGTTAACACAAAACGAAATCGCTCTAATTAAGGAAGGGGTCCTCACTTACTATACTGATAGAACAAACGACGGGGAAGACAGGTCCTAATACCATATTCCATGCAGATAGATTTTTGTGATCAAGAGTGCAGGAATTTTAGTCAAAATTCACATTCCGACCTTTATATTTGTAAACAATGGAAGCAGGTACATTATATATCTCCCATAGGAGCCCCGATAAGGGGTATGAGCATCTAGAGTTCCTAATAACTCACCCTGTATTGTCTTGATGGAATATGGATAGTTTTTAGAAAAATACTATTCAGGTTTAAGAGACTTTTCAAAGGCCATGACCGATTAACAATGTTGATTTGGGCCTCTAACTATTTTCGAAAACTGACTCTGGGTTCTTGTTTGGACTAGTCTGGAACATCTTATCCTGAATTTTCAGCTCCTAAGATGCATTAGGGGTGTTGCAAAGCTTTTTTGCATTTTTGAGCCAGAAGCAGCTCCCGCGGTAACTTGAGACATATTCTATTCGATTTCTAGGTAAAAAAAATTCACAAGAATCTGTATTAAAAAGTATAGGAATCCAGCCGCCTTTTGGGCTCTAAACCATTATTCAATGCAAAATTACGATAATCACTGATGTTATATTGCCCATCATTATCTTGATATTAGATCTGACTTATTATATCCATACTTCTGTCGATTTTCCATAAAAAAACTACACGAAATAACATTAAAACGAATTAGATGTGCAGAATAAGACTTAAGCCTCAAGAAGTTTTTCAAGTCTAATTACTCACATTTCGGTTGGATTGGAAAATATTTGAACCTCTCATAATCTTGAAATTTTTGTCGAATTAATACCCAAAGTATATCCATCGAACAAACAGAGCGACCCAAACAACGATAGATGCGTGATCAAAGTATGATCAACATGCACCTTTACATCTATTGGCTAAAATAAATATGCCTCCGTGCGCTGGCAAATCGGATTTAACTGCAATCGGCCGGCAGAATTCAGTGTCTTTGGTACATCCATACAGAGTCGGAGAGATCACGTGCACTATGCATGATACTGTTTTGGAGCCATAGAGATACTACAGATATAGGCCGCTGTGTAAGTGGGAATGTCCGTCTGAACTCCGGTGAGAGAGAAAAAGAAAGAAGTAGATTAATTTTGATTTATTTATTAATATTTTTCAAGACATGTAAAGTTCAGACGCATAATACAATGTGACGAGAGTATTTAGTCACTTTCGTAATCTCCATCGTTGTCGCTTTTTGCCTGTTCTTCAAAAGGTTCTGACGT
Organism: Lochmaea crataegi; assembly: GCA_947563755.1. Lineage (NCBI taxonomy): Eukaryota > Metazoa > Arthropoda > Insecta > Coleoptera > Chrysomelidae > Lochmaea > Lochmaea crataegi. The sequence continues at coordinate 78,595,596 of OX387423.1, forward strand.
GATAATTTCTTGTTCAACTTCATATATTTCTTGTTCTGTTTCTATCTCATTGTATTTATCATTCATTATATCGACTCCCTTTTCTCTAAAGAGTGTGCTCAGCTTTACAGCTGGTCTAAAATTTCATACCTTGCACCTTGCACATAGATAATATATCAGAGCAGCAACAATCTACTAGTTTGATTGTTATTTTATGAAGTTTCTGATGGAAAATCGACAGGAATATTGTTATAATACGTCAGATCTAATATCAAGCTAATTCTGGGGAATATGACAGGGAAAATCAGAGTCCAAAAGGCGGATGGATTATTCAACTTTTTAATTAGATTCTTCTGTATTTTTTCCCGAGGAATCGAATAGGATATATCTCAAGTTAGCGCGGGAGCTGTTTCCGGCTCTATAATTCAAAAAAAGCGAAATAAAATCAAAAAAGTAAATATTTTCGTTAAAAAAGGCGTTCTAGAGAGCTATAAAGTTCCAAAAAAAATTTCGAAGCATACGGTTTTGTTGGGAAATTTTCTCATGTGTAGAATTAAAGAAAGAACGTGAAAAAATATTGATTTTCGGCTGAGGTAGAGGCCAAAAAGTGAAAAAAGTGCCGATACATGTTTTTTGCGTTTGCAACACCCCTAATGCATCTTTGGAGCTGAAAATTTGGGAGAAGACGTTCCAAACTAGACCAAACAAGACCCCTAAGTCAAAATTAACATTGTTAATCGGCTATGGCCTTCACCAATAAAAAAGAAGGCATGATGTGCTAGCTTAAAATATTATAGCTTGTTTTGAAAATAACCAGGTGCAAAAACGTATTTTAAAGACAAAAAGTGTTAAAAGCGGTTTTTGGGTAAACGTGACCTTTTACCAAAAAATTATTCAGACAAAAGCTGTGGACCTGGAACTTTCTTATAAAACATTTTTCAACATAGCCTCAAATTTTTCGAGAAAATTGTAAAATATCTATATTTTGAAAGTTACCTGTCGTAGTACCGATCCCTGTCATAATATCTATCCCTATCGTAGTACCTATCTCTATCGTCGTATCGATCATAATCCCTACTTCTGGTATCATCGTAGTTGTACCTAGTTCTGTCATAAGATGGTTGATATGATGAGTAGCTTGGATAACCGGAGAAGCAACTTATACATCTTTTACCAGGTGGAGCATTAGCATTATCTCGATCAGCTGAATCTTCAGGCTTGATGGTTTTGTCTGTGTTGTCTGTACCGTACCTTGGGTACTTTATTTCTCTGGCCAAACGAATTGGGGCTAAGAATGGAGATCTTTCTTCGGACGTTCTGGTTGATTCTGGTGAAATATCATCGCTGAGAGCTGATGATGTGTTGTGGAACGTAAAAAGTATTATTAAAATACTTATTTCAATCGTCTGAAACAATTAAAAGCCAAACGTTTAATAAGAATACGGTAAAATGCCATTTGGTTTTTTTATTAGTCTCGTGTCGTTACCAGTTGTCTCGTTCCTTCTCATCTAGTTATTGTTTACAAAAACCTAATTCTAAAATAACTCGAAATAAAGTAATTCCGAATATACCTACTATAATTAATAAAGAAATCATTCTATTATTCTATTATCCTATATACTACAACAATAAACCATTTTAATTGCGGCATTTTTGCCAACATATGCAATTTTTAGAACGACTGACGTTAGTTTGAATTTGATATTTAATTATCCAACGAGCTGCATTTGGTATGAAATTGAATACATAACGTTTCTTTGGATATATATTTATATTTTTTAATGACATGCGTCTTACAAATTTCAATATTTACCAAGATTACAGTGGCAAAACGTACTGATTGACAGCAGCAAACGAATGAACTGACTCAAACGATCAGCCTGATTTCGACGCTTTGATGACGTGCAAGTACATTTATACTGAATAAAGAGTAGTAACTCCTTTAGACCTACTACCCGGAAGAACTTCAAGATATCCACAGGCTTCAGTTAAGATAAGTGTACCTCTTTTATCCAGTAGTCTACTAGGTGTTGTGCCCTAGTATGCAGCCTGCAAGTATGTGGATGGAGGTATCTTCTTCGATTCCACAGAATCTACATTCTTCTTGCTCCACTATTTTGAGCCTTTCAAGGTGCTCATTTACTCATATTCCGCTTGGAAGATACTTGGGTTTTTCCCAAGCTTTCGTAGTGTTTGGTTCCTGGTCCGTACACTCCCATTCCACACCTACTTTTGTTGTATCTAAATTTCGATAAGTTTTCAGCTATCAATTTGATTCAACATAACTTTGGCATTCATAATTTGATTTGAGATTAAAGAGCTTCAGCTAGATGGCTCCAATTTATTTATTACTAATATCAAAATTATATCGAATCAAATTGTTAAATATTCGATATATTTAGCATCAAAAATAGCAGATTTTTAATCATGGCAGTGTTATATTTAGAAATATTATTTTCCGCCCACATTTAATTAATTAATTTGAAAACAATAGTATATTGTGTGACTAGGGGCGAAACAAGACGATTTCAGACTAGGGTGAAGTTGCTGGCATCACCCGAAGTCTGAATCGTGTTTCATCTCGCGTCACTCACTATATTTTTCATATTAATATGCATGATGTAGCTCCTCCGGATTTTTTCCAATCAAAAAATTTGTCGTGAGTACTCAGATATTTTGCTTTAGATTTTTCAGGTAATAAATCCAAAGATGAAGAATTCAGAAAATGATCGATTCCTGCCCGACAACAGTCGCATTGGTCTGGAATTGACTAGCTTAGGTTGGCTCAACAGGCGTTGAGACTAGCATGTTCAATGCAGGTTATATATTCGGGACCCTATTTAGTAAATAATTGGTGTCAGGGTATGAGCCTTTAGCTAAATTCTTAAAAAGCTTTTCCAATTTTATTTGCGTCCTGCCATGTTTTCCCTTTATTTTTCAATATTTCTGGAATAGTTTTATTCCATGTTTGTCTTGGTCTTCCTTTTCTTTTATTTTTTAATAGTTTTGCTTCCCATATTCTCTTAGTCTGTCTTGTATTTTCCATTCTTTGTAAATGCCCCCACCGTCCCAATTGTCTGTATTCTATAAATTCTGGGATTGATTCTATTTTTAGATGACTTCTTATATCTGTGTTCCTAATTTTGTCTTTTTTTGTAACGCCCCGGACTCTTCTTGATTATTTCATTTCAACTGCCTGTATTTTGCTTTTCTGTGTTTGATTTAGCACCCACGTTTCACATAAGTTAATATTGGCCTATTGCTTCAAATATTTTTATCTTGGTATTTTTTTATATACTTTTATTGTTTATGAATGTTTTGTTCATCGTATATTAGAGTTTCATTGCTTTTTCTATTCTTTCATTAATTTCTGCTTCTTGTGTTCCTTGTTGATCAATTGTTATTCCCAAGTATTGAAATGTTCTCACTTGTTCTATAACTTGTCCTATTTCTTCTTGTCCTTCTTCTGTAACCATAACTTTCGTTTTGTTTTTATTCATAACCATCCCGTTTTCTTTCAAGATACTATTCCATGTTTCTAAATTGTGTTTCAGATCTTCTTTAGTTTTTGCAAAAATAACTATATCGTCAGCAAATGCCCCTTCCGACACTTCTACTTTGTTAAGATCCATGTATCTTATATTGAATTTTTTTGTTTTTTTCATTACACTTCTTTATTATTTCGTCCATATATGTATTGAATAGAGTTGGGCCTCCTTGTCTTCATCCTTCTAGGTTTCAAATGCTGACGATTGTAGAATATTGGTTTAACCAAGTTAGTATTATCACTATATATCATTTGGATTAATTTTATAAGCTTACTACTAACTCCGCGTTTTCTTAGAATACTCCATAGCTTTCTTCTTGGTGATTTATCAAATGCTTTTTCTAAGTCAATAAATGCTAGGTACATTTTTTCTTTTCTTACCAGACTTTTTCAGTTTTTTGCTTCATAGAAAAAATATGATCTTGTGTGCTTCTGCCCTTCCTAAATCCACTTTCGACTCATCCATCGTATTTTCTAATGTAGTCTTCAATCTTTTGTCTATTATTTGTTCAAATATTTTCATGGCAGTACATAGTAAAGTAATTCCTCTATAGTTATTGCAATCCTTTTTACCGCCCTTGCCTTTATATATCTATAACTATGAGAGATCTGGTCCAGTCTTGTGGCATTTATTCCAGTTCCCATAGTTTTCTATAAATATTCAGCATATTTTTTTTTCCTTGTTGTCCTATATTTTTGAGCATTTCTACTGGTTATTTGTCATATTCTGCCACCTTCTCATTTTTCTGTTTTTGTAAGGTTTCTTCTATTTCAGCTATACTTATTTGTTCTTCTTGTCGCTCTCCTTCTTGTTCTTCTCCTCTTATTTGCTGATGTCGTTTATCTTTATCGTTGCTTTTTTCCGTCAGCAGATCTTCAAAGTATTCTTTTCAGCTGTTGGCAATTTCTATTCCATCAGTTAGTAGTTCTTCTTCTTTATTTTGTGAGCTGTCTTTTCTCAGTGATTTCTATAGAATAGTTTCTGGATTTCTTCACTGCTGCGTTCCATCTTTTCTCCAAATTTATCCCACGGGCCTTTTTTGGAGTCTCCAACAACAATTTTTACATTCTTTTATATTCATCTTAGTTTTTTATCGTTTGCTCTGAAAGATAGCATTTCCATGCTTCTTTTTTCTTCTTAACTTGCTTCTTCATTGCATCTGTACACCAGGCTGTTTGTTTGTTAGTTCCACATATCTCTTTAAGAATAATATTCTTAAATATATTCCATGCTTTTTCAATGTTTTCTCCATTCTCTATTTTTATTTCCTCCAGTCTTTTTGTTATTTGTCTTTCGTAGTTCTCCGCAGTAACTGGTTCTCTTAGTTTATACGATCTTATAATTTCTGTTTTTCTAGTATTTACATTTTCCTTGTTAATATCTCCTTCGTTATAGCTTTGTTCTTTTATGTAAGTTATTACTACAAAGTGGTCACTTCCGATCTCTGGCCCTCTTCGTACTTTAATATATATCTTGTTTCTTCTATTATTTTTCCCCACTAGTACGTAGTCTATTATTGATTTTTCATTCCTACTTTTCACTTCTCTCGTGTACTTGTGAATATCCTTATGTTGGAGAAATGTATTGGTAATCAATAGATTGTGCATGACGCAAAAGTCTAACATTCTCTTGCCATTATTATTTCTGCTGTTCTCTCCATATGTTCCTATTTCTTCTGCGTACAGTTCGTCCTTTTTACCTACTCTGCTATTGAAATCTCCTAGTATGTAAATTTCGCCTTTGGCTTGTTCGGTTATCCTAGTTAATTCTTCACAGAATTTATCTTTATTTTCTTCGTTTGGTCCATACACAACTATTATTGTTTTATTTTTCTGTTTGTTTTTTATATCTATTGTTAATATTCTATCCGACCATCCTTTCCAGCTATATATCTCTTTATCTAATTTCTTGTGTATTATGCATCCTACGCCTCCTGCTGCTCTTTGATTTTCTTCCTCGCCACTATATATCAACAAATGCTTGTGGTCCATTTCTAAAATCCCTTGACCTTTTTTCTCAGTTTATGTAATTACCAATATGTCCACTCCCATTTTTTCAAATTCATCTTCTAGTTCTTTCTCTTTTCCTGTTAAGCTTCTGATGTTCCAAGTCCTTATTTTCCATATTATATTTGTCTTATCATTACTTTGCTTATTCTTGTTTTTGTCTTTCTCGTTGTTTTGTCCTTTGTTTTTGTTATTTATTTCGTCTTTGTTTGTATTACTGTTTTTATTTTGTTTGTCTTTACTGTTTATTTTATCTTTAAATACAATTTTAACCTGTGAAATACTATAAGTTTTTACTTTACTGTTATGTTTACTAATTATCTTACTATTACCATCATTTATACTACCATTACTCCCATAATTAATATTAATACAACTTAAACTATTTTCACAACTCAACTTATGATCTAGGTTTTTCTAGCATTTTTATCTTTTTATGGTTTCTTGTCTTCATATTATTTGTCGACTAGTTTTTTGAAAACCTGTCTCTTGCTTTGTATTGTGATTTTTGGTTATTCCAATGAAATGCTTCCCCATCTATGATAAGTTTCCTAATGCCTATTTTCACAGCTTTTCCGTTCTTCTCTTATTCCTTAGCTTGTATTCTTATTTTTTATTGTAATTCTCTTTGTTCTTTCGACATATCATCGTTTATAATTCTTTGGTTCTTCACATTCTTTAGTTTACTTTTGTTTCTCATTATTTGTTTTTCATCGTTTTCTTCTTTAAATTTAGCTATATACACTTCATTGCCTATTTTCTTGGCTCTTTTTATTTTTATTCCGATGTCTAATTTTTCTTTAATAAAATCCTCCATCCTATTTTTCAGTGTTTCTTCTTCCTTAGTATTTCCCTCCAATGCTTGTATTACTATATTCTTCTTTCGTTGTTCAATATTTCTATTGAGCTTTTCATTTGTTGTATTTCTTTCTTGAGTTCCAAATTTTATTTCTTAATAATTTCTCTGTTTTCTTTTCTGATCTCTTTCATTTCTTTTCTGCATGCTTGTTGTTCAGTTTTAATTTCTTTTAGCTCTTGAGTTATTTCGGTTTTTAGATCCATTATTGCACTGAAAAGTAATTCGAACTTATCCTCTTGCTGTTCTTTTTTTCTGGTCGTGGTTTATGTGTTTTTAAAGTTCTTTACATCATCGGTAGTGTATTCGTCTTCACTGTCCACATTTTTATGCTCCGCCTATGTGTTGTTTTCTGGCCTTTTTTATATAATAAATTTCGTTATATTACAAATAGTAATCAAGTCTTACTTGTAATACGGCTAATTTTTTTTACACATTAACTATGCACAATACTCAACTTGTTTCACTACTTTTCACTAATTGATTGCTCGTAATTTTCAATGCAGGTTATATGAAAAATAAATTGCAGATAAGTGGATTAGACAAAAGTTTATTAACTGAATTCAAACATTTATTTGCGACAAAAGCTGACAGAAGCATCAAAAGTGACTATTTCTGGTGACATTTGATTCTGATAGGTCTGAATTTTAAATTTCACGACATTTCATTGGTTGATATAAAGCAAGAGAGAGATAATAATAAATATTGTTAATTTATTGTATACTGAATATTCTAAAAATTGATTAAATATTTACCACACACTAAAGATAAGTAGTATTTGAACTAAAGAAAAGGTTACATGGTAATCGTTAAAAACTGTTGTAACTGTCACCAATTTATCTCTTAGGTTAACTGCAGCATAAACTATTCCTCCAGTTTTTATTAGGTGCACTTTCGAACGCAATTAAATTTTTATTAAAAGCTGCAAACATTTCCAATATCTTTTTAGTTCTCCGAGATTTTATTACGGTTTTATTAATAAGAAACTGGAATTTTCATGAAAATTTTTCTGTTTGAATCTACAAAGAGAGATGGTGAAAAAAGTCTAATATGAAAATATTGTGAATTATAATAGAGGGTGTGGTGTAACCAGGATGCGTATTTTAGGGACATAATTACAATGAATTTATTGTGGCATATAGATACTGTATTACGACTTTATTGTTCTTGTTGTCAGTATAAATATCAATTTGATACATTCAGACAACTACCACTCGAGATTGATTGAGTTCCTTACGTTTATTTAAGGAGCGATGAAGGGATTACGAGGAATTATCTTTGAGATGCTGCAATGCCCTGAGGACAGATTGTTTATTTTGATAAGGTTTAAGTCAAATATGGATATGAATCGAACAGTAAATTGAGAGGTTTATTGAAAACGGGCGTTGGGATCAATTAACATATCGCTATTTCGATTAAACATTTCATTTACAAACACAAATTTACAATATATCTGCATATAGCTTTACAATGTATAAATGGATGATCTGTAGAATAGTAAATGTTTGTTCAGAACCTAATATTTTTGTTGTTGTTTATTATATGCAAAGCATGGGCAGGTATAATGGGGATTAAAAAGGATCCAAAGAATTTCTTATGAAATTGAGTTTAAAGGTGACTCCATTTTTTATATCATTCTTGCTATTTGGTTTTGTCATGTATCGCTACAAGAGCTCTTATATTATACTCTTCTATTAATGGAGGCGATTCCTCTTATCCAAAAATGCAATTTTACAAATTTTTAGTGTTTTCCTAGATAAAAAAGGTCTCCCTAATTAAAAATAAATAAGGAAATACATTTGTATTGTTAAGCACAGTGGGTATTTACCATTTTAAAAAGACTATGTCGTTCCTCATATTTGCTAAATATTATCCTACCTTTTGCAACGGTTACTCAGTTTAGAGAGCACCTCAGGTGTAGATTCTGAGACCAAACTAGTATAAATTCAGAGAGTAGTCTTACCGATTCTCGGGTAATTCTACTTGAAATTTATTTAAGGTGAAATAAAGATAAATTGTGAAAATTAGGAAAGGTAAGTGGGCGCCACTCTGAATAATACTAGTTTATTTGTTATTCACATCTGCATTATAGCGACAAATCCTGGAAGATTGGAAGGGAAAAAAACTATATGAACAACGTTATTAAATTTACAAGTTGTATATTTTCAAAAGAAATATGAAATAAAAAAAAATTGACTAGTTATTGGATGACGACATATGTTGTGTTGGAGAGCAGGAACTATTGTACTTCCCTGTTCTTCTTGTTGTTGTAGATACACTTGTAGAGAAGTTGTCGGAAAACTTGAAGTCCCGGATAAAGTATTCCAGGTAAAGTATTCCAGGTAAAGTGTCTCAGGTAAAGTGTCCCAGGTAAAGTATCCCAGGTAAAGTGCTACAGGTAAAGTGCTACAGGTAAAGTGCTCCAGGTAAAGTATCCCGGATAAAGTATACCAGGTAAAGTGCACTCAAATGAATGCACTTCTAAGATAAGATAAGATAAGCCAGAAAGGCTTCAATAGCACATGTTCGCCGGGAAGAAGAACGAAACCCCTTTGCCACTTGTTTAAATACACGAAATCATGTGAACGACCACCGACTTACGTCTCATGTTCGTGACACGCTCATACGCTTTGACCAAGAAAGGAATTTACATTTCAGTGGTGAATTCTTGGTTCATATTTGATTTATAATTGGTAGAAGAAGAGACACGAGATCGAAGTGAGAATTTCAAGATAGAAGTGACTATTTTCCGACAGACGGACCTCGATCAGCGCGCATAGAAACGTTGATTTCGACTCTCGTCGACAGTAAATATATTCAGCCTTGAAACATTTCTCGGTGTTGGGTATGAGAAAGGACTGGCTATTCGCCGCCCATACGATAATTTATTAGTTCAATCGAGGGAAGTAAAGTGAACGAAATTAACGTTACACTTTCTTTTACAAATCAGTACTTTTCAAAAGACACTGTGTTTTCATTGCGCTATTTTTCAATAAAATCTAATTTAACTTAAAAAATCCGAGTCTACCAGCCGATTTTTATTCTAATACAGTAAAACCTCTATATTTGAACATCTCTATGTAACGGACAAAAACACATGTCCGGAATGCTGCAATGACCATTTCTGTATAAACGACCCTCTCAATAGCAGACCCTCTATATAACGGACGCGGACATACAAATTAGTTACAGTGTACAGTACGGACACCTTTCCAAATTTCAACGAAAGTTAAGAACTTGTAATCTACCTACGTGTACGGATACCCTTATATATTTTTGCAAAAGGTCAAGTATAAAAATATTTCCGGTTGACTGGTTTCTTGTTTCGAGCTCAAGATAGGGTGGGTTTGGTTTTCACACTAATCCTCTTTATAAGAGTAGAAATATACATTAAGTGCTAGGAAACTGAAAAATGAGGTGATGTAAAAACTCAGACTAGCGAATCTGAGGGATTTTTCAAAGTACGAAATGAGAAGATTCCTTTGTTTGGGCCATTAATTAAAGAAAAGGCACTAAAAGATGCAAAAGAATTAAAGTGTGACACATAAAAGGCATCAAATGGATGGTTGGAAAAATTTTGCAAGGGACACAATATCACGTTTAAGTCTGTTTGTGGTGAGTCTGTACACATCAATTTATAAGAGGTTGAAAACTGGAAAATCAAATTAAATAAAATCTTGGACGACTATCTGCATAAGATGTTTACAATACTGACGAAAATGACAACTGTGCTGGAGGAAAAGCTGCTAAAGGCCGATTAAAAATTTTATTTTCTACTAATATGGCTGGTGAAAAAGAAAAACCTAGTAACAGGTGAAACAAAAAATCGGAGATATTTCAAAGAAGAACATATCAATAAGTTACCTTTGGAATGGACGTCTAGTAAAAAAGCTTGGATGAGCGAAAACATAATGAGATCATGGTTACATAAGTTTAACAACAAAATGGAAAAACAAAAGCGAAAAATACTGTTATTTTTAGATAATGTAACCTAACAATATAGTCCTTAAAAATAATAAACTGATTTTTTTACCGCCGAATACTACATGCGCCAGTCAGCCTCTAGATCAGGGAAATATACAGCATTTTAATAATATATTTCTTAGTCAAAAGATTACTTATGCTTATGGAATCCGAGCAATCTCTAGAAAAAAATAGAAAAAAGCATAACAATTGTGAATGCTTTAATATGGATAGTGGCAGCTTGGAGAAAAATTTCGGCAAAAACAATAGTTGACTGTTTGGATTTAAAAAAGATGGAGACACATCTGTCGATGCCCAAGAAGAATTTGAAAATATTTTTACCGACCTATCCACTTTAATTCCAACTTAAATGGTTTCGGATTTCAATGGATATCCGTCTAACCACTGAATATTCCGATTTTTCCATTTCTAAATTGGTTGAGGACTTCGTGGCGAACAGTGATGAGCAATCTGATAATGAAGAAGAAAGTGACGAACAACAAGCTCCTAAAATTTCCAGCCTTAGTGAAGTAGACGACAATATTAGATTCACAATTGTATTTTATAATTTTTTCAGATAAATGTTACAGTAAGTGGCAGCTTTTTATTCTTATCTATGTGCGAAAATGCTTATTGCTAAAAATTTGTACAAAAAGGATAAATAAAACTTCTGATCGTACTCATTAATTTTACATTTTTGAATTTACTGTAAAAAATAATTTTTATTTTCCCAATTTTGACACCTTGTATCTCAAAAATCGAAGTCTTTAAAGGTTTATATTACTAAACCGATTTAAGGAATTTTGAATAACTTTAATTTGCAATTTCAATTTGCAGCTTCCTTTATATTAAAATTGTTAAACCTCCTAATAACGGACAAAAAAAATTCCCCTCAGCTGTCCCCTATTAAGTGGGTTTACTATAAATCCCATTTTACAATATCCATTAGATAATAGATAAATATTATTTAAATTAGTTTCACTAAATAAAATCAATGATTGGCCTAGTCGTAAAGTAGATGATACCAATCAGAGAATTCCATGCAAAATCCGGTTATTTTATGAAGCCTGATACAAAATCATGTAATTTTTAACAAATTATATTGTCCAAACTTTGATGTCTAGATATTTAAATTAGTTTAAAATTATGCTAATAATATTTCGGCGATTGAAGGTTATCAAGGTTGATTCAGTTACCTATGGAAATGAGGTTTTTATCATTAATATCTATATCGCTTCAGTAAGTTCCACTAATATCAGTCCCCTTGTTATTTTTTCAAAATAAAAACAAACTACACAATTCAGAACAATCATAGAGGTCGTTTTAGTCCTCGTCTAGAAAAAACAAGCCTGGGTGGTCTAGTTGGTCAAATGGATTTAATCCTTCAAAAAGTTGAATTAAAAAAAAAGATGTATTTGAAAGGTATCTATTAATGGTGTGGTGGAGGGAAACATTTTAAAATTATTTCCATGTATACAGCAATCAACATTATGAGGACAGCATCAATGGACGCCCTTATTAACCTTCCTCATTTGGAACTTTTTCTGAGAGCGGAGGCGATTATGGCAATTCTTAGGCTGAAATCGGGAGACATATGGACTCCGAACAATATTCGAGAAGAAGATACTGATTCAACTGGGACAATACTAGAGAAACCCATGTTTGAATAGCATGACACCATAGAACATATTCACTGAGCTTGTGAACATCATCATCCCTTCTAGGGAACAGGTGATGCACCCAAGTAATTCTGGATAGATCATCTGGTTCACCAATGACTCTAAAACAAACCATGTCACTGTATCTGGTGTAAACGGACCTAGATAAAGAATGTTCTTTAGCTTTGGTCAATATACGTCTGCGTTTCAAACAGAGACCATTGCCGCTATATCCTGTATTGATGAAAACATCAGGAGAGGATATACCGGACAAAAAATTAAAATAAATACTGACAAGCTTAAAGCTATCAGCAATCCAAACACTAAATCTAGACTGGTAAGAAACTTTAAGGAATCCTTTAATAGGATGGCAAGAGACAACCAATTAGATAAAGAAAGCTCTAAAGGAAACTTCACATATCGGGAACCATTCTGTGGAATCACAAGAGATTGCATAAGAGTAAATCCGGAACTGGCTAGATAAAGGACACCAATAAAAAATGAGGTTGACATAAGTTCACCTTCCTACACAGAATTTGCTAAACGGGGTAGACAAGAAACCCTCGAAACTGGGTAAGAGACATTTGAAGACAGTTACCGGCCTGTAACCTGAGGAAACATCTACACAAAATGGGAAAAGTGAAAAATGAAACACCTACTAACATACTCTGCTTCTGTGAGAACTTAAAAGGACTCAGATGGAAGCACTTTGGGAAGGAAATAATAGAACCTCTAGAAATACTCAAAATCCCCCCAGTCAAACTAGTGTCCTATGTAGAAGACACTGGGGAGCCAAGTCCAATCCATTAAATGCATTAATATTCACAATCAACCAAATTTTTATCAATTTCGGAATCCTAGTTTTGGAGTTATAAAGAAAATGTATTAAGTGAGTTACATCTCTATAACTCAAGAAAGGTGAACTGTAGAAAAAAAAGTTATATAAAGTACTGACATAATTTTACCTCCACCTATTTATTTCCAAGTTTTGGCCTCATATTCTTGAGTCAATTAAAAGCTTGCGATCTTAAGTGGGTCACACTGTATAATAAAGTTAAACACCTACACATCCAAAAGATTATTTAATTAAGTTTTATTCTTATACTTTTTTTATTATTTTTGGATGAAGAAAATTTTCTGAAACTGCAGCTTTTCATTTAAATAACGTCAAAGAAAATTATTTTTCAATACTAATAGATTGAATAACCAAACATATCCCAATTTCCTATTTTCCATGATCTAATTTAAAACTTTGTCAAACGTTTTGTATAATTAGATTCAAGAGGAAGTTATTCAATTCAGTTTCATTTTTGAAAAAAGAAAATTTTCCGAAAGTGCTGCTTTTATCTTGTATAGGTACATTTTCATTTAAATAATGTCAAAAAGAAATTATTAAATAATAATGATAGATTAAAACAGTGGACATGCCCTAATTTCATATATTTTTGTATCCCGCGGCCTGCAACTTTTTCAAACGTTTAATATAGTCAGTTAAAGCTATTTAAATCTCTTTCATTTTCAAAAAACAAATTTTCCGAAAGTGCTCCTTTCATTTTATACATATTTTCATTCAATTAACGTAATAAAAAGATCATTAAATGCAATTGGATAAATTAAAAAAATTTTGTTCAAAACGAGTTGTGATCTTTCCAAACGTTGTGTTTAATATTTTAGTCAGATTTATACGGAATTTTTCTCCTCCTAATTAAAATAAATATTTTAATAAATTTATTCAAAAACACAGACTCTATAAAACGGGTTAATTAAAAATAATAATTATAGGTTACCATTAAAATTAATATACTTACTTTTAAATGTCTAGTTAACATAGTTTTCTGTGAGATCAGTGAATTACAGAAACACAAAAATCACAAACACTTATAAATTACAACCTAATATTTATTTTCAAAATAAAAATCTAACATCGAATTAATTTAATTTAAATCTAACAATAACTGAAAAAGTTCTTGCGACCCCTCGACTGGTCGAAATACCAAAAACAAATGACTAATAACCTCTACATATATGGTGAAATATACTGAAATTGGACATCCATGGAAGGTGTATTGTATGAGGGTTATACAGCGTGTTTCCGCTGCCGAAGACATGACAGGTCAATGAATACCATACGCTGACGCTATAGTGTTTTGGTTGATAACCTTGGAACGAAAATTATTTGTTGAGAATGGGCTGACCGAAAAAAAAATATGTTTACTTATGTAGCAATATACAACATGTAATTATTCACATCACAGAAGAAAAAAACACACACAAAAGTACACCCAGAAAAAAACATTTGAGACAAAGGTGTCGAAACATCGATGAGATTGTATGTATGTATGTAAATTGGGGTGACATTCACTGAGACCTAAAAGATCTATTGTGCCCCCTTACTTCTACTTAGTTCCTGAGGAAATTTTCAGAAACTAGTAGTTCCTCTAGTCCTATTTCCCGGAGGAATTTTAGGATGTATGCAGGCTTTAACTCCCTCTTCTATCCAGTAATCTCCAAGGTGTTGTGCCTTATGATTCTGAATTGCTGTGCAATTCGCAAGTATGTGGGTGAAGGTTTCTTCATCCATGCCACAGAATCTACATTCTTCTTCCACCACTATTTTCAGCTTTTTCAGGTGTCCATTCAGGCGACAATGTCCCGTAAGGATCCCTGTTAAGACTCTTAGTGCAGTTTTACTTTGGCTTATGCATTCATTTGATCTCAACAGGTTGTAGTCACCCAGAAGAATCTTTGATTGTCTAAGTCCTACTAGATCATTCCAATGGTCCATTTTCTCTTTTTTTCGGCTTTGCCTATTTTTTCCAATATTGCTGATGCCGCAAAAGAGTTCCGGCCCCCAAAAGGGTGTTCCCAGTTCCCCTCTTTGCTAGTTCATCTGCTCTTTCATTTCCTTCTATCCCTGTGTGTCCTGGAATCAACAGTAAGGTGACTATATTGTTCTCGCCCAGTTCATTTAGTTTGTCTAGGCATTCCCAACCCATTTTGGAACTGATAACACAAGAGATCAGTGCTTTAATGGCTGCTTGACTATCCGACATTATAATAATCCTTTATCAATATTGAACTGGGCACACTTTCTTATGGCGTGAATTTCCGCTTGAAAGATACTCGGAGTTTTTCCCAAGCTTTCAGAGTATTTGGTTCCTGGCCCGTACACTCCTATCCCAGTTCCTTCTACTGCTTTTGAGCCATCTGTACACCATTGAATGGCATTATTTCCAAGTCTGGTAATGGTATTTAAATCCCATTCCTTCTTGTTGCTTAATTCCGTAACGAATTTCTTTGGAAAGTTATTATACTTTTTCATCATACCATCTTGTGGCATGTCCCAGGTTTTCTAATTTCTAAGAAGTAAGGAGGTGGTTTTTTTAATGATGACTTTTTTCCTAAATATTGTGAAATTCCTTGACTGAAAATATTTATTCTATTCTGAATCAGAAACTTTAGCAATAATTAAAGCTGAAAAATCTTAAGTGACTCATTTGTGAAACACTTGTCCATATTGTAAAGAGTGAATTTCACTACGTCTATTGTATATATTAAGTATTTGTATATAGTAATTACCTGACGGATTTTGTCTCTATGTTTCTAACATCATTTGTTCACTACGAAAGGTCTTCAGTAGTTAAATAATTTCTGTCAGCCCATCATTACAACAATTTTATATTTTGTCGCCAGGTAGTGTAAATAAGTTTTGTGACCGAACGATACAAAACGAGCGCCTATCATGTAAATGTCCGTAGGTAGATTCATGTTAGTTTTTTTTGTTTGTTATAATTCATAATTAAGGGTAGTAAGGGGTGTTCTCTCTTGTGGATTTTATTATAGTTTTTAGTTACCGTGGAGCTACTGTTTTTTTCTGGCTTTGATTATATCACCTTTGGGGTGTAGCCACAGTGGTCCAAATACTTTTTCCGCTTCAGCTTGATAAACGCTAAAGTTAATTAGGGTTCAGTTATGAATTACTGACTCCTTGACTTGAAGTCTAAAACATTTAAAGTAGTAATTAGGTTTGATAAAACTTATTGGTCTATGTAGATATACTTTACTTTTGATTACAGGTATATTTTCTTCATTTATCTACCATATTTTGGCTTGAGCAACGACATACTAGTTAGAAATCTTCTGTGTAAGATGGCATTCGAATATTTTCTGAACTCATAATATATTCGCTGTTTGTCGCCATGTGTTTTGTCTGTTAAATCCGAGTGTTTGATCTTGCTTTATTTACGTTGTCTGGGGGTATTGTGGTACTATTATTGCTCAAATTTATTTGAATAATTTTTAATACACTATTATTTCTGTTCGTTGTTTACAAACTGGAACGATTTATTGACAATTGGCCGTGACAGTCGTGTCTTAGATGAAAGCGTTCAGGGAAGTGTGGCACTTTATGAACACGCTTGGTGTAGTGAGCAGTGTAGTTCGGATGTATGTTTTGGGTAGGTTTCTCTATGGTAGTATTCTGTACTGAAGTTGAGGAAGTGTCAGTCACTTTTTTCAGCTGTGTGCTTTTCTACTAGATGGCTTGATTTCCAAAAGTGCATCGAACGAGAATCTGAATTTTGTTAATGACTGGGAAGTCATCCCTTGCTGGATGTTATAGGTTCTCGTTCTGAATTAGTTGTGGACGGTTTAGTATTTTGTTCTACGGGAGTTCGTATTGTTGGAGAATTCCGTCCTGTTCTGGAAGCCGTTTTCACAAGACCGTATAGGGGATATATTGCACTAAAGCGATTGAAACCACCAACGTTGAAGTTTTGGAATTGGAGGTGTGCCACATGTTGTTGGTGCTCAATTTTTGTTGGTTGCCATCCAGTAAAGAAAATTTTGAGAATTGGACCCTTTTTGGAAAAGGTATGTCTCATAGATTTGTAGTTTTTGTAGGTAGAACAGTTGGTGGTAAAATACTACCTGTTGATTGCAAATTTGTGATTAATAAGGCTGTAAGACAGTCTATTCTGTTACCCTGTGTATATTTTGTTTTTTTTTGCCCGCTTTAGTGCAACGAATAATATAATTCGTGGGTGGTTCTTCAAACCTACCCTGGCTATGACTTATAAACTGTACATTACTTTTCAGGTTCATTTATAGAACAATAGAACATATAATTAATACGTTCGTATCTAATCGCTACTGGTTCACTTGAACAGTCATATTAATTTCGCACTACGAAGGTTCAACTTTGGTATAGATGTTTTGAAATTTTAGTGTTAGTTATTTGACTTTTGATGTGTAACAGATGTTCACGCTATTTTTTTTAAGTGGGGGGCATTTACTAGGGTTTTCAGGTAGTTATTTATTGTAAACACCCCCTTAAGGGTATTAACTGTCATTGGAGAATTATAAGGAACATACGCTGAGGTTTGCCTTTTATTTTCATCTCTTGTTTTACTGAGTTATCGGGGGAAATTAGTTGTGCTAGGCAAAAGTGGAAGACCATATAAAATCCATTCCTAAGTATACAAGCCATTATAGTAAGAAATGTAATCATAATCGACTGTACATTGAACATGATCTTTCAGTTGCTTCCCTTTATCAGAAATACTATAAGCTATGGTGTACAGAGCATGGTAATGCACCTGTTAAAGAAGACACTTTCTGTAACCAATATAACATTGGCTTCAAGATTCCAAAAAGCGGTACATGCGATACATGTGACCAGAACAAGATTTTAATGGAGTCAAAGTTAAAAGAAATGAAGATGCAATCAGACTTATATCAAAGAAGAGCGGACAAGAAACAAGAAATAGACAAGGTGATGAGGCATAACAAGAAGCTAGTATTATCGTTTGATCTTCAGCAGGCCCTTCCAATCCCTGATCTAACTGTAGGAAAAGCTTTTTATTCAAGAAAAGCTTGGTTGTACAATCTTGGGGTGAACAACTGCAACACAGGTCAAGCATTTATGTACATGTGGCCAGAGCATGTAGCAAAACGTGGTAGTGGCGAAATTGTCAGTTGTATTTCGAAGATTATTAATGAACAGGACCCTCAAACAGAAGAACTTTTAGTATTTACTGATAATTGAGGGGGAAAAAATAAAAACTGGACAATAATGTCCCTTTGGTTGGAAATGATACGAGAACAAAAGTTTAAGAGCATCGAACATCGATATCTCATACCGGGCCATAACCATTTACCACCAGATAGAGATTTTGCAGCTATCGAAAAGCATAAGAAATATTTGAAGCAGGTTTACAGTCCAGATCAGTGGTATGAAGCTGTTAGAGATGCAAAAAAGAAAAATTGTGCCAATGACTCAGGAAGATTTTTATTGTTTTGCTAATTTGCAAAACTATATCACCAAAACAAATGTGACAGATACCAAAGAACGTTTAAATTTTAACCAAGTTAGATGTTTCCGTTTTTAAGCAGAACACCCTAATACAATGTTTGAATGGGCTGTCTAAATCCGTTAATATTGGAAAAAAAGGTATACAAACGTCCAAATTCCCAACGTGTATAGCGAGCTTCCCTTAAAGTATAATAGTTTCATAGCAATCAATCCAAAGAGACTTGCAAATCTCAAAGCATTTCTT
The DNA here is from genome assembly GCA_947563755.1 of Lochmaea crataegi. Taxonomy (NCBI): domain Eukaryota; kingdom Metazoa; phylum Arthropoda; class Insecta; order Coleoptera; family Chrysomelidae; genus Lochmaea; species Lochmaea crataegi. Next base: position 78,614,163 of record OX387423.1, read on the forward strand.
CCTTACATACCTCCAGCCTACCACGGATTTTATAGAGAACTCGGTGTAGGAAACGTACAACTAGGCAATGGGCATATGGAAGACGACAATGTAGAATATTTCGATGACAATGATGATGTCTCAGATGATGTTTGAATTTCGATAAGTCTACAAGTAAATTTAATAAAAATTTGAGTGTAAAATAGTAACAAGCCTCATTTTTGCTATATTTTCATTTATTTTTTCTTCAGTTATTAGTCTGTAAAATAAACATTATGTTGGCATTAAACTGAGATAAAATTTACTTATTGTTTCCTTTGTAAATGTGATTTCACGATTTAAATGAAATATTAAAATGGAAATTACTCCAAACTAATTTGGTGTGGCTTAATACCCTCTTCCGCCGAGCCCTTCATTTATTAGTTACGAATCAATATTTGTTGGTATCTGTAGTAGTAGTACTAATAATAAATGGTGACATACTCATCCACGTAAAAAAGGTTAAATTGCTAAATATCACTAGTTAGCTTTCAAATTGCCATACATTTTATACAGTAGATGTTCAGTATTTCCTGTATAAACTTAAATTATTATAACACTTATGTTGTATTATTCAATCCAGTGAAAATAATTGTAATTATGTTAATAATTTCAATACGCATAATGCTTTTACCGTCACATTAATGCGAATTGAATAACTGTACAAAGTAATTATATATCGATAATTTCAACGGTTTCCTAGGAAATTAATGTAGAACCAGCAAAAGCAGTGAAGCAACATGGACCGCACTCTCTACACCAGATCAACAAAGACATTTTATGTCATTTGTGAATTGCTAAGTGAAATTCAGTATTTAGCTTACATTTCCATAGCCAGAGATAAAAATGATTCACATTAATTTATAGTGGATTCTTTCTTGGTTCACGGTAAACTACAGTTCAATATAATAGGACACAATACTCTCCACTACCCTCTAGAAATCAAACAACATGAAACTTTGTGAGCAGAGGCTACGAGTAAGATGTAATAACTATACCAGGTTGGGAAGTCTGGATGGAAAGTCTCTGTATGAGTACAGACTAAGGCAACCTGGTATAAAGACGGCTCCAAGGCAGATACAGGCGTAGGAGCCGGAATTGTAGTGCTAAAATAAATGAGAGCTATACCAATGAGCCTATCTAAAGACTTTCCAGCCGGAAGTGACAGCGATTCACCACTGCGTTGAAGAAGTCAAAAGTCAGCAGCCAAGATACATTGAAGGCACTCAATTCAATAAAGGTCTATTTTAAGCCAGTATGAGACTGCGTACGTGCCTTGCAAGGTCACGGTAGTCTGGGTACCAGGGCATGAGGGTAATTAAAGCAATTAGGGAGAAGCTTGATGAAATGACCGGACAAAGCACATTGGACCGGAAAATCGACCACGAGAAAGTGGTTGGTACAAAAATCTCCAGAACAAAGAAAGACGAAACAGTTCATTAGAGAATATTCACCAAAATTTATGGAAGACACTAAGCAATGAAAGGAAAACTGTCAAACCCGTAGTAGGTATGCTAACATGGCGCTGTAAGCTTAATGTGCCCGTAAAGCTAAGGGGACTGACAGACGAAGCCATGTGCAGTTTCTGCCACCTACAGGAGGTAACTGCAGATCACATACCAAGCCTGGCGAATGTGCGGTTTCTCTTTGTACTAGGCGACAAGAGGCCATCGATAATAAACTAGATTCAGTTCGAGGCTGATTGGCATCATAAAAAGAGCTGGGCTGGCATAAAATTCAGAGGGCCACAATAGATCTGAAAAGGTCGCAGTGGAAAGGTCAATTAGTCTCTCCATCAAATCTAAAGTGTGAATGTAAAGCTCAACCGCAAAACCATTAAACTTGATGAGAGCGAGGTTGAATGGAAACAAGGAGTCAAGTATCTAGGTTTGACTCTAGACTCAAACACGTAAAGAAGATTATATACAAAGCAAAAATGGCTCTAATAGTGTACAGGAATCTGGCAGGGCGAAATTGGGGTTGTAACCCAAAAATCATGAGCTGGATGTACACTGTCATAGTGAGACCAATTATCACTTATGGAGCCATTGCGTGGAGGAGTAGAACTAGCCAGCCATGAAAGTGATTCTCAACCTCACACCACTACATATGGTGGTGGAAAGTGTTGCAGAAAAAACAAGATACATACTAAGTAGAGAGGGATCATTAAAAATAAAACCACCTCCTTACTACTTAGAAATCAGAAAACCTGGGACATGCCACAAGATGATGAAAAAGTATAACTTTTCAAAGAAACTCGTTACGGAATTGAGCAACAAGAAGGAATGGGATCCAAATACCATTACCAGACTTGGAAAATGGTACACAGGCAGCTAAAAAGCAATAGAAGGAACTGGGATAGGAGTGTACGGGCCAGGAACAAAACACTCTGAAAGCTTGGAAAAAATCCCCAGTATCTTTCAAGCAAAAATTTACGTTATAAGAAAATGTGCCCAGTTCAATATTGATAAAGGATATGAAGTGCCAAGGATTATCATAATTTCGGAGAGTCAAGCAGCCATTAAAGCACTGAGCTCATGTGTTATCAGTTCCAAAATGGTCTGGGAATGCCTAGGCAAACTAAATGAACTAGGCGAGAACAATATACTGTGGATTCCAGGACACACTGGGATAGAAGGAAATGAAATAGCAGATTAACTAGCAAAGAGGGGTACTGGAACACCCTTTTGGGGGCTGGAACCCTTTTGCGGTATCAGCTCCAATGTAGTATTGGAAGAAATAGGCAAAGCCAAAAGAGAGAAGATATGACCATTGGAAAGATCCAGTAGGACTTAGACAATCAAAGATTCTTCTGGGTGACTACAACCTGTTGAGATCAAATGAATGCATGAGTCAAAGTAAAACTGCACTAAAAGTTTTAACAGAGATCCTTACGGGACATTTTCGCCTGAATGGGCACTTGAAAAAGCTGAAAATAGTGGTGGAAGAAAAATGTAGATTCTGTGGCATGGAAGAAGAAATCTCCATCCACACTTGCGAATTGCACTGTAATTCAGAATCCTAGGGCACAACACCTTGGAGATTACTGGATTGAAGAGGGACATTTATCTAAGGTAAAGTCTGCAGATGACCTAAAATTCCTCCGGGAAATAGGACTAAAGGAGCTACTAGTCTCTGAGACTTTCTTCAGAAACTAAGTAGAAATAAGGGGGCACAATAGATCTTTTAGGTATCAGTGAATGTCACCTCAAGTGATTCGCAGAAGAATATTCGCTCCCGTTTATACCGTATATGTCAACATCCTGTATATTCTTGCGAATTTATATTTTTAGCATCGAAAATATTCAAAGCTAAGTAACATAGTTTATATATCCATCTTCCAACTTTTATAATCACTCAATATTGAATATATTTAGTTTTTAATTAAAAATAACCAATACCCTTATTTAAGAGGCTTAGTAAATCTCGAAGGAAATTGAATAACTAGTCGGCTTTAGTTGTGATTGAATGGTGGCGGCGGAGTATAATCAGTGGCGATGGTGGGCGGTAGAACGGCTTCATAACAGTAACGGAATTGAAAATGTATACGAAAGACCCGGCACGATATATAATACTGTAATTAAAAATTAATCGAGTATAGAATGGCACATTGTGATTTCGCAAAACAAACCCTCACAAATTTCTACACGTAAAGTTATCATTTCGTGTTTTTCGTACAAATGTTGACAAACAATGTACAATGCTGGCATTTCAATAGAACCTCCCGAAGGCACGAAATTATATTTCATGGAATAACCGAGGAGTTAAATGAATGCTTGAAATACAAACAAATTCAATAACATTTGGTAAGAGTCACTCTCAATTGGAAGTCAGAGCATTAGATTAGATTTTATGAGATGACTATTCCACTGCGCCCTTTCCAGATCTATTGTGATTAACATTTCTACTAAGGCACTTTTCCTAACTTTGTTCATTAAATTTTGGCGAATGTGTAAGTAGTCGGTCCGTTACAGATCTGACTTAGCGTTGTATAAAAATTCGTAGTGGTGGTTGATTCAACAAAACCTCAACCATTGAGAGAAGAGTGGTTTTTATAGCCCCGTAATATACAGGCAAACAAACCTTTGTGTGCTACTTAACAGCCTTATAGCTCCCACTTGCAGTGTCTTTGTCCACCACACCACTGATATATACACTATCCTTGGTCTAACAATCCTTGTGTACAGCCATGTGGTAATTTTCTTTGGTTGAGATACCAGTTTTTCAAACACATTCTTCAACATCTGTCCAGATTAGGGATAGCTCTCTGTGTGGTCTTTTTGGCATATAAATACATATCGAAATAATGTCAAAGGATTAAAGCCATTCACATACCCAAAATACATACATACATAAACTATATGAACCAAAGTATTAATGTATTGAAGAAATTGAGATAACTTCATCAAAAAAAAAGTCTCTCAAATGCAGGTAATTTCACACCAGCTCAACAAAAATCTATTTAAAGAAGAATGCGAAGGGAAGTAATTTCAGATTCACTAGAAGACCGCTAAAAACATCTTAATAACTGCATATAAAACGCCGAGAAGCTTCTTCAGCCCAGCAAAATTGTACTAAAACTATTCACAGTGTTCCTCTCTGAACATAGCCCTATGAACCACAAAATAGTAGAAAGTTTACTATACATCTACATGCAATTCTGGAAGAAGTTGAAACAGCTTGAAATGATGACGCTTTCGCCTAAATAATAGAAGGGATGTAGCTTCAAAAGTTTAAAATGATCATATCCATATTAATCCATGTAAAAGTTTTTATTAGGACGAAGTAAACTGAGCAAACGTATCCTACAGAACACAAAAACAATCTCATCTAATCGACCGAGTTTGTTGCATTTTATTCATCTCAGAATCAGCTTATAGCCGAATATAATAACATTTATTGTTCCACTTAAAATTAAGTTAGAAATGAAATTGCTTGAATTCAGATATTCTTTCAAAATATTAAAAACGAGGATCAAAATAATCTTGAGTAATATTTGGAAAGCACGTCGCTCCGTAAAAATCGTCGTCGAAATTGAAAGTCTGTTGCCTACAAGCAACGTGCTCAGTAGAATTATAAGATTATTGAACATAGTAGGTGTCCTGGGATTTATGTAAGAAGGTTTTTGCTTGCCAAGTCGAAAGATTTGAGAAAATTCAACTATATACAGGATGGTTCTCCTGTAACGCATTGGTACAAAATACTCTGGAATATAGAGGATGTCCCAAAAAGATATTAAAGTTATGCTTTTGATATACAGAGTATTTTAATGCAGGTTTGAACTTGTCTTGAAACAAAGATCAATCTTAAATAATATTCGCTACACCTTAAATTTGTCGCTTCGTAGCAAGACTAGATTTATTCAAATAATTCATATTAAGCGGCTCGCAAAGCTAATGGGGTTGACAGAAGAAGCCATGTGCTTAGCACATCCTATGCCAGTGCGACTGCCAGGAGAATGTGCAGTTTGTTTCACTTGGTGATGAGAAGCCAACGCTGGAGGGGTGCGACCAGAGAGGAAGTACAGGAATGGATGGAGGAGGAAGGTGGGAGGAGTATGAGGGCGCGCTAAAAGGAGCGAATGGGAATAGGAGAGATTGGATGGACCGGAAATTCGGGGAGGTGAACTACTTCTTGACACAGGTGCTCACTAGACATGGGTCGAGAGTAGGGTACCTCCACAAGATTGGAAAAAGAGAGACTGGAGTGTGCGAGAGGTGTGAAGTGGAGGATGATGTGGGGCATGTGTTTAGATGCTGGAGGAACGAGGAAGAGCTGAAGACGTTGGAGAGAAATCCAGGGGAGGCGGTGTATTAGGAGAACATGGTGAAGATAATGTTGAGGTGGGAGGAGGAATGGATGGAGGTAGTAAAGAGCATGGTTAGGGGGAGAGAAGGACTCGATATGACATGAGAGGTAGGAGTGATAGTTAGGGAGAAGACGACGGTGTGAGCGGAGAGTGTGCGAGGAGACTGCCGCCCGTCTCGGAGTATGCTAGGGTAGTGATTTCGAGGCTGGGGTAACGGCGAGTTTGAGGTAGGTTTGGTTGGTAGGCATCCCCTTGGGGATAAGTCCAACACTGTTTGGGTCCTGGACCCATTCGACCCATCTCGACCCGAAAAAATAAAAAAAGGTTGTAACGGTAAATGGCTGTAACCTTAAAGGGCACCAGCTCGAAGGGCTCCGGCTAGAGACTCCTCTCAAGGGTGATTTGACCCCAAGTTTATGCTGCACAAGTGTTACAGGAAGGTTGTAAAAGTTGAGGGCGCCACTACCTTTTTGACGATAAAAAGTACCAAAAAAAACTAAGGCGGAAAAGGTAGAAAAGCCTTGTAAAATTTAAATGAAAGTTAATAATAAAAGTGACCCCGGCGATATCTCCCTCAACTTTTATAGTTGAGGATTTAAAAAAAATAAAAATAGAATTAACACAAATTTATTCTGCCACAGGAAATGAACACTGGAATTTGTACTTTTATAGGTACTTAGCTTATATGGAGTGGTTTCCTGAAGTAGGTAGGCAGGTATTGATCTGAACTGATGTGGTATGTTCTAGGGCGGTATTTTGATCTAGGGCTGTATCCTGGGGTTCTATCCTTGGCTATATCCTTAGGTTATATCATTGGGGTTATATTCTTGGGGCTGTGCTTACCACATCAAAATTCATAATATAGGTACTTAAGAGATAAAAGATAGCGAAAGATGATCTTTCCCCGTAGGCGGTCGATAACGGAAAGGGGTGTTTCACGTGGCGTTGGAAAAAATGGAAGCGTCCGTTGGCAGACGTCAATTGTCTTATGGTCAGGGTTGAAGAGTTTGGGATCACAGAACTATAATTGGAAGTGGTTAGTGACGACGAGCGCTAATTAAAAGGATTTATTCTGTAAAATCGAAACAGGTCGATAGACATGCTACAAGGTGATGAGAAGCCACCTGCAAGAAATTACAAGAAAGGTTCAGTCTCTAGGCTGATTGTCTATTTAAAAAGAGTCCGGCTGGAGAATGTAATCTAGATTCAGAGAACCACAATAGATCTGAAAAGGTCGCAGTGGAATAGACCGATTAGCCTCCTCGTCAAATCTAATCTAACAGCATTTTAAGGATATTTCTGGGTATGTATCTTTATATCAGTTTTCACCTAATATGGTACAGGATGTTTTTAAAACCAGTGTTCATATCCATCAACTCCATCAATAGATATTAAAAACTATATTATTTCAAACAGAACACTCTGTATATTTTGGCATCAAAATAAAGGTTTTTTAAATCCCTACAAAAAGATGATGAAGTTTCCTATATATTTATTTTGAAAGAAAGACTGATTTTAAAATATGTTCGGAAAATGTTTATATACAATTCGTATCTAGGTTGCTGCAGAGATATGTCTTGCAAGTATTGACTACTACTCCAATAATAATAATCAAAATTGGGAAACTTCTTTCGTAAAAGTAGACAATGATCAAAACTGACGACAATTTTCTTGATGCCATTTTTCCTTGACATTATTAGAATGCAAGAAAACTAGAATCCCATCCTGCTTTTCCAATATTTACTGAGGTTGCATGAGATTATGAGACTATACGAGAATGATAGAGGTTTGCATTTACGTATTTCAATTGGATTATATAAATCCCTGGAAGCTCCAAATATGCTGATGGAATTTAGTCATTTGGAATTTACAACCTACTTACTTACTACTTTAACCTACTTTACATCTGGGATGAAATATTGAAATAATATTTATTTCAATCCAGTTATCTAATCTAAGATCATGTTATTTTTAACTTAAATGAACAGAAGGATTGTTTATTTAAATTGTTTTCATGAAATACAAATCATAATGGATAGATTTTTTTTGAAATGATGGTACCTTCTGAAAGTTGTTAGAACAGATTTTATGATATCGGTTCAAGGTAATCTGACTCTATAATTTAAAATTCCGTCGTAACAAAACATGTCATAATAAGTATCGACAAAAAAAATGATGTATTTGAGTGTATCGCTAAAATAAAAATTATTATAATTTTAACATGACACAATAATTATAAAGTTATTAAAAAAGATATGTAGAAAAAAGAATTTTACAGTTAATATATTTTTTAATTAGATGGAGCTATCGAATGTTAACGAACTCTTTATACCGGACTTTGATTGCTTTAAGCCATCTAACCAATCATCAATGTGCTTACAGAAGTGAAAAATCCTATACAAGTTGTCCTATGATTTAATGTAAAGATATCTAGCTGGTCGTTGAATAAAACACAAAAGTGGTTACAGAAAAAGATGGAGCTTTGCAATCATCTATTTAGATTAGATTTGATGATGTGGCTAATTGGCCAATTAAACTGCGACCTTTACTGATCTATTGTGAACCACTCTATTTCATTGTCCAGTCAGTAGTCAATCAGCACCGAGACTGAACGTTTTAAATAGTTTCTTAATGCCGGTTCTACGACCTCTGGTCAAAAGTGAGAGTTTGTCATCCTCTGGTCAAGTGTTTACCTTGAGGTTAGGAAAAAATGTGTTCTATCATCATGTGTCAGCTACTTTTGACTAGTGGTTACTTAAAATCGATAGCTTTCGTAAATGTAAAAATATTTGACTTTTCCGCCTAAAAATTGCAGATAAAAGTTTGGTTAAATCACCTTGTTTTGTCAGATTGTTTTTATTCAAAATGGAAGACAAAGTAAAACACGATGTGGAAGAACAAAAAATAAAAGAAACAAAAGAAAAAAGTAGGGGAAAAACTTTTTTCAAAAACCGAAATTGATGCTCTGTTGGTATTAACCAAAAAATATTATAAAATCATTGAAAATAAAAGCACAGATTCTGTAACCTGGAAGGCAAAGCAGCAATGTTAGGAAAAAATTGCCGCTGAGCTAAACTGTTCCGGCATTTATGGCAGAAGGTCAGCCACACAACTCCATAATAAATGGAATTTGCTTAAAAAACGGCACGAGGAGAATATGCCCAAGAAAAGCAAAACATTATGGGCACAGGTGGAGGTGAATACAAAGCACCAGTGATATCAGAAATATCCATTAAAATTCATGAACAATTCTTTCAACTGTGGAACGAGTTCGTATTAATGACTCATTATATAGTTGCTCTTCGGGTAAAACTGGACGAGGCATAGGAACCATTAAATAGGGGACAACTTCATACCCCGAGTCACCAATCAAAACGTGGTTTCTTATTACACATCTTTCAGATTTTTTGTTAATTCTTGATGCATTAAATATTGTTTGATTATGAGCTGAACCATGCCATCTGGTGCCAATATCAAAAATTTGCAGATCTGGTCCAGCAAGCACTTGAACATTTTTTGAGAAATTGTTCTTTCTATTTCTGTCTAGTTCAGCAAATTCACCACCTAGAATTTAAAAACAATAGTCTATTTTACTGAGTAAATGTATGGTTGGTACCTGGTGACTGAAGTCTAATATGGGTTGGATATAATCTATAGCCCTAAGTATTTTTGGAAACATGGCCTAATTATAAAACTGTAAACGGACAGTTGCAATTTCTTCTGGAGTTTGTGGCATATTTACAAATTGAGGACGCAATGATGCAATTACTGCAGACACTTCTTGAATTACAGTGAAGGCTGTCGTTTTACTAACATGACAGAAATCACCACATACGATATAAAAGCTTCCAGTTGCATTGAATCGTAATGTCATCAACTACCGGTTCATGACAGAAATTGGAGAATTTCTGAAATAAGAGAATAGCATGAGTAAATGTAATTACTGTAATCAATGTTAATTTACCAAAACCAATATGTAGCAAAGCTACAGGCTAGTCCTTGAAATTCTTACCTCTCAGTTCTACATTGAATATCTCATCGAATCGTTTCTAACAAAATTTGCACAGTTTCTTCCTTTAGACGAAATATAAAAAACTGATCGTCACTGAGAATTCCATAATAATTTACCCATTCTCGGATTAATTTTGGTCTTCGAGGTTGAGGCAGGGGAAAGAATAATTCATCCTCATCTGAGCCATCATAACCGGGATCAATCATTATTTTTATTATGATACTTTATAGAATCTATATTAAGCGCTAACGTATTCAATTTACAAATAATCAATTACAAATAAATGGAGATGTGCTGTGACAAAAATATATTTTTTCTCCGATTGACATTAAACGTCAGTTTTAGTGACATTTATCGATCATAGAAAATTTTATTGAAAAATTGTCAAAAATGGTCATTAATTGTCAAAAACTATCAAAAATTGTCAAAAACTGTCAAAAATGGACAATTATTGTTGAAAATTGTCAAAATTTTGAAAAATAGTTGATAATTGTCAAAAATTGTTCAAGTTTTTGAAAAATTGTCAAATTTTTTGCAATATGGTCAAAAATAGTCAATAAGTGTCAAAAATGTTCAAAAATTTGGAAAAATGATCCATAATTGTCAACAATTGTCAATAATTATCAAAAATGGTCAATAATTATCAAAAATGGTCAATAATTCTGAAAAATGGTCTAAAATATTGAAAAATTGTCAAAAATGGACAAAAATTATCAAAAATGGTTAAAAATTGTTAAAAACTGTCAAAAATGGACAATTGTTGTCAAAATTGGTCAATAATTGTTAAAATTTTGAAAAATGGTCGATAATTGTCAAAAACTATCAAAAGTGGTCAATAATTTTAAAAAATGGTCTGAAATTTTGAAAAATGGTCAAAAACTGTCAAAAATGGTTAAAAATTGTCATCATTTTGAAAAATTGTGAAGAATTATCAAAAATTTGGAAAAATGGTCACTAATTTTGAAAAACAGTAAAAATGGTCAATAATTGTCAAAAATGGTCAATAATTGTCAAAATTTTGAGAAATGGTCAATAATCGTAAAAGTTGTCAAAAGTTGTCAAAATTTAAAAAAATAGTCAATAAATAATACGAGCCGTTTCCGAGAATCGATTTAAACACGTAATTTAAAAAATCACTTAATATTACTATAAAAATTGATAACTAAAAATTGATTATAAGAAAATAATAATCGATGTATATAAAAATCGATTATTTCTTAACATCCCTAGTCAGTAGATCTTTTTAAGGTTAATCATGATGAATAGCGAAAGTGATGATTATTCTAGCACTCCTATTATAACCTAAGATAATATAAAAAACTGTTTTAATTATTAAAAGGGCGACTGATTGCCGCAACATTCTTTCTCAAGCGGCAATCTGTTACTTTACGCTCTAAATACACAAATAACTATTTAATGAATGCCTAGGCATTAAGAAAATCATTTATAACATTTATTCTATTTATTATTTTTCGGTAGATATTATTACTGTACTATATACTATACAATTTAAGGTCTAATCGACAATAATAATTGAAAAATACGATTTAATTATTACCTATAACATACGATTAGAAATAATATTAAAAATTGTAAGTTATATCCGTCATAAAAATGTTTTCATTCTAATTCGATTTTTCTAAACACACTGTACAACCAATCGGAGGAAAAATTATGTTTCACACGGCAGAGAATCAGATTTACTACCTTGGCTAATTTCATTAGTTACAATTTTCAATACTGTAAAGTCATATGTCACCAAAATGAAGATAACCAGAGGTTACAGTCTCAACAAAAACTCAAAGTACCTGTTACTTTATCCTTCGGTCAAAGAACTTTAGCCTATGGTTTTAAAGAAGCAAGCGGTCATAGAACAGCAAACCTCTTGTCAGATATTGTTAACCATAACTAGAACTCTTAACCAGAGGTGGTAGAACCGGACCTTAGTCGGATACTTCTCATCGCGTAGCACGAGAAACCGCACATTCGCCAGACAGTCGCACTGGTATAAGATGTACTCAGCAGTTTTCTAAGTGACAGAATTTGCAAATGTCTTTGTCTGTCAACCCTATTAGTTTTAGGTGCCTATTAAGTTTACGTGCCCCGTTAGTATTCACAAAGGCCCAGAGCGGTCTAAGACAGGAAAGAAGAGATTATTCATTTTTCAACGTTAATAGAAGATAAAAGGTATTTAATAAACTTTAATTTAAAATAAAAAACTTACTTGTGAGTGTATACAAAATGAACTTAGATATTTTGCCAATTCAGATACAACTGTATCGTCCATTTCGCTTTTCGTTTTGGCTTATTTGAAACGGTATCACTGTAAATACACTAATTTATAAAAAGTTGCATAATTGCATGTATTAAATTAATTTTCATTGTATGAATGTGATTGTTGAGTGAAACACCATCTTGGTTAAGTTTTATTTTCCTATTTGATGTAAGAAATAACGTTTATCTTGCTAATTTATGTTCACAAAATTAATATTCATAAAATAAATTTAAAATTGTTTCATACCAAGTATTAATTCGAAGTAATTCTTTTTATCAGTAGGTACAACTATATTGAACACCTGTTACACATCACTGGGGCACTTTCAGGGTGAGTACACAGGACCGTATTCAGGAAAGTATTTAAATCCAAATCAGATGTTAAAAACTTTATTAAAAATTTTATTTAAATAACATTGAATTCGGGCACCCATGAAAAAAAGAACAGTAATTAGATTTCTTACACATTGAACCCATGAACCCAAACCCTGAGAAGTTTACGTGCCCCGTTAGTATACCTACTACGGCTTTTCCTATCTTTGTTCATTACGTCTGCCGTAAATGTTGTCGAATGTCTCTAATAAATCTGTTCTGGTGAGATTACCCACCATTTCAGAAATTTCTATAACACCTACTTTCTTGCGGCCATGTTTATTGTCGACTTTTGGCCGCCGCAGAAGGGTTCAGTTGCCTTTATGACCCTTGTGCCCTGCTATTTAGGCTTCCGTCATCTTGCAATGGCCTAAGAGTGTCTTAATGGCACGAACGCATTCTTATACTAACTTAGAATTCACCTTTATGAAATCGAGTGCTCTGGATGTTTGGGAAAATAGCAGAAGAAATGTATGCCCCTTCCTGCCTTTAAAAACATGCATGATCAGGCAATTTCTATAAGCATTTGAAACTGCTTGATGTATGCTTGCTCGACACTAGAATACAGATGATAACTTTTCCAAACAAGCGTGAACGTTGCAACTGGGTATAGCACCATGGACACTAGCTACTGTTTCTCTGTCAGTTTTGAATTTGTTCATGAACCACACCAGAGTTTCATCCTCAATGGAAGTTTCCATGCCATTTTAGTTCAGCTATTTAGATAGTGAGTGTGTCTAAAGCTTCCGAATCATTTTCATTACAAATTATATTACAATTTAGAAGCAATAGGGAGGTGTGATTTAGACTGAACAATTTCTATTTACATGGAGTTGTTTTTAATAAAAACTGTCTTTTAAAATTTTGAATCATGGTATTTTTCAAATGCAAATATAAATAATATAGAAATCCCTGATTTTCGATTATCAAATTTTTCCCTTTAATGACATATAGCCCGTTCAGTATTAAAACCGTTGCACGTCACATCTGTCATAACGGTACTATGTTGCCAAGCCCTTGAAATAATATGAGAATCTAGTATATGTCAAATGAAGTTTATCAAATATTCTAGGTTAGGTTTAGTTATTGATGGTTATTGCGTGCAATTTGTATGTTAACCGTTCAGCACTAAGAAATTCTTATTTTAAAAACTATGGAATTATTTTTAGCACTAAAAAGGTATGTATGGAATAGTTAACACTTTTATTTGTATGTTTATACCACGCACTTAATTAGTTGGAAGTTATGGAACTATTCTAGTATTTAAAAAGCATGTATATATAGTATCAAGGAAAAAATATTATCTAATATAATTTTTAGGTTACAATTACCTAAGTACATGTTGGCTTCTAAAATGCTGTCACTACAATATGAAATATTGATGTAAGGTTTACAGACAAATTATGAATAAAAGAGTTCTGATAACCTGGATCTACCTCCTTTTTAAAGGTAGGCAATTTTATTTTATATTTTGTTGAAATAAATCTTAATTTTTTTTTAGAAAAGCCGGGATGTGAAGCTTTAGTGTGTAGGTCATTCTCAACAAGGAAAATCATCCTGAGATATATGATCATTGATCATAGCAAAAGAAAATTGTGCAGCAAGCACCACCACAGCTCAGAAAAGGAGAGCAAATCCATTCTATTCTCCGAGTGAAGGTATATGCAAATGATTGACTGAATCGTAGCACTGAAATCAATACATATTATAATTATCAGTATATTGGTGAATTATTTATCACTCCATCATCTTCTAATCAATCCAAATTTATATTTACCATTTTGTTTTAGCTCTCCAGCATCTACCGCAACTGAAAGTATTGCTAATAAATGATTGATCGAATGAGACCTTTCAATTCAATAAAAACTATTAAATTAATTCTTTGTAGTTTTTATAAAACTTTGTGATATACAAATGTACCTTTAGAAAATGCTGCCTGAATTACTTATTTTGAATATCATGATTAAAATAAAATAATAAATAATGCCACCCCAATTTTTATGGAATTGTTTTATTAAAAAGAAACATTGCAAATTTATAAATTAGTTACTACACCGAAAAGTTTGTAATACTATTTTTTTAAATAAGGTAGAATAATAATTGTCAAATAGAAATCTTTCAAATTTGAGAGGTTCACGGACAAACCAATTCCAACCCGCAACCTCTGGAATGCATCTATCGGCTTGGTTGGCAGTAGCCAGTATTAACTGAATAGGATTTTTAAAAAGACGGTAGGTAATACTTTGTGACTATACTGTTCTATCATATCCACAATGTATTTTGTTGGGGGGTTTGTTTCTGAAAAAAAAACATTTATTGAAAGGGCAGTATTCAAATAACCAATTCTTTTCTTTTCAAATATACCTATATTATTATTTTTGTAAAAATAAAAGTAAAACAGCATTTATTGTCTATTAGGTATAATTTGAAGTAAGAATTTTGAATGTATTAAACTAGTTGTGTAGTCTTCTGAATTCTAACATATAATTTGCAATATCACTGTTCAAATACAGTTTGTATCTACTTACTAGGCTGTAATATAAATAAGCTCAGCTTCAACATTTGTTGATTGAATTCTATATTGTGTCATTAACCTAATATTATCGAAAAGCATTATCCATAATTTATTAAAGGTTCAGAAAGATTCAATAGTAATTGGTTTTCAAACCATTTAAAAACATGTTCTTCATTCATTTTCCCATGATAATAACTCAACTGAGATTCACATAAAAATATACTTTCTGCTCAATCAATATAACCATTTTCATTCTCAGCATGTAATACAAAATATCTAGAATAAAAACAATTTTGCATTCTAAAATTTTACATAATCATTGTAACATACCTTTTGACATGAACCATTTTGGAAAATTCAGGATTCATTAATAAAAACAAATGTATACAGTGGTTTATTTTTGTTGAAAGTTCCATAAGTCCTCTTTGTGGATGTATCATATTTTAGTAAACTACTCAGGAACATTCTACATTGAATAATTATTGTTCTTCCTTCAATTACTGCAGTAACAGTCCTAAAGTGACATGATTATCTGTAAAAAAATGTCCATGTATAATTGCCAAGTATTAAGAATAATGTAACAGAATAAAATAAATACAGTTGATTGGGTACAATATTGAACTTGTACATACTTGCTTCATAAACGCTGTAAATAGTATCAGGAGCAGGAGTAAATGCATCAACTATTGCAGTATTATTAAGTTTCATTTATACGTTTTTTTGGATGTGACTTTAACTTTGATAACTCATTACTGCTTGTGAAAGATTACTCACAGTTCTTTGCAGTTTTTGTCACAACATAACCCCAAAAATGTCAAGACGTCAACTGAACCTGAAATAAACCATTTTAATCGCGGCAACAGCGCGCATTTTTGCCAACATAAAAAGTTTTTATTAAGACTGACGTTAGTTTGACTTTAATATTTAATTAACCTACGAGCTGTATTTGATATGAAATTAATTACGAAACCTTTCTTTAAACATATATTTATATTCTTTAATACAATGCGACCTACAAATTTCAATATTTATTGAGTTTAGAGAGGCTTAACATAGTGATTGACAGAGGATTGACAGCAGCAATCGAATGACATGATATAAACGAACGTCTCTTTTTCGGCACTTTGATGACGTGCAACGGTTTTTGTACTGAACGGACTATATTCACCCTTCGTCTACCTACTTTCACAACTCGTTGCACTGTAATAATTTCAGATCGACAATTTCTAAGTTTGATTAAAAAATATTCAATAGGTTGTATAATTGTGATATCATCTAAATTAATAGAAAAAAGTGGTAAAACTTTCCCACGCAACAACATTTTTTTTCCAGGTCAACAACATACAAAGTTCAATGATGCATAGATTCTCACATGTAATGCGATTGTCACTCAACAAAATGAAATTATTGAATAGTCTATTTTTTTAATACAGGGTGTTTTCGGTCAATTTTAAGCACGTTTATGTTGAAATTATTCAAAATAATCCGTTTACACACAAAAATCTTTGTATATTCCTTAATAAAACCCAATTTTGGATATAAAAGAGTTTGAATGATACATGTGTTTGGTTTTAAATAGTATAGTACCGACAATACAGTACTTACGTAATAGATATTTACGATATAAGTGTCGTAAAGATGCATATTTCGATATGAGGTGGAACATTTCTGCCGTACAAAGTAAAAATCAACCAAATTTAAAGGTTTTTGCTAGAGCATTTTGTTTATTTTAAAATGGTTTTTTAGATTACTTCTTGAGATTTGACACCACAGAGTTGGTTTTTTTAACTTAATGGTTTTTTGTGCTCTTTTTAAAGGTATAAATCAATACAAACTAATCTTGTTAAATATCTATGTTTTTGATAGGTTTTGAATTACTACATTTTACAATCGCCCTGATATGCAATCTTAAAAGGAAGTAACTCCACATGCTAGGTTTTTTAATAAACTAAATTTCAGAAAACAATGAAAAAATGTAGCAGCTATTCTTGTAAACTAATGACCTAAGGTAACCCCATATCAAGAGATCACCTGGAATTAATTCTGGAGATCGAGGAGATTGCTGCAGTGCTGCAGTATTGGGATAAGTTACATCTCAGTATCGCCTGGAAATCTGACTAAACTGTACTGGAGCACCTTCGTTCATGAATCACATGTTTTGTCCAATATTGAGTGGGAGACCATTTTGGAGAAAACAAATCCATTTAATTGCTGCGCCCTGTATGGATGCGATTTATTTCATTTAAGCATAGCGAATATTTGCTTGATGGCGTGCGTATTCCAAAAACCATAAGACATGAGCAGATCTTCTGTCTAAACCAGCGCTTGGACGATATTTAGTTCTTTTACCTTTTCAATTAAGCGTTGGACAATCCCAACATTATTGCACCAAATATTGTAAAAAACACTACTAAACAGCACCCCCAATTCACCATATTACTTTATCCGTTGCTCAATTTTTGCGCTATAATGATTATAACTCTAACATAAATTCCTTACCGGTTCTGATCAGTCAATAATTTTTCATCACAAAGTTATGAGCAACATTAGAAAAAGTTCTTTTTTCCAAGAAAAGTGCTATATTATACTGGAAAAAAATCATACGTCATAATACTGTAAATTTTCATTTAATCTTCAACATTTTTTAATATAAAGCAGTTCCCAAGTTACGCTATAGTGACAAAATATATGTTCTTCTTTTATGATAATCACTAACGTTGGTATCTTCGTAGGGACTAAACACCCGACAGCGACGCCCCTTAATGTTCTTTGTTCTAAAATAAACGCGAGACCATTTTCCTAATGAACTGAAAATGAGTTACGACTTACGGCAGCTTTTCTCTTTTAAATTTTCACGCCGCGAGTAACGCGACGCTGCAAAATGTGCCAAAACCCATACATACAAAACATAACTTAACACTTGTGTACACAGCGAAAATACAGACAAAATGTGTGTGAAAATACGTGGAAGTGGATCTCGAAAGGTCGGGTTAATAACACTTATAGGTTAAAGCATAATGGAGGATTTGAATGGCGCAGTCGAAATACATTTTTCATTTATATTAAAACAATAAACAAATATTAGACTAATTAAAAGTTGTTACGATAGTTTTTGTTAATATTTTACAGCCACTGATATAAAAATAATTTTTTCCGAATAATGTGAGCTTTTATTTGGTACCAAAGTTAACATTCAATTTTGTTTTGTACACAATATGTCGATAAAATCATATTCCTTTGGTCTCTACACATCAGCCAGCTGTAATCACCCAATACTGAAGTTTGTACAGTCCTTTGTATTCCGTTTTAATTTCACCAATATCCTGGCAAAACTTTCCACCTTGTTTTTGTATGTCGGAACAGAATGTATGTGAGGAGCTTCGAATAGTAGCATGTCATAACTCTAGTATTTAATAAGTCCTGTGAATAAATTTAGAGGTTGTTCCTACATGGATCACATTTGAAGCATAAAGCTTGAATCGCGCCGGCTGTTGCAACAAACCAATGTATACGACAAAGTCACAAGCGTTTTTGAAAGCACCAAAACAAGTTAATATTTACGGAGATATTAAAATTATACTAGCGTCAGAGACAACCAAGAGACGGCCAAGTACATGAGCATTATTGTTTGATTGACGAATAAAATAGTCCTGCTACCTCTATCCTTGTTCAGCTTATAAGTTTAGGGCATATCACATCTTTGTCCTATCTTCCCAAAGTAAGCGCAGATGGCAGTAGGAGCATGGCATATTTGACATAACGGCAAACCTCAGAACATGAAGTTTGTTTGATGTTCTAAGCGGTGAACGTGACGTGCCAGTCTTCAGCCGCCATTATTGTTTTGATGTGTTTGCTTAACTTTGTTTTATTTGTGGTGTTTTACTGAATCTAGTATAATTTTACCAATTTTCGTACTTATTTATAAACTGTGTAACAGTGGGTTGTTTTACAATTATTTTAGACTTTCGTTTGGTGATTAGTTTGTGTTTTCTATCGCTATCGATAGCTATTGAAGTTAAAGACGCGGTTACATTTTTATTTTTTAATTAGTTTTATTCGGTATGGCTTCAGTACGACGTTGTATCGCTTGTGGAAGCAGTGCAGATGATGTAGAGAAACTGCATAATTTTCCTCTTAATGATGAGAGGTAAGTTTTTAACATATTAAAGTCATTTTTATCTGGCTCCTACATATTGCAAATGAAGCAGTTCTAGTTGATGACCCACCTATTCCTAGTTGCTTCAAGCAACAGAATCAAGAGATTCCTGGACCTCAATAATGTTTATATAATAACTTTTTAGCAGTATTTTGTTTAGCTTATAACCACTTTTTGTATTTCTCAATAAACTATGTTTTTTTAGTGTTGTGTTTTTTTTCATGAAAGAAATGGAAAAATAAAACAAAAATGAACGAAAGAGGGCTTGCGCGCGTATTTTTGAATTTTCTAAGAATCGAGAGCGCCATCTCCACTCACTGTATAGACCAGGGGAACAATCCATTACTGTAAAACAAAAACTTCACATGTACTTGGCCGTCTCTGGTTGCATCTGCTAGCGTTCAATTTTCATTTATTTCTTGGCAGATGAAAGTGACATTAACAAACTTTAGGAATATTGCGGAAGAAGTTGCTCTGGTCTCCGGCATCCCCTTTTGTTGCAATACCTTGGGTAACGTTGCAAGACAGTGTTTCAAGCGAGTTCTCTTCTATCATGAAGGATTTATGGAGCTTGCAATGTCTGCGCAACAAAATTTTCTCGCCTGTGCGTTTCCAGTTCAACTTTACTGATAAACAAAAGCACTTTCTTCAATGTTGACTACAGAATAGATAGGAAATAAACACCACACAAACGTTGGTCTGGAATTAGATGTTGTCTCTCGAAAAGAACTGTGTATCAGTGTTATCATCAACTAGTTAGCTAAAGACCTGTCAAACAAGAGCTCTTCGAGGTAGGTGGTCTCGTTGGTGAGAAATACCAGCCAACAATGGCTGGTGGTGGCCTGGTTCTAGGTGAGGGCGTTACAGAGCTAGTTTTTAAGAATCGATGGTGGTAGATACAGGTAAGTTATACACAGGGTGGTGCTTAAGTAATTCTACATAGAAGTACCGTACAATCTTCACTTTAAAATATTGTGATTTAAACCAACAATATAAATCCCAAAGACGTTTATTTTTAAATTATTGAATTGAAATGTCAGCGGCCCTTTTCACTTTCTCATATCCTCTTGAAAACAGTCCATTGTCGCCCTCGCCCTAATTTATTTTCTGTTAATAGCACAATTTTTAAGAAATGCCTTTTATAAAATAATAACAGTGTTGTCAATTCTATTAATTAGTATTAGACTGAAAGTTTTGGATTGTTCATTGTAACGCTGCTTTCGTCTAATACAGCGATTATTTTGTTTTCGCCTGCTTCGTTACACACGTCCATATTGGAGAGGCTCGGGGAATTACACAGTCAAACGGATGCATAAAGGCGAGCTTAAAAAATTACACTACTCTGCTAATTTAGAGCAAATCGCTGCTATTATAATAAGAAAGTTAGCAATAGTGCCGAGTTTATTTGGAACATAATACTCATCTTATTACTTATTATGGAATGACTACCCTATTGGCAAGTGTTACTTTCAAACTTCCGAACGTATTCCAACTGGCTGTTACTCACCTTTGGCTCCTAACCAACAAATACTTGTTTATATGTTCACTGAACTCCCGCGGCTTCATTGCGTTCCTGCGTCGTGGCCATAAAGCCACGTTTGGCTTTAAACGGTAAGGAAAATGCAGGTCAATATACTTTTTTTGTCAAAAGCTGGATGACATTTTTCTATATGGCTTTGTCCATTAAAACTTTTTTAATTGTATTCTTGACACAATATGAAGTTAATCCAGCAAGCAGTCCCAAGTACGATACTTTAATCAGTTGGAACGTGGAAGAAATACAGCACTTGCGCGAACGATACTAAAAACGGTTCTAACGCCAGTTGTAACAAAGCTAATAACAAACAATAAAAAGTTTAGTTTTATAAAACTTTTGTGTTGCATATGTGGATTTTGGGTTTCGGTTGAGTTGTGCAATTGTGCATACATAAAAACATTCAAATGTCTCTTTGTATTTAAATAACCTAGAGACTTAAATATGCTTTATTGTCAAGAAAAATCGCTATAATTTTGATCTAAAAATATAACAATTAAATGAGAACATAAAATAAAATTATTCCAACGTTGATATTACATGGGTAATTCAAATAGGCGATTTGAGGACGATTTGAGGCGGAACGGCGTTCCGGTACCTCTTTCTCTGAAAAATAAAAAAATATCGGCACTAAGAAAGTTTTAAAAAATCGGTACTCAAATCGGTTTCGAGTGAAATCGCCATACATCTTCACTCTTCAGTTTCTGGCCTGTTGTTTTTGAAAATTAATGGTTCTCCTCTTCGACTGTTTCATCCAGAAAAGTATGTTGACTCTTGGCTTGTTTCTGGATACCAATCAGCGCTAGCTGTCAAGAGTAAGAAGATGTCAAGAGAAAAAAATATGATGAACACATGTTGAAGTTTTTTAGTAATTAAGAAAAAGTTCTAAATTAAATAGTGATACTGTATTGTTGTAACGCTTTTAGTTGGGCGTCAGATTGTAACGACTGCTCAGGTAAAGAGCACCTCAGGCGTAGATTCTAGACCAGAGCTAATAGGAATTCAAGGAGTAGGTCTTACCGGTTCTCGGGTAACCCTACTTGAATTTAAGTTACGTTAATTGAAGCGAAGATAAGTGGGCGCCACCCTGAATACTACTAGTTTTACAGTTTCACATCAACTTTATCAATCAATAAACCCTGGAATCTTGGAAGGTGATAAATACTAACAACGTTATTAAATTTACAATAGTATAATTAAAACAAAGTGTAAATTACGATTTGATAAAAAAAATATATAAAAAAAATGATATCTAGTTATGGACAATTTTTTTCGATGTTGATCTGGTAATGGTAATGGAGAGGTACTTTCCTTTTCCTCTTCTATTATCTTGGGATCTCCATGATTGAGAGAATCATATTGTCTTCTTCTCGGAACTTGTCTCAGGAAACCAGGAAACTCTTAAGGTTATATATAAGATAAGATGGTTGGCAAAGTACTCCACAGTTCCAGACAGAGCAGAGTGCTCCAAAGTTCCATACAGAACAAAGTGCTGGAAATAACAATTTACAGAATGGAATAAAATGCAGGTTATCTGAAGATTGAGAGTAAAGTAAAACCTAAGCAGTTAACATACAATTTAAATAAAATTTATTTAAAAACGTGGTTCATACATCCTGTATTTTAATAAAAAAATCATCAAAGAAAGCAAATAAAAAAAAACAATAAAATCAAATAATTTATTCTATACCGGTGAATATAGACATATATTAAATATGTATATATTTTAAAAAGGTTTGAAATATATTTAAAGAGAATATAAAAGAACCAAAAAAAAAAAATCATATCGATATATATTCCTGGTATTGGAACGACACATTGCTAAATAACAAAAAAAAAGAAATATGAAAGTGGAAAACTACTATGTAGGCGGAAAGCAAAATGATAAAGAATAGTTAACATACATTTAAGCGAAATAACTTACCATTCGCATGAATGCACTTTTTAAAGATAAGATAAAGTTTGGCTTCAATAGCACATGTTTACAGGAAAGAAGAACGAAACCTCCTTGCCCCTGTTTAAAAACACGGAATCATATGAGAGATAATAGACTTACGTCTCATATTCATGTCAAGCTCAGACGCTTTGACCAGGAAAGGAATTTGAATTTCAATAGTGAATTCTTAATTCACATTTAATTAATAATTGGTAGAAGAAGAATTAAGAACGATGTCGAAGTGGGACTAACAAATAGCAGTGGCTATTTTCACGACAGACATAACTCGTTCGGCCCGTATTAAAACGTTGATTTCGACTCTTTATCGACAGTAAATGTATTCAGCCTCGAAACATTTCTCGGTGTTGGGCATTAGAAAGTACTGGCTATTCGCCGCCCATACGATACTTATTAATCGTTCTAAATTAACGTAACATTGTTTTACTGCTTTTCATCTTGATCTAGTTATTCTCATTCATTTATGGAAATTTGTTGTAGGGTTTCTCGGGTACTTTTTTTTTCATATATCGAATATTGCTAATATTACATCCATTGACTAAAGTAGATCCAACTTTCAGCACAAAGCCAAATTCAAAATATTTGTAGGCATGTAAACTTTTGAAAGCCTCCATCTGCTCTTTGGTGCAAAAACTGTGTGAAAATACCAAATAACTAATTATATCCATATCTAGGAGCTCATCCATTTCTCAAATGTGGTAAATATCCAACGAAGGTTTTCAAAGTACCACAAAATCAAACCACAGCGTATAATAAAATCGACGAAAAAAATCTTGAACACTGTTTACCATTGAATAGAAAATACAAAACTGACCAGCTGTCCAAATTGTTTGCCCTGGACGGCCATATATATTGCCTAATAGTGCCTTAGTCAAGATAAAAATGATTGAGGTAAGGTCTTAGAAAAATTGACGCACGTTCGACACTGAACAAGTTGACGTAAATTTTTGTGTCATATCAAATATTTTTTCGACTTCCTATATTTAATACCTTTTTTTTTCTATTTTTTGTTAGTATTTTTACTTGGTCAGAGATTTGACAACATCGCTATTAATTCCACAACCTCCATGATTTCTTTGCTTATTGTACACCTACAGCGAGTTCACTCTCTAAAGTTTACAGTTGTCCAACGCCTGTTTGGTTTCTTCGCGCTTTTGCTTTCGCGTTTCCTTTCAAATTTGGAGTGGAACAAGAGAAGGTCGGAAGCCGATTTCTGAAATCATTCGAAATTAGAACGACTATTGAACCCAATCTAAAAGGATAAAACGCGAATTGGAGAAATATATACTTATCAGGATTGAGAAAAAACTTTTATCAAGAACTTTTTCATGCCGAAAATACCAGTGATTTAAAAAAAAATGGTGATTGGAAGAATACGATGTTCGGAATAAAACTTTCATTGAGTTTTAGTCAACAAAAGGGCTTATTTTGTGCTGTATATTCATTGTTTTCTCTTATGATTAGTTCTGGCTTGTTTTTACCGATATTTTTTGAAAATGCATCATGTGCTGCATCTATGTATGTATGTATATTGGGGTGACATTCACTGGGAACTAAAAGATGTATTGTGTCCCCTTTCTACTACTTAGTATTGAGGAAAGTATGAGAGACTAGTAGCTCCTTTAGACCTATTTCCCGAAATAATTTCAGGATAACCGCAGGCTTTAGCTTAGGCTGGCGTCTCTTTTCTATCCCGTAGTCTCCTAGGTGTTGTGCCCTAGGATTCTGTATTGCTATTCAATCCGCAAGTATGTGGATGGAAGTCTACATTTTTCTGGCTCCAATTTTTTGAAGTTTTTAAGGTGCCTATTCCGGCGACAGTGTCCCGTAATGACACCTGTCAAAACTTTTAGTGCAATTTTACTCTACTTAGGCATTCATTTGTTCTCACCTGGTTGTAGTCTCCCAAAATTATCTTTGATTGTCTAATCCCTACTTGATCTTTCCACTGGTCGTTGCCTATTCCTCCAAACATTACATTGAACCTGATACCGCAAAAGGGTTCCGGCCCCCCAAAGTGTGTTTCAGTCCCTCTCTCTGCTAGTTCATCTGCCATTTCATTTCCTTCTATTCGATTGTGTCCTGGAACCCACAGTAAAGTGATAATGCTGTTCTCGCCTAGTTCATTCAGTTTTCCTAGGCATTCCCATACTATTTTAGAACTGATTACGCAAGAATCCAGTACTGTAATGGCAGCTGACTATCGAACATGATGATAATACTTTGCCTTCTATATATTTTATCAATAGGGAACTGGCCCCACTTTCCAAGTCTGGTAATGGTGTTGGGATCCCATTTCTTCTTATTAATGAATTCCGTATAGAATTTCTTCGAAAAGTTATACTTTTTCATCATATTGTGGCATGTCTCAGGATTTTTGATTTCAAAAAAGCAAGGAGGTGGTTTTTTTAATGATTTCCTTTCCACTTAGTCTGTATCTTGTTCTTTCTGCAACAGTTTACACCACCATATGTAGTGGTTCAGAATCACTTCTATGGGCACTGTTTCATTGCTCCTGTAATGATTATATAGGCTAGTCTTTGAATTTTGGAGATGTTGTCTCTCGTCATCAATAGGCTCCACGATATGGCAGTGTAGATCCAGTAGATCCCAATTTTTCCCTGTCAGGTTCCTTCACACCACTAGAGCCATTTTTGCTTTGTATATAATCTTGTCTATATATAATCTCCTGCTCTAAAGGCGAATTATTATACATATTAAATTCAATATAAAATTTCACCGAGAGGGTTAGTACAGCTCTGTGAATTTGCCTAAGAACGGTCTATAATTAAATTTATTGTTTGGACCCTTACTTTGTGGAATCTACTCATATTACTTTTTTAAATGAAATTTATTGTTTCTAATTAATTCCACTATTTAATAAAAAAATTATGGACATTATGAAAATATATTGATAACTATTTCGATATTGACATATCATCGTCATAATGACCTTTCATAATTTTCTCATTAAATAGTGGAATTAATTAGAAACAGTTAGTTTCATTTATAACACTAATATGATCTATAATTAACTTTCTCTACGATAATTCCTAACAGTTTAGCTAATATCTTGTTGCTCAATATTATAAACTTCAAACAAACCGGTAATTTGCTTAGAGTTAACAAGAATAAATAGCTTTTAATAAAAAAGATTTATTCTCACAAACCAGCCCTGCTTCGAGTTAATTATTATTTAAGAGTGTACCGTTAATTTGTTGTTTTTATAAGGTACGTTCAATAAATAAAATGGTACATGGAAGATCCCTAATTAGAGCTATAACTGCTACTAGCTACCTCTGGCTGATTATTCATTCTCCAAGTAATTTAACATTGTAAATGTTTATGATAGGAGTATAAATATTGGTGTTTTCCAGGAATTTACGAGGATTAATTCTGGCTACAATATTTAATTAAGCTTCATAAAGCGAAAGTACGATGAGTAGCTTGAAAAAAATTAATTTAACAAAAGCTATATTTGTAGGAGTTAATTTTTATTTGTTTCTACTTCCACTAACCGTATCAATTAGCTTTTTATAATGGAAGTGATGAAGGAGGTATTTTACTTTTCATACACTCGTTAACGTGTGTTTAGATATTGTTACGCAAGCTACTGCATTAATATGCTCACTTAGTGCCCCCAGTGAAATCCCCATATGAGACGACTATGGTTCCTCCGCCCAATTTTCGAGAAACATCGAGAATACCCACCGCACCCGGTGCATCCGCCAGAACGTCGAAAATATCCAGTGCACCCGCGAGAAATTTCGAGGATTACGGCGTGCGAGTATAAATAGGCCACCAGCTTCGCTGCAGGCAATTAGTCAATCAGTCAGTGTTGATACCGAAGGAAAGTAATCGCGCCTCGATAAAGTGTTTATTAAGTGACTCTCATATAAATTTTAATTAGTGTGTTTAGTGTATTAGATAAATTATTAAATAAGGACTGAATTACATATAAATCTGTAAATATAAATTAATTGTAAATATAAATTAGAATAAACGTTACAATATCTTCATCTCGCCATTAGGCAATTCAGCATAGGGTGTGCTGCGTTCTTATTGGCTGGAATGTGGAAGAAGAAGAAAAAAGAAGAAATAATTTAAGGACAACAAACAAATGGCAGACATCAATCGTTTTGTTTATTTGTTTGGTGTTGAGTGTCTGTATTTTCATTGCATTTATAGTGAGTTATTGTGATCGTTTATGTTTGTATTTGTGTGGACTTGTGAATAAACATTAATATACTTATCGTGCTTGCAAATGCTAGTGAGTAGTGATAGGTGTTGAGACTTTGATAGGACAATTTTAGTGGGTACTTTTTTTATTCTCATATTAATTATTCTTTTTTTTTTCATATACCTACCTATATATTTTGTAATTTTTTATAGGTGTCTCAACTGTTCAAAAGCCGAAGAAAATTGTTGCAGGAAAAGGCATAAAGCCGGTCGGTGCTGTTACATCTGCTGAAAGAGGTGTACTGGTTACGGACGCACCGGAATTCGGTCCCGCTACCTGCGGAAGGGACTACCTGTAACGGATTAAATTCGAAGTGCGATTTCGGAATTGGGTCCCATGTACCTACTATTTGTTTAATTTGACCAACCTAACAAAACCTAACCCCAACCCCAGTTAGATTCGACAGCGGACCGAATTACGAAATCACCCTTTCGGATTTGGACAAAATCCCTGTGAGCAGGTAGTCCCTTCCGCAGGTAGCGGGACCGAATTCCGAAACACCGCTGGTTACACTTGCAGTTGCAACAATCTATTATCTTCCCTCGTCTGCGATATAATAATATGTTTATTAGAAACGGGCCACCAGAATGCATAAGCGTTGGCAACCAATCAGGATGGAAGACTCAAAAGGAGTTTGTAAAATGGATCGATCATTTTATTCATCACGTGAAGCCCTTTCCCTTTTTCTGCTAATACCATCCCAAACCTGTTAATTCTAACCCCAAACGTGAGGTAACAATTAACAACTGCAGCTTTCTATCTGCGGCATAGTTTCTATAATGATTATTTTGAGATAATTACATAATACTTGAATGATTAAAGCATGGTGTATCCTAAAAATCAAGTCTAAATGTTGAATAATTTCTAAGCTAGAACTAAAAATATATTTTTTGTTAATTGTAGCCCCGGTCTCTTATTTATCAATGTTACAGATGATGTAACAAATGTTACTATTAAATCCTGGTCCAATTAGAATGGACTTAACTTTAACAAAGAAAAAACTTAAGCTTCATCTTACAGAGGAACTTCACAGTCTCTCAAGCCAACAATAATTTAAAAAAACCATAAATTTTTATATTGAGAATGGCCTTCAATGGTATGAACCTGATGTCCCAATAACCATATATCTTGGCCGGTAATTATGTGAGTTAGGCCAAAAAATCAGGTAGTTCCTAATCCTAGAATATGAAATCAAGAGATTAACTACCTAGGGTAGGTACTTGTTTCAACAAATTGATAACAATAAATATTTCTAGTTTAAGAGTCAGTTTTCATTAATTCAGTCTTTGATTAAGATGGAGTCATTCCCAGGGTATTTAATGTTCAGTGAGAAAGGTCGTAAGTTATTGGTTATGGATAAATTTAAATTTTCTAAAGGAAATATATTAAAGTGCGGTAGGATGGGTTAGGTTAGGTTAGGTTAACGCAAATGATTATGAGTAACTGTTTGTCTCGTTTCAATTTTATTAAATGTTTGTCGAATAAATATTTACCTACTCCTTTGGAATAAATTACTATTTAGTGGATTTGTATTATTTTTTATTTACAACCATATATGCAATGCTGCCATTTCTAACGTCATTGAAGGTTAGAAAGTATCATATTACACACCTCTACTTCCCGCCCTCTAGAATATTGTGATCGTTAAAATTTTTCTCATCTATTCTAGATGAATATTTTTTATATTTAAAAATATAACACATTGACAAATATTATAATACCTATTTAATGGCAAACAATAAAATTCAACAATGTACTAAAATACAACAAACTACTTATTGAAACTAATGGTTAAATTTGAATTATTATAAGCGTTTATAGAAATATTTAGGCCAGTACCAGCACTGGCGTCTCCAACAGTTATCTCTTTGGTCGACAAATTACTTTGCTGTTGAATGACTAAGGTTTGTGAACTAGTTGCAACAGCTTCAGAAGACATGGCACGTTGGGACAGCATATTGGCAGTTTTGGTTTTATTCTCCATTGAGCTATCCACATAACCTGCCACAGTACTAGATTTCCATCCTCCCAGCCTTTTTAATTTGAGTACATTTCAACCGAATTTTTTTCTTCAAAAAAAGCAACATCGAAAATTTTCATTTTCACTAATTCATCCGTCCGACAAGCTCCAGATACGCCTATTATTAATGCGACCTAAAACAAGAAGAAAAATATAATACCATAATTACTGTGCACTTGTATAAGCTCAAATACGATTTTTTTTTAAATACCTATTTAAAGATCACAAATATATTACCTTTATCGGTAGAAATTCATTTGGAGCTTTGTTTAAAAAATCCTCTATATTTTTCCTGGAAAATACGTTCGATTTCTTGGTCCTGAAGCCCACATTTTATCGTTTTTGAAAGGCCAACAGTTTCCCATGTTTGGAAATATCAGTTTTTTCTTAAATTTGTAGCATCGTTCGTATCATACTATACATTGCCCTCAAAGGACGGCTTCTTTTGTCTGGTTTGTGTTATGTTGGGTTCGTATTATAAGGAAACGATATACAGTTACAAATATATCGTTAACTCTACAATCATAAAATAACATCTTCAAAAAACCCTGTCATCATGACATTCCATCTCTAGTCAACTCAAGTCCTGACAGAACATCCCCCCTTTATTATAATAGATATAACAAGTTTTTAAACAACATAGTCCTTTAGATATGAAGGTCTCTTAACTATACGCACTGGTCGGTTATTTTTAGCACTTTCAATTTCATTGGCATCACTATTAGCATTTTCTTGTATAACTTCAGTTTCTGCACAACTTTTATTACAATTATCTAACTGTACAGATGATGGTGAGTGAGTGTCTACATTAGATTTATGATTACATTGGGTAACAATTTCATGGGAAGCAAAGTTGTAATGTTTTGTTGGTACTAAAAACCATCTATTTCTTCTAAACCTGCCCCTGTGAGTTTTGACAAGATAAGATCTAGGTTCGTTAAGCTTTTGAATAACTTTCCCGTATGTTTTTAGGTCGGTCACCTATACACTAACATCAACCTTTAAATCGGGAAGCTCTCTAGTGCGATGACGCCTATTATAATTTTGTTTCATGTTATCCCTATATTTTCCCTCCCTTTGGAAAACTGGACTTGTATCAATGGTTTGATTGAGCAGTCTAAGCAAAATTGGAAGAGGAGAACGAACCTTTCTGTTGAATAATGATTCTGCTGGAGTGAAACCATTTTCTAAAGGGGTAGTACGGTATGCTAACAGAGATAAAAATAAATCATCACCTTTTTTGATCAAATTCTTAGCAGTTTTGACTGCAGCTTCAATACAGCCATTGGACTGAGGGTACTTAGGACTGCTTGTTATATGATTAAAATCAAAATTTTTCGCAAATTTTTTGAAATCGGTTTGGAACTGTGGTCCATTATCTGATCTTACTATTTCCGGTAAACCATACCTAGAAAACAGCTCTTTCAATTTGGTGATGATCACATTTTCAATCATTGAAGTTTAAAGATTTCGAAGAATCGAGAGAAATAATCAGTTACAATGAGGTACCAAGTTTCATCGCATTTAAATAAATCAAGTACAATTTTTTGCCATGCGCGATCCGGAAGTTCATCTCCAAAGAAAGGTTCTTTTACATTGACCTTGTACTCGATGCAGCGTGGACAATTGCGGACTAAATTTTCTATTTTAGTGGATAATCCTGGCCACCAAACAGAGGCCTTAGCTCTAGCTCTACATTTTACTATGCCTTGGTGACCTTGATGAATAAAACCTAAAGTTTTTGATTGGAGAGAATAAGGAATAATTAAGCGAGAACCGCGCAATAAATAACCATCACACTCTGAAATTTCATGCCTATTCTGGAAATAAATAGAAACTTCTGGATCCATTTTATTTTTCCGAGGCCAACCCAAATTGATATATTGCTTAAGTTTTGTACATACAGAATCTTTATTTTGCTCGGATTTGATCTCTTCTATGAAATAAGGTTTTATTTCAAAGTTTGTAGTTATTAAATTAACAAAGGTATCGGATTCTAAAGATAACTCATCATTTTCAGGCAAAGCAGAATTTTTTTCAAAATTTCTAGACAATGCATCTGCAATTGCTAAATCTTCACCCGGAACATAATAAATCTCGTAATCATATTTCAAGAGTCTCAACCTAAATCTTTGAAGACGCGGAGTCAATTCATCGATATTTTTAGTTTGCAGAACTTGAACTAACGGCTTATGATCAGTTTCGATTAGAACTTTCAATCCGTAAACATATTCAGAAAATTTGTCACATGACCATGTCAAAGCTAACGCCTCACGCTCTATTTGGGCATAACGCTGCTCTGTTTTTGATAACAATCTGGATGCATAAGATATCTTGCAATAGCTTTTTGATTTTTTCAAAAGCCTGTTTTTGAGCATGATTCCAAGAAAAAACAACATTTTTCTTCAACAGAGAAGTTAGAGGCTCTAAAACATCGAATCTGTTATGAATAAACCATACCCAAAAAACGTAAAAGTTCGTTTTTATCAGACGGTT
The DNA here is from genome assembly GCA_947563755.1 of Lochmaea crataegi. NCBI lineage: Eukaryota > Metazoa > Arthropoda > Insecta > Coleoptera > Chrysomelidae > Lochmaea > Lochmaea crataegi. The sequence continues at coordinate 78,645,563 of OX387423.1, forward strand.
CTGGAAACTGTACAAGGGCGCTTATTCGCTCTGGGTCTACAGAAATCTCCTTATCGGATATGTGGTGACCTAAAAATTCTAAGGATTGTACACCGAAGAGACATTTTTGTTTATTTAAGGTTATACCTTCATTATGAATTCGCGTTAAAACTTCATTAACTAATTTATTATGCTGTTCAATTGTTGGCGCATTAATGAGAATATCATCGATATGAAAAATTACGTTATCTAATCCATTTAGAACTTTATTTATTAGCATAGAAAAATACTCGGGTGCACAGGTTATTCCGAATGGCAACCTTTTAAATTTAAACCGACCATACGGTGTTATAAAGCACGTTAAATCCTGACATTTCTTATCTAGTTTGATTTGATAAAACCCAGAGGTCGTATCTATACGCGAAAAATACCTAGATCCCTGAACTTGGGCAAGAATTCTTTCGACTTTACCAATCGGAAAATGTGTACGCAGCACAGCTTTATTTAATTTGGTATAGTCAACACAAAGACGAATTTTATTATTATCTTTTCTAACTATAACAATAGGACTGACCCATGGAGTATGATATTCAACGGGTTCTATAATATCTAAATTCTGTAAGCGCTCAAGCTCATCTTTTAAAGGTTTAAGTAATGGAATAGGCACAACTCGTGGAACTGATTGTATAAATGGCTGAACATGTTCATCAAGCTTAATATTAAATTCAGTTTTAAAAGTACCTATTTGATCAAAAATTTTAGGAAATCGTTGCTCAATTTCTTCCATCTTGAGGAAATGAACGTTAAAAGAAAATCCATCACCAAATTGTAAGATGTTCAAATCTATTATCGCAGAGCGACCTAAGATTGGTTTACATAATCCTTCAATGACATAGATGTCAGTAAAACAGTTATTTTTAAAATTACTTAATGTACAATTCAAAATACCTAATATGTTTAATCGGTTGTCTGAAGGGCCTGTGACTACTTTGTTAGTAAACCGTAAGCTTTGAATAACATTTTCATCCAAAAAAGATACAGGGATACAGGTTATATCCGCACCAGTGTCTATCATAAATTTAAATTCTTTATTAAGTTCAGGAATTTTCAGAAGAGAATTTGTCTCAACCAATCCCAAATTCTGGTTCGAACTAGAACTATTATCATGAATATCTAATGAATTTAAATGGGTAGATCTAACCTTTTTGCTTCGGCATACAGACGCCCAATGCCCTTGTTTATTACAAGAGCAACACATAGATTTCTTGGCAGGACACTTCTCCCTGGGATGGACCGCTAACCCACAAAATTGACATTTTCTGAATACAGTTTTCTCGTAATCATTTTCTCTGCCCTTTTTATTTGTCGATTGATTACCTGCGATTCCTGATGCGACTGTTGCGACTGATTCTCTTCTCAGCTCCTGGCTTTATTTTTCTTGTAGTTCGGCCTGCTTTACATCCATAATGCAATCGGCAAGGGTTAAATTCGCTTGTGATTGTAATCTCTCACTGACTCTGCAATCTAACATGCCCACAACAATACGATCTCTTATTAATTCCTCCTTCAATAAACCATAATGGCAATGCTCTGCAAGTGTATGCAAAGAAGTAATAAAGGATTCTATTGGCTCGCCGCTTTGTTGGACACGACTATTAAATTGATAACGTTCAAAAATAAGATTTCTCCTGGGTATAAAATGGTTTTCGAAGGCTTGGACTATGTCTATGTAAGTTTCAGGAACCGGCACAAACTGTAGCATCACTTCTTCGGCATCCTCGCCAAGAACATACAATAAAATATCTATTTTCTCGCCATCTGATTTCAAATTTTGTCCTGAGACTGACATGAATCGTTCAAAGCGTTTTCGCCACTGGGGCCATGCTTGAGGCATCAAAAAATCGAATTTCTGAGGTGGAGACACTGGAACAGAAATTGCCTGGGTCACGACCGTCTTGGTTGTCGACATATCTTCTTCCATCGTACACTTATAAATAATCAGTTGAAAATTTACCGGAATAGATCCGGGGTTTAGAAACACAAGTCTTTCACTTTTTGATTCTGCCTTTTAAACACGAACCACCGCTGCCACCATGTTATGTTGGGTTCGTATTATAAGGAAACGATATACAGTTACAAATATAGTTTATTCACACATATATCGTTAACTCTACAATCATAAAATAACATCTTCAAAAAACCCTGTCATCATGACATTCCATCTCTAGGCAACTCAAGTCCTGACAGAACAGTTTGTTCTCCAAAATATGCTAAGAGTACACTTTCGGAACTGGTATTCTTCACCTTTTTTTCTTCGCACCACTTCCTATATAATTTAATAGCTTTTAGGTAGCGATGCTTACTTTTTTCTTACACCAACCCGTGTGCTGCTGCGTGAGCAGCCTGTCGTATTTCTGGAGGGGTACAATCCATCAATTCTTCATCGGAGGACATTTTTCTCAATTTATTATTCGCGAATTTAATATCAATCCGACTTTATATGACATTTATTTATATTGGTGACAGTTGTTTACCACATAGCAACAGTAACAATATAGGTACCTGCTTGATTATTCTGAGAAAAATGCCTGGCAATTCTTTGTTAAATGTAATATTTATGATGGTTGTAAATAAAATAGTATACAAACCTCGGTAGGAAGTTTCATTCCTGTCTCGAGACCATAGCTAACCTCTCGACAATAATGAAATTCTTCCCACCTCGGTGTGTGATATCCTGTTCAGAAATTGGACCAACAGACCTATAGGATTATATTGACCCATTTTCAGCAACGGATTATAGCAGGTATTTTGGCCCAACTGAATGGTCTCCTCTTGGCCATATCTCAGAAACCGTACATAATACAGTTTCGGGATGAAAAATGTTATGATGAAAGTGATTTCAATAATTTTATTGAAATTATTCACAGGCTGAGGAAAACGCTTGGAGTACAAACGTTTCTTAAGATATATCGGAATAGGAAGAAGATATCTCCAAATGGGAAAAAGATATGACATGCGGTTTTCGCCAGTCTATTGCTAATTTAGTTAACATTGGTAATACATGATTAAATCTACATACGATTAAAAAGATAACTAGATTTCAAAGAAAATTAAATAGTACCCTCCAACGTGTACGTTACTTATTAAGATGCGTTTAGTATATAGATCTGCGCACTTTTTACCGACTATAGAACTCGAAATGAATGGGCTCCACTGTGCCAATAATACACGCATCCATCTATAAATCACTTTAGGTACATCGTCGCAAACAGAGTGCTGCTTTAGACTCATTAATGTTCTAGCGAGTTTTGGTGTAAAATTTTTTTTTAAGTAGTGAGTTTTTCCAATAAATAATAATTCACTCCTTCATCCCCAATTTGAAATTCAAACAGGTCTTCTCTTCCTCTATTGCTTCTGGAGAACGAACTTTTTCTACTGCTTTTATAGTTCATTTTTCTCTACTTAAATCTATAACCTGGGTTAAATTTTTTTGACTTCTGAAGAAGATGAAGCAAAGTTATTAAAAGCCACTAGCGCCATCGTTTCGGAGAGTTCTGTCTCACTTCAATACACATATACACATAATTGTCGATCTCTTTCAACTATGACACCAGTGGCTTTTAGTAACTTGGATTTTTTAGTATACAACATTTCAAATCCATTAAAAAATTACAAAAAGGGCGATGCGTCATTGTCAATGACGTTACCAAAATTTTACTTAGCCAATGAAGCACTCTTTTATCTACTTCTAGTCTTGGATGTTTTAATTGCATTATATTTTCCCAATAATTTCCCAAAAGAATTACATTCAATTTAATCCTCATTTTATTTATTATTCTCTCGATCCGATGTAATTATTGCCTCATTTCAATTAGAGTAAACAATGTACCTATTTATTCCCTTGAATCACATATAAATGTGCGTCTCTCGCATCTTCATAGAATAGTCGTAATTATTGTACCCTTATCCTCACAGCACTATTTCTTGAATGGGTGATTACCCTAATTCATACCCTCCTCCACGCCATCCGCCTTCCTCAATGAATACTAAGATTCTCAAACTGCTCCAGAATTCACAGAATTTCCAGATTCTGGAAGCGACCAGCGCAACGTTTGGAAAGTCTTTTTGTAACTTGCTACTATTTCATTAGCGTGACAATTAAATGCAAGAGGATCAAACAGTTAAATTAAATCATCTCATTAGCATTGTTGGAGCGACAAAATTCTTTAGAGGTGGGAAACAAGATAACTATTTGTATTATTATTATTATATTGTTTCTGAAAATAGTACTTTTAGTTGGCCTACAGATATTTAATTTCTAGTTACTACTAGTCTAACCTATTCTTGCAATATCAGTGACCTTATTAAACTTATCGATTGTTATATAAATGTTTGAAATCATCTGTTTAAAGTCTACTAATCCTATTAAGCCCAATATCAATAAAACAATTTAAATTCCAAGAGATTTCATATTTTACAATCGTCAACAAAGACTAAAAGGACTTTATGTTAAAATGTACGTCATCATCAGTTTTGCGCATGTCTAAATCTGCTCATCCCATAAGTGAGCAGTTGAGGCTAAGAAGTATGCTTTTCAGCATTTGGAACGCCCTCCATAAATTCAAATAGGTTACGTCTTCATCAGCTTTGCGCATGTCTCAATCTACTAAATCCATGAGTGAACTGTTCAGGCTAAGCTGTATGCTTCTCAGCATTTGGAACGCTTTTGATGCCTTTTGGCCCAATATAATAATATAATAATAAATATTTAAAATAAGAATTAAATTCCCTTGATCTTATTTCAACAAAACGTTCGAACATTTCATTATTATATAAATATAAATTAAGAAGGTTATTGAATAGAAAGTCAAGTTCAAGCGTGAAGTAAGGCAAAACAGTTATATGTTTTTTGTTTTATTTGAACTTGACTGGTTATATAAATATGCATTCAATATGTATTATAGGAGAAGTTGATTTAGAATAAGTCATGAAGAACATTCTATATAGTCGAATGGTCAGAGATCAGTAATCTTTAACTTATGTATATGTATATCCTTAGCCTTAGTAAGTAGTGTAATGTATTATAGTAAATAAATCAAACGTATCCCAGTGCTAGAAGTAGTTGTTTCTTTCCCTTGAGATGATCCTCCAAGTGACCCGTAACACCACCGATTCAGATGCCTTTCTACACCCCTAGTCTACCAACGTATCCATTACATGGCGATCCTGCCATGCCTTTCATCCATTACACGCCCCCCATGAATTCAAATGGGTTTACCAAGTTCCCAATCACTAGTTTGGCGAATGGGAGTTAGAAAGGCAAAAGCGTCTGACCAACCGACACTAGACAGATAAAACTTGAATTTATTTATTGTTTGCTGGTGAGGGGTAAAGAGGAAAAGTTACACTTTTAACATAAGTCCTTTTGGTGTTTACTATCCATTAAAACCCATAACATACAAAGAAAGCCACTTTGTTCCTACTGGATGTCCCACGACACCTCTCGCCTTTTTTATCAATACCATATATTAGTGCTGGGTACACACCTCTCATGTATCTAACTCACAACCTCTTAACTAAAAATCCTAATTTTCTTCTTGAAGAGGTTATTAAAAACCCATTGATTTGGAGCAATACCAAATGACTTGGTGGTCAGCAAATACATCCACATAGTGGATAGAATATTATGGATCCCCTCTATATGAATGTCTATGAAGTTGAAGATAGTACTGCTTTTGAACATCCATCGTGCCTTTTGTCCGGAAGCTGATGAAATAACAGTTTCTGTCTTCCTCACTCCGCACCGAATCGATTTGGAAAGAATCTGAGTTTGTATGGTGAAATATGAATATGTGTGAGCCATAATAGACCCTTTTGAGTCGAAGTGGAGGTATAGGGAGGAACCTATCTGTCGGATGTGCATGGAAGAGGAGGAAACAGCCTCACACATTATCTTCGAATGTGAAGCACTGACTTATTGGAGATATAGACTCCTAGGGCTAGAGTACCCAAGGGAGGATTTCCCCAAGAAGGACCTAGTGAACAGACTGGTCTCTTCACATAAACGGTACAGCCAAGAGCTCAAAAATCCTAAAGGTTGAGGTGCCGAGTTCTCGAAGCTTATGACTGGTGGTGCCGAACCAATCAATCAATCGCAGTGAAGAGCTGAATAGATCCGCGCATCTCAAAACTAAACCAGTATAGGAAAACACTTTTTTCAAAGTTAAAGGAACAAACAACTACTATTTAACATGCTGCAACAATGAACAAATAAAATGAACCTCACTAACACCAATTATCCTAGGTTATCAATTCTCTCTAGGCTCTAAAAACCCTTCATGTTTAATATGAAGTTTCTTATTTGAAATGCAGTTTGTTGACTTAACTATCCCCAGCCACGACGTCTATGTGTGTAACCCCCATTGGATTGGGGTTGACTATTTACTTCATTACATTATCTCACACATATATAAATGTAGATTGTGCTGGTATTCGTGTTTTGTTTCTTGCCGAAGGAGAGGGTTGGAAAGGGGTTAGGAGATCGTCTATTGTTTTCATTAAGATACTAATGATCATTGTTGGAGTGCTGCTATATGCAACTATTTGAAGTTTCTCACACATGGAAAATAGTTGGTCTCATACTTGTTTTGTTTGTCGTTGCCGCAAAATGGGGATGCTGAATAGTTTAGAACCGTTCTCAAATACCCCCAAAAACGATTAAATGCATAGTAGATGGGAGAGAAGGGAGCAAATTTAATGTATAAACTAAATAATATACAATGCATTCAATCGGAGTTCACGTTGAGCCCCGATTTAATCAGTTAAACTGCAACTGTGCACCTATATGTTGACCAGGTGTAGAGTCAACGTAGAGGTAGAGGAAACCACTGAAATAAGTTGACGTATTGACTGTAGGAAGTGCTGCTTTAGTACTCCAGTTATTTTCGTATCTTCTAATAATCCTTATCTTACTATAATTAGCATAATCACTGATAAAATTTTTTCTTGAACTTTTTTCAAAATGTGCTGATTCAAAATTTTCCTAGTACAGGAAGTCTTTCAAATGTATAAAGTGCAGTACATATTTGGATATCCTCATTACATTTAATTGAATTGGTGCTGTATTCTGCAGTTGATTTCAATTCAAAACGAGCTTCTTATCTCCAATCTTTAAAACGAATATCCACATGAAAGTGTGTCCAGTTCAATATTGATAAAAAAAATAAAGAAGACAAAGGATTATCATTATGTCGGAAAGTCAAGCAGCTAGAGTTCTTGTGAAATCAGTTCTCAGATAGTTTGGGAGTGTCTAAAAAACTCAATCAACTGAATAAAGCTTATAGTGGGATTGAAAAAGGATTGAGCCAAATATAGAAGATGTTGAATATATAATTTGGACTTAAGATGGATTAACCACCGCTAAAGATACGAGAATGTTGTCTAGAATATCAAGAAAAAATTGAGACGTGAAAACTCCCAAGCTAAGTTGGTTTCAGAATACAAGAAAATGTATCTACAACAAAAAATTCTGATGTTTCCAATTTAAAAACATTCTGATAAAAATCTCCTTGAATATTGAGAGCACTCAATGTATGGTATCATTTATGGGTAAGTGATTTCCAACAGACATTCAACGAGTTTCAAACGGTTATTTTCCAATATTTTTAATTTTCCTTGAGGGATCTCAACTAAAATAATTTCATGAGAAAGCGATTATTCTTATATTTCCAGTATTTTCCCAACTTCGTAAGGAACTGAAGCGTAGAACTACCTAAGAAGTTCCTGTGGAATCGAGAAACTCCACTTCCACTTACTTTGATAATTTCCAATTGGAAAGTTGAGCACTTTCCTCGCTATATAAATCTTATATAGAAACTTTTTTAACTTTTGATCTTTCTCATAAAATTCTAATGTTTTTACACTTCATTTGGTTCCTGATGTTACGCCGAATAAGGTATACCCTATCCAATTTTGTCGATGTGCAAAAATGGTTTAAAGAATCAAATGGTAGTGACTTGCACTGCCAGCAATTACGACATTTCCATAATATAACAACTGATCTAATAAAATGTTTATTGATAAAAAATTTACTCACTCAAATTTAACACAAAAACACACTGTATTTATAGGATTCACAAGAAAAATTGAACGTATAAGATGGAAATAAAGAAAAAACCTTCTCCGAATATAAATGACCCTGGATTAACGGTCCATTAAATCACATGCTCTAGGAGGATCATTGATTCAAGACATGTCCTTATTACTCGTCTTAACCCTACATCAATAGAAATCCTGAAATTCTGGATGTGAAAGTAAAAAATAGCAGAGGGAAATACTTCTTTCCAGGACCTCAATAAAATAGTCTGGAAGTGTCGCAGTTTCATTTAGAGCTTCTATATTTACTTGACATTTTCACCTTCCATGCTTTTCACTGTTGAATTAGAGTGTCGTATTGGAACAGAACGAAAGGTTACATACAAGGGTAAAACGGAATATTTGAGCAGAGACACGGGAAAATTTATATTTATAAGGATATAGTTAATCTCGGCATTGATTTATGGAAGTCGGAGTTGGTTTATTATGTTGGAACGGGCGAAGGAGATGGTTTAATAGTGTCAGGAATTTTGAAAAAGCGTAGTTATACTATAACTGAGGGTGAAAATGTTACAATTTACTCTAAGAATTCTTTTGAAGCTGCTCGTGCTACTAGGTACAAGGTATTTTAATAATTTATTAGTCTGAAAACATCAAAATGAAGAAATAACTTCTCTCTCGTTCTCGCAAAATAATCAGAGGCGGAACTCCACCATTAAAAAAACATTGTAGTAGAAATATAATCGGTGACTCGCCTAAAAATTTTGATATTAGGTTCCTTCTATTTACGCTACTGCCAAAAAAATAATAAATACCTTCTAGAATTGCAAAAAATGCATAAACTTGTAACGGTAAAAGTATGCTTTTAGCTGGGCGCCAATTTGTAACGGTAAAGGCGCCAATTTGTAACGGTAAATGCTGTACCTCACAGGGCACCAGCTCGAAGGGCTCCGGCTAGAGACTCCTCTCAAGGGTGATTCGACCCCAAGTTTATGCTGCACAAGGATAACAGAAGGGTTGTAAAAATTGAGGGCGCCACTACCTTTTTAACGATAAAAAGGACTAAGAAAACTAAGGCGGAAAAGGTAGAAACGCCTTGTAAAATTTAAATGAAAGTTAAAAAATAAAAAAGTTACTAAAAATTACCACGGGCGATATCTCCCTCAACTTTTATAGTTGAGGATTTTAATAAAAAAAGAATTAAAAACAAAATTTTAATTTATTCTGCCACAGGAAATGAATAACGGAATTTAATAGAGGAATTTGTACTTTTATAGGTACTTAGCTTAGATGAAGTGGTTTCCTGGAGAAGAAGTCAGGTCTTGATCCGAACTGATGAGTTCTGTTCTAGGGCGGTAGTTTGGGGGTTCTACCCTTGGCTATATTCTTGGGGTTATATTCTCCGGTTAATATCCTCAGCGTTATATTCTAGCCTAGGGTTATATTCTCGGCGTTAAATTCTTGGGTTATATCCTAGCCTAGGGTTATATTCTCGGGTTCTATCCTAGCCTAGGGTTGTATTCTTGAGTTATATACTAGCCTAAGGTTGTATTCTTGGGTTTATCCTAGCCTAGGGGCTGTGCTTACCACAGCAAAATTCATAAGATAGGTACTTAAGATATGAAAGATAGCGAAAGACGATCTGCCTCCTTAGGCGGACGATAACAAAAAGGGGTGTTTAACGTGGCGTTGTGCAAAAAATGGAAGCGTCCGTTGGCAGACGTCAATTGTCTTACGTTCGGGGTAGAAGAGTTTGGGATCACAGAACTATAATTGGATGTGGCTAGTGACGACGAGCGCTAATTAAAAGGATTTATTCTGTAAAATCGAAACAGGTCGATAGACATGCTACAAACTTCATTTCTATAGTTCTTCTAAAGTTAGTGTAATGACATTATAATAAAGCAATGTTGTCAGATATATGTTCTAAAATTGTTAGGCTCACTATACGAATGTTCTCCTTACTTCAGTAAACTGTTAATTGTTAGTTCGTTATGTTCTTAGAAACCTTGTTTGGGAATATTTAAAAAACAAATACATAATATAAATTTATTAGGTAAGCATTAAAATAAGTCGCTTAAAATTGCTGGAAAAAAGAAAATTAAATTAAAACCACTTTACGTCTGTTACTATATTTAAGAAAATTTTGAATAGCTGGCAACAGTGTAATGGGAATCAAATAATTCAACTCTAGTATTTGGCATAATATAACGAAGTAACCGGTCAGTTATTAATGCGGTCCAGTGTGTCAAAATAGTTATTTATGCAACAAGTGCATAAAGTGGTGCTTTTTTTCACGAATGGAAAAATTCATCAATTCAATTCCATGAGTGAAAAAAAGACACTTTATGCATATGTTCTATACACTATTTTTTCTACAAGCAAGCAAAAACCAAAAAATGTGTTATTTAGGTTGCTCTAAATGGACTAAAAATGGCGTCGATTAGAATGTTTATGTTTGTCATGATGACAAAACGCTAAGTAAAATGTCAGATGAGTTCAATCTGCAGAGCCATTAGCGGAAATATTTAAAATTAGCGTGAAAAAAAACAACTTTATCTCACCCTAATGTCACTTTTTTAAACTGTTTAACAAATACATATTTTATGTACGAGAATCGATTAAAAAAACGTTACTTTTATTAATGATTGTATAAAAAAAAATTTAACGATTTCACGGAACTCAACTAGGGCCACCAGGGGTGTGGGTGAATTGTTTTGTAGAGAAATATTATTAATATAATATCTATTTGTTGGTTGAGTGGTTTTAGTTCTTAGTTGTAGAAAAGTGTAGTTAATCTATGGTAGAAAAGTATTAATAATATATTACAGCAAGCGCCAAACGTGATGGCGAGCGATCGCGCAGGTATAGACTCTCCCAACTAAATTACTATTGGATTACGATAAGCCCCTTGCCGGTCAGAGTCGTACCTATAATTAGTTTTAATCAGGGTAGCAAATGGAACATGATTTCTTTGTAATTTCTTTTCATATTTTATTCAGTATTATAGGTAGTAGTACAGTTCATTAAAATGTTATATAATGATACACTTATTGAAAAATAAACTTTAATCAGTCACTATCTGAATACAAATTTTCTTCATCTTCATTGCTGCTTGTGCTTGTGCTTGCAAGAGCTGTAGTGGGAGGTAACATTGAAAATGAGTTTGTGCGCATGGGGGTGGGCTCGCCATCACGTTTGGCGCTTGCAGTATCTATATTCCTAATTATAATTATCAATGTTTGGAAACACTGCGCACGCTTTTGTTAAATTGTGGATTTAAGAAGTTAGATACTCGAATTCAGATTGACTGGCTAAATGAGCATTATTTACAGACAATTATATTACAAATTTTATGAGTTTTGTATGCAGGTTAATATTAATATATTGAATTAATCTGAATGAAAAACATTATTTTACAATAAAAAAAAAATATGCACGCCTTTGGGCGGCATTTGCCATCAATGGAATTAAAAATATGGGTCATTACATTAGGTTCAGTTATACTACACTTTTAACAGCATCGTTGATAAGCATATTATGATAAAAATTTGAGGTTCCCTAGCTTGTTGCCCCCCCCCCCTCACGCACTACGGGGGCAGCGGCATTGTAGCTCCGCCAATGAAAATAGGTCAGTGTTAATTTTTCTGAATTTTGGAAATGCTGTAGAGTTTGATCTCCTGAACAAAAGTGTCCATTGGTACATTTCAATTCCATAGCTTTTAAGATACAGGACGTTAAAGTTGGAATGTAGCCGTTTTTCGAGAGTAATTTTCGTTTCGTTTAGGAAAACTTTTTTATAATAAATATTCTGCACGACTGTTAATCCTTACTCATGAGGCATCAGTTATTGACTGATTTTTGATCCAAAATATTGATACTTATAGGGTGAGTCAAGAAATATTTAAAATTAAATTCATACTAGCTCTCATTTTCACTGTATTCTAAAATATTGTAAAAAGCAACTATCGTGTTAAAATAATAATCATCTACTTATCTCGAATTTGAACATTTCAATATTTCATACAGGGTATGTCAAACAGTTGATTTTTTGTGGCTATGTATTTTTCACATTTCCAGCTAGCTCTATGGATACTTCTCTATGATTCATTCAAAAAACACATATAAAATAGGATAGGATATAAAATAGGATAGGATATACCTAGTAGATAAATATTTCGAAGATGCCAATTTTTTATAAATCACCCTAAATTTAAAAATGTCGTCGGTTAATTTCTGTAATTATTTATTATTAGTGGTAGTTTTAGTAGTCAAATATGAAATTGAAAGATTCTCAAGACTCCACTATTGTTTTTGAGATATAAATTTTCAAAGTTTGAGAATAATCTGTAGGTATAATATGTTTCTTTTTGTTCTACGATAGAAGTCGTTAAAGTAAGGAATCTCCATATTTTCAAAGTAACAGTAGATTAAGACACTGTCAAAGATTTAAATACTCAAGTGCGATGGTGGTGTAATGGTCAGCATAGTTGCCTTCCAAGCAGTTGATCCGGGTTCGATTCCCGGCCATCGCAATTTTTTTTATTTTTTAAACATATTATGGCGTAAATAGAAAAATTATTACACTGACTGAAATGTCTATTTACATTTGGAAAGCTGCTTATTCTTTACATTTGTGAAGTACTCCTTTGACTTTCCAAAGAAAATATTATTATTGTTTATCAAGCAATTATTATTCACAGAGTTCTTGGAAGACCAACTGTTGAGTAAATTAAGGGTTTGCAAAGAAGCTTGATGACCGGCCTCACCTTCACGACAACGCAGAAGCTCTTCAGCTGCTGGATTATCAAAATTTTGTCCGAAGAGTGGAGAGAACCAAACCAGATGAGCTTATATAGTGTTTAAAAACAGAGCGAAGTGAATAGTGAACTATTGAGTGTTTTACTGATGAGAGAAACTACGGACGTTGAGGAATGAACACTGAACAGTAAAAAATAAATATGTGTGGAGAGAATCATGGTTTATATGTTTATTTATTCAGAATTTTAAATACAACCATTTGCCAATTTTTAAAATCATAATAAATATGTGACATTCAATAAAAACATTCATTGTTATTGCATTTCTCTATCTAAAAATTCATCATCAAAATATTTCATTTAAACAATATTATTTCATGAAATTCTGCATCTGGCGGGTATTCATTATTTAAATGAATTATATAATTTTCTGGGAAATAAATAAAAATATGAATAATTAAGTTGTATCTACACGTAATTTCGTTATTGCACAATCAAGTTTTTTCTAACTCCAGTATATGTAAAACATTAAAACATTCAATTAGAAGATGTTGAAACAGAGGTCATGGTTGATAAATTTTCAGATTGTGAACATAGACGTACATGGAAAATTCTTCCAAATAACTAGAAATCCTAATTTCCTCATAAAAACAATTCAATTTCTCTTTCGATCCAAATCACATCGCATATGCAGTACCATCCCTTTCTTACACCTTTCTCTTCTTTCTTTCTTTATTATTTATAATAGGGGGTCATCCGTAAATTACGTCACAGGTTAACGGGGGGAGGGTATCGCCGAAATGTGACAAGGGGTAACGGGGGTCAAAAGCTTTGTGACGTTACATTTTAAAATTTAAGATACTAAAACGCGAAATTATTAAGTGAATAAAAAACTTTAGGAACTCGATCTACATTTATTAATTCTTTAACGTTCATTGTTTCCTAACTAGTCGTTTGTTTTCTCTGTTATCTAAAATATTTGACTCTCTGTTGATTTTATTAAAAATTATTTAATAGAAATAAGAAAAAATTAAATAACTTTTTTCTTTTCATTATTTTTAAATTCATGCATAAAATTGAAAAATGTGTGACGTCACATCCAGGGGAGGGGGTTCTAAAAATGTAACAACCTGTGACAAGGTCGGTGGGAGGGGTTGAAAAGTCCTAAAATTCTTGTGTCGTAATTTATAGATGGCCATTAAGATACTGAGATGTTCAACTTGATTGAAAGTAGTATAATCTCATCTTTAAAAAAGCTGTTAAAATGAAGCATACTTTACCATTTTTAATAAAGCACTTACAGACTGAAGAAATATTTCTACCTGTATGTCGATTGGTCTTCCTATCTTTTACATGTGAAATAAAACACACTAGAGTAGCGTTAAAACCATATTTCTCTATAAACAGTTTTTGACCGCTTGAGAACAATAGATATTGAGGTTTTCCGGAAGAAATATGATGGGCAAAAGCGCATCGGTAGTTTAAATAAAAACACAAGAAATACTTGAACTAGAAATTTTTAGTCTAATGTAAATACTAATACATCAATAAATAATATTAATGTACCTTAAAGTTAACGCAGATAGAGAAAACAGTACAGGCACATCATCAATTTATGGGCTAGTTTCCAGCCGATTCTCGTTCCAGTGTCGTACCCCATTAAAACTTATTGAAAATACCTACTACCTACTACTTAAATTCTTAAGATATCCACCTAAAACTCAAAGTCGAACTATAATTATCATCACAAAATTTTTAAACGTAGAATAGTAGACTCCCTTTCACATAAGAAGAAGCCACGTGAAGTTTGCCAACAGTCTTGCGCAGAAACCAAAATCGGTCTTGTTTATCTATGTCGCCTCGTTACGACGGTTTCATGTCATTGGCGTTACAAACTATGTTTCATGCCGACAGCCATTTTATTATTGACATCATTTACTGTCGAATATTGTTTATTTTTGAATATTTTAAGACGTTTAGCTAGTTTATCTGTGAGTGTTGTGTTTCATTTGATCTAAAACCATGCCTCCTAAAAAACTTGTTGGTGTTAGAGGAAAAATTATTTTTAAAAACGCTGCAACTTTTATGGAGTCCGAAGCTGAACATGGAATTCAAATTCCTTCAAAAAATCATCGGTAGGTCAAATAAAAAAGTATAATAATCTAATTTTTCACTCCTGGCATTCAGATTGTTATAAAATATATGGAAAAGTATCTACATTAATTCAAAAATAAATGAATTATTCTGCTAAGTAATTTATATGGGTCTACTGCACTTAGCTGTAGTTTTTATGGTTCTAATACTAATGCCTCTTAATAAATAATCATCTCATAGACAGAAAAACAATATTTATTTGTATATTTTTCTACTCCTGTTTTATAATATACTTATTAAAAGACTAAAATCTGTATCATAATGATATTCATTATGATACAAATTTTCATTATGATACAGATTTTTAAGCCAATAGGAATGCGACATTCGCACAATATTTAATATAGCCATGGATACCTGGTTGACATTTCTGAAATTAATTATATTAGGTGACACTTAATTTGACAGCTGGCAAATAATTTTGATTTTCGAAAGTAACCATATATGATAATTATTAATTAAATAATTCTTATTAATTGGAGTAGAAAAAATATTGTATGCAACTTTCATGTAATGGCCATTAATACACTCGCATATTATATACGAAACTCGCCTGCGGCTCGTTTCGTATACTACAACATGCTCGTGTCTTAATGGCTATCATTACATGATCGCTGCATAAAATACTATTACTTCACGACTAAATTTTATATAATATACATATCTTTGATTTGTACACTTCACGTGGGTTCCTCTTACGTGAAACGGAGTCTACATAAAAGCTCTCTATCCACATAAGAACAGCCTGTCACTCAACAACAAACGAAACAAGAATAAGCTTTCTGTGACATGTGATCAGTTACCAAGTGTGAGGAGGGAAAAACTTGACTTGAGGAGAATGAGTGATTTGTAAAGATTAATATATTTAATTAGAATTCAACTTTTAATTACTTACTGTGTACTTACATTACATTCGAAGACTACTTTATCGCCGACGTGACATTATGATACTTTATTTATCTGTTTCAGGCAATTGGTTGTTTTGTCGAGATTGCATTTCTGAAATATTAGGGTATACCTATAAATCAATTTATTTTACTTGAAACGAAAACTATTTTAAGAATAAGAGGGTGAGAAAAAAAAATTGTCTTACACAAGCAACCGGACGTTTTCAGTGATGACGAAGTGTACTGTATTCTATTTGCGTTAACTCTCCCTCCTTCCTACTTGAAAGTATGGAAAAAATACTTGATAAGAAATGAATATTTATCAAATATTCGCAAAAGATGGAGCTACCTACTCCTTTTATCAGATCCGAACCATTTTGTGGTTTATCAAGCCCTTCTCTCACCCAGACGTTATTTCCACTTGATCATATTATATCATAATGATAACTCGCGTTATTCATTATTATAGCCAATCCCTCTGGAATGAGTTTAATCGACTATTCGAAATATTCTTCGAAGTAATCGACATTCATATTCGATATGATTGATTCTTATCCTATTCCTGATGGTGTTTTTATTTCTTTGGAATATCCATCCAAAAATGCTTGCCACTAATAATATTCCGGTCGACTTACTTTTTTTTTAACAATGTAGCCTTGGTTGATCCAAGTTTTGTCAAAGTAGAAGACTAGAATGATTTTCCCTGCAAAACTTGGTCAGTTCTTTCATTGTAATCCATAATGTGCTTTTACGTATATTTAGTATACATATCTATTGATTTTAGAACTTTGTCCAATGTTTGAATTTTTGAAGCTTGCTTCTTATTGCACGACATAGGACTTTTGGGAAAGCTAGTGAACTCGTAAAACGTGTAACCGTTACGAAAAAGACCGTCACGCAACAGTGGTGCTAGATTTCTGAATAATCCACTAATCCAATGAAATTTAAATTGAAGCTTGCTTCTTATTGCACGACATAAGAGTTTTGGGAAGGCTAGTCAAAAATTGTCAAAAATTTGGAGAAATGGTCAATAATTGTCAAAAATTGTCAAAACCTGTCAAAATATTGAAAAAATGGTTAATAATTGCCAAATATTTTCAAAAATAGTCAAAAATTTGGAAAAATGGTCGATAATTGTCAAAAATTGTCAAAAATGGTCAATATTTGTAAAAAATTTGAGAAAATGGCCAATAACTGTCAAAAAACTTGAAAAATGGTTAAAATTTTTGAAAAACTATCAAAAATGGTCAATAATTGTCAAAGACGGTCAATAATTGACAAAAATTGTTAAAATTTTGAAAAATAGTCAAAAATTGTTAAAATTTTGAAAAATGGTCAAAAATTGTAAAATTTTGAAAAAAAATGGTCAATAATTATAAAAGACTGTCAAAAATGGTCATTAATTGTTTAAAATTTTCGAAATTTTTGAAAAATAGTCAAAATTTTTGAAAAATAGTCAAAATTTTTGAAAAATAGTCAAAATTTTTAAAAAATTGTCAATAATTGTCAGAAACTGTCAAAAATGGTCAATAATTGTTAAAATTTTGAAAAATGGTCAAAATTTGGAAAAAATTGTCAATAATTATAAAAACTGTCAAAAACGGTCGATAATTGTTGAAAATTGTCAAAATTTTTGAAAACTGGACAAAATTTTTGAAAAATTGTCAATAATTGTCAGAACCTGTCAAAAAGCTAAAAAATTGTCAAAAATGGTCAATAATTGTTAAAATTTGGAAAAAATTGTCAGTAATTGTCAAAACTGTTAAAATTGGTCGATAATTGTCAAAAATGGTCAATAATTGTTAAAATTTGAAAAAATTGTCAAAAATTTTGAAAAAATGGTCAATAATTGTCAAAAATTGTCAAATTTTTTGTAAAATGGTCGATAATTATAAAAAACTGTAAAAAATGGTCAATAATTGTTAAAAATAGTCAAAATTTTTGAAAAACGGTCAAATTTTTTTGAAAAATTCTCAAAAATGGTCAATAATTGTCAGAACCTGTGAAAAAGCTAAAAAATTGTCAATAATTGTTAAAATTTGAAAAAATGGTCTAAAATGGTCAACATTTTTAAAAAATGATAAATCATTGTCAAAACTGTCAAAATTGGTTAATAATTGTCAAAAATGGTCAATAATTGTCAAAAATTGTCAAAATTTTCGAAAAATGGTCAAAATTTTCGAAAAATTATCAAAAATGTTCAAAAGTTGTCAAATTTTTTGTAAAATGGACGATAATTATAAAAAACTGTAAAAAATGGTCAATAATTGTTAAAAATAGTCAAAATTTTTGAAAAACGGTCAAATTTTTTTGAAAAATTCTCAAAAATGGTCAATAATTGTCAGAACCTGTGAAAAAGCTAAAAAATTGTCAATAATTGTTAAAATTTGAAAAAATGGTCTAAAATGGTCAACATTTTTAAAAAATGATAAATCATTGTCAAAACTGTCAAAATTGGTTAATAATTGTCAAAAATGGTCAATAATTGTCAAAAATTGTCAAAATTTTCGAAAAATGGTCAAAAATGTTCAAAAGTTGTCAAATTTTTTGTAAAATGGACGATAATTATAAAAAACTGTAAAAAATGGTCAATAATTGTTAAAAATAGTCAATATTTTTGAAAAATGGTCAAAATTTTTTGAAAAATTGTCAAAAATGGTCAATAATTGTCAGAACCTGTCAAAAAGCTAAAAAATTGTCAATAATTGTTAAAATTTGAAAAAATGGTCTAAAATGGTCAACATTTTTGAAAAATGATCAATCATTGTCAAAACTGTCAAAATTAGTTAATAATTGTCAAAAATGGTCAATAATTGTCAAAAATTGTCAAAATTTTGAAAAAATGGTCAAAAATTTTGAAAAAATGATTAATAATTATCAAAACTTGTCAAAATTTTGAAAAAATGGTCAATAAAATATTAAATAAAACTTAGTTGAACGTACTGGGCCTAATGTAATTCCCAACATCGCATTCTATTGCGCGTATTTTTATTGATGGCTTTCCCAACCTCGCATTCTATTGTGCATAAGAAGCAAGCTTCTGTCGGCGGTCCGACGACCGCTCACCTTTTTTTTTATGAGATTCGTGGAGATATTCGAAACATTACAAAAATTCGTGATATTTGTTCATATTCAAGACATAAATTAACTTTCTTATTTCAACAAAAATTTTTACACTTTCATTTTACCAGCTCTAAAAAAACTGTGTGTCAGCTCCGACGCACGACTAGAGTTTACCTTAAAGACAAAAATCCTGACCCTAATAATAATAAAAAAAACGATCCTGCCTTACAGTAGTCGCATATGATGTATAAAATCTGACATCTAACCAACATTAAAATCAAATCTTGAAAAAAATTATAAATAATTTTTGGTAACGGAGAATCATTTTTTCAATGGAAATTGTACTTTATTTTTAATACTATGTGTGATACAATTTTTTATTAAATACAATTTTTATTTTTGTTTAATTTGGGGGGCGAGCGGAGACAATAGACTTATGATAAGTAAAATATGAGATGTATAGGTACTTATGATTTCAAGAAAACTCCGTCAATAACATTATCCGTCTTCATTTCGAACTTGATTTCATCATTTAAAAAAATACGGAATCTCCAATAAACAGCTACAGAAATTAACCTCAAAATTTAATGAGGCTAAATTATGAAATATTTATTCGAATAATTATTAATTATTCATTATAACTCACTTGCATTTTTTATGAATGATCTGCACTTTTTTCAAACGTTTATTAACAACAGTAAATAAAATTATTAAAAAAGTTTACGCATATAAATTAGTGTTGGCTGACAATACCGACCTCTCGGTAAATTTGTTGCTACCATGTGACATGCGAAATTTATTACCGCTCGCGCTCATTATAACGCGCGCTTCACTGGTTTACTTACACACTTCCGTCCCATTTCACGAAATCACTGCCACATATTGCAGGGAACCGAGGGGAAAGATGTTACACGTCAATAATAATTATTATTATTATTGCCAAGATTTTTGCCTTCATTAAAAAATGAATCGTTTAAATTTTTGATATAAATGACCAAAAATATTGGTCCTATAAAAAATTATTCTTATTCATATATATATTACTGCTCATAAAATTTTCATACCGTGGGCTAAAAATGAATATAGTTTCTTAAGGAGGTAAATTCCATAAATTGTAGTAGATTAATGAGGTGGAAAAGAAAGTTTAATAAATATTTTACTTTAATTAAAGCTCAAAATTCCAAAGCTACCCTATACAATTCAGCTGAACGCATGACCAAAACTCGTACTTGGTTTATTCTAGTGTGATACCGGCCTTAGTAGCATTATAAAATCCTGCAAGTAAAACATAAACATAACATTTAACGATAAACACTTAAAAGTTTAGGGCAGTAATTAAACGTGAATGAGTCCTATAAAATTCTATTGCTTCCTTATATTACTAATTATAAAGGAACTTTTTAATTTTTCTCCGTTGTATATTAAAGGTTAATCAAAATAAATAACTTTAACGTTATACATTTTCCTAAAACTAATTTTCGTAACATGATAACCGCAACGAAGTAGCTTTTAATATTTTATCATCATCCATCAATGCCTCGATCTTTCAGTGATTATGTAATCTATATCATTAATGTTGGAGATATAATTTTATCAATATTTTGAACAGACAAAAGACTAAGTTTTTCCATCAATTAATCATTACATAAAAAACTACTTTTGAAACAGATTTTAAAAAAGCACAAAGATGCAATGACTCTAGTGTCACGATATTTAAAAAAAATTATTTAGGTACGTCAATGTATAAAATATGTTGTCAAAAAACACACCAGCCACTACAGGAAACAGGTTCAAAAGCCGTAACACGTCCGGTATACAGTGTGTGAAGTGACGAAAACAAAGAAAAATTGCCAAATTATCATTATTCATTTTTTTAAAGAATTGGAAATCAGAACACAGCCAAGGTCCAGCTAGTTAAACCCTGAAGAAAATCGTTTATTCTCGATTCTAATTGTCTAAAGAAGGTGACCCAAAATATAATACAAAAGGTTCGAGTATTGTCTGAAATGTTTACATTGCTTAACGTTTTTTTTATATAGAAACGCAGCCTATTTCAAGAGACTAATAAGTTTATACGTTTCATCTACACAGTAAAAACCGTAAAACAATCCTTCAAAAAGAATTTTACTCTTTTTAACAATAATTGTCATTCACAATAAATTTCAGTGGACAATGGCAGGTAATAAACAAAAACTTAACAGAGGATTCTCTCTGTAATTGGTTGATTATCGGAATGAAAATCGAGTTTATAATAGGTATGTTCCAACCGCAATCAGAAACTGTCAGAAACGATCAGATAATATAGTCGACCATTGCAATCAGTGATAGGAATTACGCGAAAGTAAACTCGATGTTTGTTATGACCAATTATTCTCTGATCGTTTCTGATTGCGGTCGTAACAGACCTAATAACTAGGTTATTGAATACAATATGTAAATTAATCCATTTCTTTTATTGCATGTGTACAAAAGGGGCAGTTATTCCAGCGTGTGCAACAAAACTATGGCGCGGCAGCGATTAGACGTCACGGTGGGGGAAGTAGGTTAGGTTAGGTTCTATGTGAGTGGGGCCTTCTCGCCTCCTCCACTGCGACCCCGTTGCGTCTATTGTGGCTCACCCCTAGGGATTACAATTCACCTCACAAGCCTGTGCTTCTGACGAAGTCCATGGTTGTATTTGATGATACTTTTTTGAAGTCGCTCGGCTCTACGGTACTAAAACCGAATATGTTATTCCTTACCCTGCCCCTTGACATGAGCATAGTATGTGCTCAGCAGTTTCGTCCTCCAAATTACAGAACCGACAATCCGAGGTCTGAACCAGACTCATCTTCTTTAGGTGATAATTTAGTCGACAATTTCCTGTAAGCAGTCCCGGCAGAATGCGTAGGTTTGTTCTACTCCATATCAGGATCTGCTTATTTTTTGTACTCGGAGGGTTGTATATGAACGCCTTCGAGTGAGAGAGCCCCGGTATGTCTGCCCAGTACGTGAAGGTTTTCCTCTCCGCCCAGGTAGCTATGGCTGATCTAGCAGTGCTTTCCGCAATGCCAAAAAATGGTTCGGGTCCGATAAATAGAAACTCTGATCCTTTTTTGCCAGAGTGTTGGCCTTCTCGTTGCCCCCCACTCCTCGATGACCCGGCACCCAGGTCAAAGTGACTCCGTTTTCCGAGCCTAGTATATCAAGGGATTGTAGACAGTTATGTACTAGCTTATATTTTATCATGTTCGAGGTCTGTGCTTTAATAGCAGCCTGGCTATCTGACAGGATGTGTATGTTCTTTTCTACAACAGGTTGATTCATGAGCTCTTTGGCAGTCAGTTCAATGGCGTATACTTCAGCCTGAAAGTCGGTAGCGTATCTACTCAGGTTGGCTGTGATTTTAACTCTGGGTTTCCTGCTGAAGACCGACGCTCCAGCCCCGTTGCCGGTTTTGGATCCGTCAGTGTAAATCACGTAGTCCGTTTCTAGGAACAAGATTTCTTCGCTATACCATTGGTCTCTCGTGGGAATGAAGACCTTAAAGGGCTTGACCGCGTGAAGTTTTGGGAGAGAGAGATCCGAGGGCATCTCAAGGATGTGGTGATTTTGTATTTCCTTCAGCATTCCGGAGTTGGTGGGGGAAGTAACGCTCTCGCCGGGCAAATCAATAACGAATTTAAAATTCCTCATAGTATTCTGACTTTGACTTTCGTTTTCTCAGCTTCCGATGATCTTATTTTTTTTTTAAAAATGGTTGGTTTTTGATGGCTTATTCTTTTATAATTCGTAACGGGAGTTGAAATTTATTTTTTCAAGAATAAATCTTGAAAAAACGTATGAAAGTTTTTTTTAGTTTAACCGTTAAATAAATATGTAAATAAAATTTTGACTCTTACTCTGTCGATTGTAACAAACCGCATCTCAAAATTGTTGATGTTCATCAAATAAACAGCGATTGATAAAAATATATAAAGTTAGTTTGCGCGGCCACCATTTTTAATTTTCAAAATTTAAAAACACCAACTTTTTCAGAAACACTTGATTGATTGATTGATTGATTGATTAGTTCGGCACCACCAGTCAGAGGCTTAGAGACCTTGGCACCTCAGACAATAGGCTTTTTGTGCTCTTGATTATACTGTTTATGTGTAGAGACCAGTAGCCCTTATCAGGTTCAACAGTCTTTTCACTACGTCCTTCTTGGAGAAATCCTCCTTTGGATACGCTAGTCCAAGGAATCTATATCTCCAATGAGACAGTGCTTCACATTCGAAGATAATGTGAGAGGCTGTTTCTTCCCCTTCCATGCACAACCAACAGATAGGTTCCTCCCTTTTATGCCAATTGTATGAATGTGCTTCCTTAGGGTACAGTGACCGGTGAGTAATCCCGTCACCTTCCTTATCTGGCCCCTGCTTAGGTTTAATATTTCGTTAGTCAGCGACTCCGAGGGTTTTTTGACCAGGAGTTTGCTGAGTTCCTGCTTTAGCACGTGTCTCCAGTACGACTGATGTTTAGTTTGAATCCACCGAGATGTACAACCACGTGCAGTAGATTTTGATATTCTAAATACTGGTTCAGGACCAGAGAATGCAGTTTCAGACCCTAGCTTTGCTAGAGTGTCTGCTTTTTCATTGCCTACCATACCCTTGTGCCCGAGACCCACTTAATAGTTACTCTATTATGATTTGCCAGGGTTAAGAGTTTTTGTAGGCAGTCCCAGACCAGTCTACATCTGATCTGGGGACATGCTAAAGATTTCAGTGCTGCCTGACTATCTGAGAGTATGAGGATCTTTTGGCCTCTATACCACCTTTCAATGTTCATTTGCAAACATGTATCGATAGCGTAGATTTCTGCCTGTAATACAGATGCAAACTTCCCCAACGATGCGTGGACATTGCACAAGGGTCTGGAACTCCTGATCCTATGTCAGTTTTAGATCCGTCTGTGTACCAAACCAACGTTCCTTCCTGACTGCATGCTTCCAACCCATCCCAGATCAGCCGGATATGGTATGGTTGGTTGTCGTTAATTATAGCCAACATGTTACCACTTCTCATATCAAGAAGGGAGTTTGTGATAACATCTGTGATTCTGAATGACTATGGGTGTTGGTTCCTTCGTGCCAATTCCCATTACATTCCAACCTGTAAGCAGCCATTCTCGCTTCCGCCTTAACATGCAGAGCAAGAGGCGGAAGATGAGAATGGTTTCCATTGCCGCAGTCGGGCTGATTCTCATCGCACCCGTTATGCACAGACAGGCCAGCCTCTGAAGTTTTGATAGGTCCAGTTCGCCTTTCCTCTGATCTATTTTTGGCTACCAAACTAAGGCTCCATAGGTAACCAAGGGTCTCACCATAGTTGTGTACGGCCAGTAAACGATTCGTGGATTTAGTCCCCATGTGTTTCTATCGCCTGTTTGGCAGCCATTAGGGCCATTTTCCCTTTATTGGTTTTGTCAGAAACACTTTCTCTATATTTCCTTATATTATCACCTTAACTTTGTCATTTTCATCATTCTTGCCGCTTGAGTAAACAAAATTTCAAATTGCTTAACAATTTTTGAAAAACTAGGGTTGATAAAAAGTTTTTCTCAAATCTACTTTTATCATGGACATAAGATTTCCTACAATTTTGATGTCTACAATTTTTTGTGCGAGCAAAACGGGAAGAGATATCGGCGTAAAAGACTTCAATATCGAGTGCTTTACGCTGTGCTTATAAGCTGCGTAGTAAGCTCTAGCGGAATATATTCGATAATTTAGGGTAATGTCGATATGTTTTTGATTAGGGACATAATATTCCATCTCGGAAAAATTTGATGCACTTTTAATATAAAAATGTTGGTCCTGAAGCTAAACCATAAACGATTTCTGAGGTATGACCGATAGTCATATACAAAATTGATCGTTAGTGACGCCTGTTAACAGACAACCAAACATACATTTATATCGATATTCAGTAAAGGCAAACAAACATAGATACAAGTAAATTTTACAAATTGACTTAAACGACTAAATAATGTAGTGACGATAAAAAAGCAGAGTTTTATACGAGAAATCTTACGCCGAATTTATAAAGTAAGTCGGAAAAATTGCATGCTCACATTCATGAAAGTTATTCAGGAGCTTCATGAATAAGTCTTCAAAAGAAATTGTCGATGTAAAGCCCGTTTTATATTTTTAAGAATGGTTCATACAGCTATTTACTGCTTCTGAGTTATAATCACGACAAGAGTGATGAAGAAACTTTATCAGAGTTATATGCACCCATCCATTCAGTTGATTTTCGAATAAAAGAGACTGAAGCAGTTGAAACGACGCTTGTCAGATACCAAGCCGAACCAAACAAACAACTGTCGACAGTCAAACAAAAGCGAAAACATGTGAATGTCGGAATATTTAACTGAACTTCTTGGCATGCGGAGAACAACTTACAAGTTACTCTGCGAATTTCTCGCTGATGTTTGTACAACACATACAGTGAGTGACAATTTATTCCAACTTTTAGTTTATAGTTGAACTTACAGTCCGCAACATTCTGCTACCGTCCTCGAAATTAGTAGTCATAGATAATAAAACTACGAAATTATGCTTTGAATTCGAATAGCAGAAATGTTTTGTCGAAAGTTTTATGCCATTTTGATGAACGTTCAAATGTTTGGAATAAATGCCACTAATTTCAATTGCACTCCATTTGACATTAAAAATTTGTTGTTAGATAAATGTTTGACAGTATCTCTTCGAACTTATGTGTAATTCGTTTGTGAAATCTTTTTTGACTTAGATATTCGTAGTTTTCCTCTACGCTTCAAGCAACAACATTGTAAGTTCGTCTTTACCAAATAGTAGAAGAAACAAACTCCTAAGCAATCATCAATATGCTTATCAACCAGGCAAACCTACGGATCTAGCGCTGGATGATCTAAACGGCTTATCTCAATGTTAATAGAAGACAAAGAGATAGCAAACCACTTCCTTGGACATCGAGGGAGCATTCAATAATGTAATCACAAATTTAAAGGAAACTCTAAACGATATGACTCCACTTTGGGGCTTGCCACCATCAGGGCAAGGACGGGTGAAGAATGCCTACAAAGAGAAGTGCTATAATTGGCACCCTTAGTAGACCTCCTCGTGAAACTGTCCACAACAGACTTTTGATACGCAGACGATATCGCTAATATAGTCAGAAGAAAGTTTGCTGAGGAGCTAGAAGGAATGCAAACAGCCTCAAATATAAAAGATAATTAATGCAAAGAAGGCTCAGAAAACACAAATTATCGACTTCACAAAAAAGGCCTAATACCAATAGTGCTTGGGGGAATGGTGATTGTTTTTGCCAAAGAAACAAAGTACTTAGCAGAACATTTTGATCTAAAGCTTTCATGGAACAATCACCTTTAGACGACCATACAGAAAGTTACGATTTCCTCCGCAGATGCAGAAGATCGTGTGGAAGAAACTGGGGCCTCAACCCAAAAATAATCAAAGACAAAGACAACAAGGGCTGCTAGACCGACGATAGCCTACATATCAGTAGTGTAGTGGACAAAGACATAGCAAGTGGGAGCTCAAAATGCATCTAAATTTATATCTGCTGTTAACTTTGGTAAAAGATCAATAATAATAATTTTGCTTAATAAACAATGATAATACTATAAGCAGGCGCTTCTTTTCTTTCCCGGTATAATTGTTTTATTAATTTTTCATTTTCAGCAACTAGGAATTTCGAAAAGGACGTTAAAAAGTCGAAGTTGGGTTCCTGTGGAATCATCAATGCCAATCATTGGACTGGAACCGAAAACCGACAATAAACATGACCACAAGAAATTTGGTGGCACAGAAATCTCCAGAACTGTGTTAAATCTCACCAGGTTAGAATTAGAGGACATTCGCTAAAATTAGTGATGAGCAAAGCAAGACCAAGGCCAGGACCGGCTTAGTCTTGGTCTTGGTCTTGGTCTTGGTTTTCCATGCGTGGTCTTGGTCTTGGTCTTGCATAGTCCGGTCTTGGTCTTGCTTCAAGACTCTTGCAGGTCTTGCATTTTATAGTTGGGAAAAACCCACAACAAAATTATTATGAAACATTTTATGACCCTTTACCAAAATGTCTAGTATTGTCAGTTATTGGTACATCTGCCGCCGTTTTTTGATATTGTTCGATAATTTATTTATGGATCTGTTACGACCCAAGAAGGGCCATCAAAAACAGATATATGGAAAACAATTAATAAAATTATCTCTTAACTACCCCCCATTAATCAACCGGCAACCCTTCATTTCAAATGGGTTTACAAAAAGATCCTGGTTTTAGCACGGTACACTTATTAGTATGTTATATCATATATCATCATTTTAATTTGTTCAACAAACATATTTTTATTTAAATTAGCTATACTTATTCAAAACTCAAATTGCTTTCATGATATTTTGAGGTAAAAATACACATTTTGTAAGAATTAATTTGAAACATTATTGAATAAATTTAAAAAAAGCAAGACTGCAAGAGTCTTGCAGGCGGGTCTTGGTCTTGCATAAGTCTTGCACAACTCGGTCTTGGTCTTGGTCTTGGTCTTGCACACTCGGTCTTGGTCTTGGTCTTGCAAGTATTTAGCTGGTCTTGGTCTTGCAAAAAATGCAAGACCAAGACCAGTCTCGCACATCACTAGCTAAAATTCACGGCAGACCTAATAAGTAAGGATAGGAAACTATCTAGAGGAGGAAACTACAGAGCACATTCTATGCCAGTGTGACTGCCTGCGGTTTCTTGTCCTAAGCGATGAGAAGTCATCGGCAAGAAACTACATGAAAGGTCAGGCTGGATAATATAATTTAGAGGACCAAAATAAACCTGAAACGATCTCAGTGGAATAGGATAGTTAGCCACCTCAATATTTTTTACATGTGGGACAAAATTATACACACTACTATGGCTAATTACTATTAATTTATTTATAGAAACACACACTGTAGTAAACTTAATTTATATACACACTTTACTTAAGGTGTACTATAATTTATTGACACTCGGTATAATAGTTCTTTCGTATTTTATTCACTTGAATATTACACTATTTATCTTCACTATTTCATTCACTGTCCGATTACTAAGAACTTCTGTAAACTGTCTGTGAACTATCTCTTTACTATTTTTTTACTAACTGTCAACTCACTCAAAAATCTTCGTATATATAGTCTTTAACAATTCTGGAAAATTCTTGTATTTTCCACGCTCGTCATATGCGTAAAAAACGATTTTTCCAGAATGTTCTCGAAAAACGCGCATTCGCCAAAATTTATAGTTGAGTGACAGGGCCGGCTTTGAACTGCTGACTTAGTAACAGTATATTATACACCAAGGTAGAGAAGAGATTATCCTCAGCTAAGATAATAAGTTGTGAGACGGAAAAAATACTATTTACTCTATTACTAGGACAATCTATGAATTAATTTTGAATTTGAAAGGTTTTAATTGAAAAGAAGTGGTTTGTGGAACTAATTGAATGAAAATTCACTAAATTATATCGACATTTCCTGTCAATAGTATTATGTAGAGGAAAAATAATTGTAGGTATTTGAATGATAATAATATCATGTTTTATAGCTATTTACCAAAAAATGTAATGTGTCATCGTTAAAAGATCAAAAACGGGTAGTATATGTAATAAAAAGACTATTTCCAGCAACAAAGAATAAACAAAAATTGCTTTTTGTCGGTTTTACATTATTTATGTAAAACAGCCCGGTTTCCCTTTTTGCTATTCTTTGAACAAAGCCGTAGAAAATTTCTCCGACCGAAATCTAATTGTATAAGAAAGTTTAAGCTGTTCCTTTGAGGCGAGGGTATCTAAGGCGGAAAGTTAAAGGAGTAAGTCCAAGAGTTTTCCCTGAAGGGGTCAAAACACAGTCTCGGAACTGCTCGATTTATTTAACTGGCTAGTAGCTGCATCAAAACCATTGAATTTTGATAAATTAGTTCGCAAAGAACGCCCGCGCTTATAGTTTCAAGTGGAGCGACCATAAAACTATTTTCGGTTAGAAAACTTTTAGTATGAAACTTACATTACAGTTTATACACTGAAAAACATTCTGTAGAACCTTTCTCAGATCCTAGAAAGTAGTTTTTTGTGATAAAATTGGAAAATGCATACGTTTGATTGTTGTCATGATTTTTATTTGCTGAATAGTACTACAGTAAAATATTATCTGACAGCTTTTAGCAATATGTATGAGGATGTATTGATTTTGAAGGAATAGACCAGTTCCATCGATGAAGAAAATAGTGCGTCACACCATAGTGTCTGTAGCACTGGCACGTACTTTGGCCTTTGTCTGTGGTGTGTGACATTTCTATCCTTATGGAAACAGTCGAGAGTAATACCACTTCCTAAAAAAGACAATCCATTAGACTATAATAATCTCATACCGATATAATATAACAGATATATCTCTTTCCAGCGCATCAAACAAGATTTCGCCCAAAATACCAAAATACAGTTGCACGACTGCAATAATGCAGGTATTAGATGATATCTACAGGTTGTGATGCCTTTTGGCCTAATATAATAATAAAATTAAATAAGAAATAAATTCCCTTGGAACTAATTTCAATAAATCATTAAACGCTGGAATATTACATAAATATAAGTAGCGAGGTCGACAGGTTCGGAGTCAAGTTCATCACGTAAATAAACATTTAATTGTAAATAGTAAATAAACATTCAATAGTAAATATTAAATAAACATCGAACTGAACTTGAACCGGAGTAAAAATATACCTGTGACAACACAATCAAAAAGAATCAGTAATCAGTAATCGAACTACTATGGTTACACGTTTCTGTTTACGGTTTTTTTGTATTATGTGCAGTAAATAAAAGCCTTCATTTTTATTATTATTACTATGTGCCTTTTTGACATGATCAGAAACTGATATTGGCTGATTCTACTAGTTCGTCAATTATTCCTTCTTTTTTCGTTTAAAGTTCATTGAATGCACAGCAAATCTCCTTTTCCTTGTTTGCTCTACTTCACCAATTATTTTCTTTGTTTGCTCTACTTCCACATAATCAAATTTCTTTCCTTTTTCTTCAACGCCGTAGTTAATTCTTCAACCGAAAAGGTTTCAAACATGATAAAACTACAACGAGTACGTTTGCAACTGATTTGACTCTCTAGTTTTATGTTTCGGCGTCTGTAGTGATCTGTCTTGAAGTGAATACTTGTGTGTGCGTTGCTGGTTCGTTGTATCCAATAATTGAGAGGAGAAAACGTTGCATAATAAAATACTTCGACTTTAAAATGTTGTTTGCTCCTATAGTAGCTGAGAATTTTTCAATATTGTAATGTTGTTGTTATTTATTTAAATAGTTTTTACCTGTGGGATAAAATTATACACACTTCTATGGCTAATTACTATTGATTTATTTAAAGGAACACACACTGTATTAAACCTTATTTATTTACACTCGGTATAATAGTTCTAATTTATTTTTACCACTCGAATATTACACTATTTATCTTCACTATTTTATTCACTGTCCGATTACTAAGAAGTTCCGTGAACTAAGTATTTACTGTCCGTTTCACCTCTCGAACTAACTGTTTCAATAATTATTTCTGACGCGCTCAAAAACCCGCATATATATATAGTCCTCCTCAACTCTAGAAAATTCCAGTAGCTTTCGCGCTCGCCCTATGCACAAACAAAACCGTTGTACTCGAATGTTCTCGAGAGGGGGGAGCGCAGCCACCAAAGTTTAGAGTCGAGAGACAGGGCCGGCTTTGAGTTGGTGACCTCGCAACAATAGAATGGATTTACTATTTCATTATGTTACGCGAGCTACTGCATTAATGTGCTCACTTAGTGCCCCCAGGGAAATCCCCGTATGAGACGACTATGGCTCCTCCGCCCAATTTTCGAGAACCATCCAAAATACGAAACATCCAGAATACCCAGCGCATCCACCAGAACGACGAGAGAGTTCTAGAACTACACGACGCGCGAGTATAAATAGGCCACGAGCATCGCTGCACGCAAATAATCAGTGTTTGATACCGAAGGAAAGTAATCGCGCCTCGATAAAGTGTTTATTAAGTGACTCTCATATAAATTATAATTAGAGTGTTTAGTGTATTACATAAATTATTAAATAAGGACTGAATTACATATAAATCTGTAAATATAAATTAATTTTAAATATAAATTAAAATAAACGTTACAATATGTTATTCGGAAGCATGTTTTTCGAAGATTTCTTTCATTGGGATAAGGTATGTATGTATGTATGTAAATTGGGTGACATTCACTGAGACATAAAAGATCTATTGTGCCCCCTTACTTCTACTTAGTTCCTGAGGAAAGTCTCAGAGACTAGTGGCTCCTTTATTCCTATTTCCCGGAGGAAGTTTAGGATATCTGCGGGCTTTAACTTAGGTAAATATCCCTCTTTTATCCAGTAATCTCCTATGTGTTGTGCCCTAGGATTCTGAATTGCTGTGCAATTCGCAAGTATGTGGATGGAGGTTTCTTCTTCCATGCCACAGAATTTACATTCTTCTTCCTCCACTATTTTGAGCTTTTTCGGGTGCCCATTCAGGTGACAATGTCCCGTAAGGATCCCTGTTAGAGCTCTGCAGTTTTACTTTAACTTATGCATTCATTTGATCTCAACAGGTTGTAGTCACCCAGAAGAATCTTTGATTGTCCAAGTCCTTTTAGATCTTTCCAATAGTCCAATGAAAACAAAAATTTACTAAAATTATACCACTTATAATGCAGATACGTAACTAGTTTAAATGTGAAGTTGTCGATAGTCTTAGTTTGTTGTTCCATGTTTCAGCTTCTTCTTTTTCCTTCATTGGGATGTTAGAGCATGTTCTGGACAGAAATGTTGACATCTGACATCTATCACTCTGCTGTTTACCTTGTGCAATTTGAATTTGCTGCATTCTAATAATAAAAGGTATAAAGCTTCAACTCGAACTAATCAAAAATTTAAATTAAGATGAAACCACATGCGAATGCAAACAACTCACTGTCACTCTAAACTAAACTTCTTCTTTTCTTCTTCAATGTGCGTAACTATCCTCTCTCATGATTATTTTGTTCAATGTCAAAATATGTGGCTAGCTTCAACTTATACTAACGTATGTCCTAAAAGTTTTGGCACAAAATATTTATCGGACTTTTTTTGAAAGAAGAAATTTATTTAAACACTTACTAGTTATCATAAATAACGACTCAATACCTAACTAAACTATACTATCGAATTATGTGGAGTGGCCCATTCTGCTCTACCAAGCGCAAATTTCTTCGTATGTTTCTCATGAGGTCCTGGACGGAATTCAGATTAATTTCTCTCAGTTTTTCGTAAAGTCGGCGACTTAATTGTTTTTCATCTTGGGCTTCCCAGCCTCCATGATAAACCTTCCTAGGCAGTAAAGCCCAAAAATTCTCTATTGGGCGAGCCCGCGGCCGGCAACTTTGGAGGGTTATCGTTTTTGGGTGTGAGGTGTTGTCGAAACCAGTTTTGAGTATCGCTTGAAAGTATTTGGGGCACTTACGTCTCTTTAGATATTTTAGACCATTCCTCTTCAATTCCAACGATATCGTTCTCTTAGAAGATCTGTATTGACGTGCCAGTCTCCTCGTTGACATTCAAACCTGGTTTTTTGCTCTTCTCGCGAATCTCTCTGACTTGGTATTCCCTGCTCGCACTTCAAAAGTACATTATTAAAAGACCTTTCAAATGAGGTATTACAAGAACCTCATTTCAATTTAAAAAAATCAACGATTATTACGTCACCGTGTCAAAACTAGTGACGTCATCATTTTCGCACGTTATCAAAAAAATGGGCATTTAAAATTAAAAATCGACCTATCTAAAATAAATTATTTGCTAAATAATGATTTCCATAATTTAGCCGCGCTCTTATAAAGAAAAACGTAAATGAAACAAAATTTAATAAAGCAGCGAAACAAAATAATAAATTCAAGAGCTTTTGCTTAATATCTAAACGACTCGCTTTCATCATAGTAGATCGCGAATCTGTTAACAGATCTGGTCGAGACCCGAGACACATTTTCCAAGATTAATGATTTGTTTACAGCTTGTCGAGGACTTCCAGGAGAGGATATTTATCCATATACACGTCCTTGCGTTCCGCTTCAAAGGAATAAATAATGCCATAAATAAATTCATATCAAAAGAGCACTTAGAGATGAATAGGCTTATACATTTTCCCTCTGATCAAGAAACTGTTTTCGGTAAAAACTGCATTTTTATTGGGGAAAAACATTTTTCTCCTTATTTCCTTCGAACGAATTTTCTTATTTTTATGAGGTATTTCTTTGAAAATGACGTGAGTGATGCTTTCACAAGATTCGATATATTCGATTGATTTTCCAGCGTACTCTGAAATCATTTTTAAAATCTTTCTAATACCCGGTGAAAATTGAAACTTCGCCGAAAAAAACACACTGTTTTATTGACAGGTATTTTCTGAGCAGAATGAAATTTTCTGTACTCAAAATAAACGTTAAAATATTATTAAATTATATTCCAGTAGGTATTTTTGCTGTACCGTGGGAGTATATTAAGATGTTATTTTTGTGGATTTGGCCAAATATGTAAAAATCTTGTGTAACGTGTAATTTCCGATCTTTAACGATTTGTATACAGGGTGAGTAATAAATATTGGGACATAGGCTAAGGGAAGATTTTTTGGACCCAAATATGGAGATAAGACCAAATATTCCTCAATAAAATATTGCTGTGAAAAGAAATAAAGGGCGTTAAAGTTGTAAATTTTTTTTTTCGTTTCTTGCCAATAATTTCACTATATATTTATCGATTGTTATCAAAATCGGCACAGTGGCATTATTTTATACAGGGAATATTATTTTATGTATTATTTTACATTTCGTTACAGAGGGCGCCACGTGAAGGATTTCTGATGATGAAACCGACTGGTAACTTTTTTTTACGAAAGTTTTTAATGATTTTGATTACAAAATATGACATAAACATCATTTCTACGTAATATTTGTACTCGATACGATATTTTCATCCGTTTTCAAGAAAAACGCAATTGAACAGCTCAATGCTCAAAGTATCTGAATGGGATTTCAAGTAACGGGCAATAAAAAAACTTGTAACATAAGGCTTCTATTTCGACGATAAAGCTTAATTAAAAGAATGTAACATAAAAAGAGCAAACTCAAATTATTTGTTCTGCGTGGCCTCCTCCGACTTCTATGCCTTTTCTAATTCTTTTAATAAAGGACTTTCGGCTTCAAAGAAAATATTATTGTGTCCCCTTATAAAGTTATCCGCATTTTGTATTTTCCTCCAGAGTTCGTCTCTTGAGTTAATTTAATTGGCATAAACTAAGTACTTCATATGTCCCCAAACATAAAAATCAAGCGGGTTATTCTTGGTGCCCATTCAAAATCACTTCTTCTGCCAATTCATCGTTGAAGAAAGACGATTTCTAACAACTAATGGGAAATGAGGTGGAGCTCCATCCTACATAAACCACATTTTCTTTCTTACAGCTAGTGACAGATTATCCGAAATATCACTAAAAGTATTTCGCAAAAAAAAAATACGAATCTCCATTTAAATTTTGAGGCAGAACATATGGACCTAGTAGCTAGTCGCCTATAATGACACACCAAATATCTATGCTAAAAATGTCTTTCTTTCAGAGCATGCGGATTTTGTTCGTCCCAATAATGGCTGTTCCGCCAATTAAATACCCCTCGTCTGGTAAAAGTCGCTTCATCGGTGAACATAATATTCTCAATACAATTTTCATGATCAGTTTGCCTCCTCCTAATTTATCGAGAAGGGCAAAGGAAAATCATTGAAAAAGCTATACAGAAGGGACAGGGTGAGTGGAATGGTTATTTTTCCTTCCCCTTCTTCAAAAATTAACCAATGATCTGTTTTAACCAAAAAAATTATGAAACTTATTAGAAACAAAAACAAGTATTAGTTCCTGATTATTCTAACCTAAAAATTCAAAAGGACAAGACGAGGCAAACTGATCATGAAATGCGCATGCATGCATGCGGGCTACAAAAAAACGGTCAGGCTAGACGCAAGTAGCACATAACATGTTTTAGTATGCTGGCAGTCAGCGGCTGAGTTCCGTTTGCACACATTGCTGCAAGTTAGCGGTGAAACATAACTTTGAGTAAACAAAGTCTGATCACAGAATACACCAACTAAGTTAAGTGGTGTATTCTTTGGTCTGATGCTCAACAGTTGAAAAACAGCATCCCGTCTGAACGCAACCGCTGAGTCAGCAGCAGTAGAGTCCGTCTGAACGTGCCCATATTCAATAGATCGAAACGAACAATGAGCCCATCTCTAGACTTACTCTGAAATTAGGATTACAGCACCTCTTGCCTAGTTTACTCATCAATTTTAAGGAACCTTCAGCTTTCTTGGCCTAGTTTACCTATTCAATTATTACTGCTCGCCCAGTTTATCTCCGTCCTAATTCCATTCAATATCTGATCCGCTTTTTGTTTTATGTTTGGATGAATTTTCAACTTACCCCGACTAACATAATTCAGTTGTTCCGAAAGAAGTTTAATGTATAATGAATGATATAATCGCTTACGTAAACGTTAAAAAGTAATTAATTCATTACCGTCAAGAACCATTCCAAATGTTTCAATTTCTGAGTAAAATGTAATTGAAAAATTCTGGAAATGGCAGGGTATATCCTGGAAGGCGTGGTATCTGTAATTTTCAGTTTCGAGTGTTGGCAAACAGGGTTGGGTTGGGGAACATCTCGTTAAATAAATAGTCGTGGACAAAGTTAAACACAGTACTCGAAAATAATGAGAAATGCTTATTGTCCGTATATTATGTCAAAAATGTGTAATAAAATAGTATTTTGTGCAACACGTGCGCAAATGCTAATTTCTCACACGTGTGAATTGCGCACGTGTTGCACACTGTATTTTTCCTACCACCATTCAGAAATCAAACAAACGACTGTGTCGCACATGGTACTTTTTTATGAGCACTTTCTCTAACATGACAGCTTAAGGCGGTGAAAATTAGTACAATTTCTGCATTTCATTTAAATAAATTACCAAAGATCATATTTAAAGATTTATTAAAAATTACAGTAGGCAACGAATCTACGTTTTAAGAAATATATTTTAATTTCAACTTTCCTTGCATGGGATTTTTCCATAGAGATACTACAGATAGAGGCAACAATCCAGCTCGCAACCCATCAGCGTATAAGAGAGAGATAGAAAGTCAGAGGTTCAGGCTGTCTTTTTCTGATGGTGCGCATGCTATAGACGAGAGACAAAGACAGAAAAACCTCTGACGTCTGTCTTTTTCTCTATCACCGGAGTTCAGACGGACATTTCCACTTACACAGCGGTCTATGGCTTGTTTCTTCTCTCTGTAGTATCTCTATGGATTTTTCACTTAAAATTATAAAGAATTGTAAAATGGGAACAGATCTTTATCCCTGGTGTTGGTATTTTCGACAAGTTTTCGGTTATTGTCATTATTTGTAGAAGATGTTGATGGAAAAGGAACAGAATCAAATTTCTGTAATGTGTCATCGACCCTCTACTAGTTGATTGCACTGAATGCATTATTTTTCGAGAAAGTCGAACTGTTTTGCGAGTTTATTATTTAGATACCACAGACTACAGATGTTCGCGTTCGCGTCGATGTGCCTTAACGTAAATTAGAAATGGAAGCGTGTTATTTCGGCACAGCGTTGTCCTATGGTCGGTAAAAAGTTACTAGATTTGTATATAATAACTAATATATCATTTATCGCAATGGTATTAATAGAACAAATCCATCGACTTTCCGAAAATTAAATATTTTCACTGCTACCGCCTCTGTTGGCATTAAAATCATTGTAAGAATACCAGGAAATGGGAAATAATTAAAAGAGAAAAATTTGGACGAAGTTAAATTAATGATTCGAACGACATGAGAAACGATTAGCTTATTGTGATGGATTGTAGAACTGTTGAAATGAAAACGAAGTTTCAACATTTTTAAGTGTAGCGTTAACAAAATCAATAATTTTCGACATATCAACTCTGAGCAAAATTGTTTTATACTACTGTTTTATTTCTGTCCAGAAAGTGACAGAAATATGCTCATTTTAAAGTTTAATACAAAAAATTAACTTATATTATATTATGGTAATTTGAACTTGTTTAACCTTGGAGTGAGTGGCAGCATTTGCCAGAATTGCATCAAAGTGAACATGAGCTAACAGTTTTGTTTTTGTGGTTAGATTGATTCACTTTACGAATTTTGTTGTCTTTGTTTGTAGACATTGTTGGAAGAATATGAAGCCAGGAATTTCAAAGCAAAACAAAAAAATATGATAAAGCAAATATCAGGAAAGCAGCTTTGCAAAATCCTATTGAAACACCGGTTTCATTTTCGGGGTCATAGGGGTGAGTAGCTTTCTGCCTGTTTTTGGACTGGAGTATTTCTCTTGTAGGCTGCACTAAGTTCATTTTTCCATTTTCGTACTTCTTACACGATGCAGCTTTTTGGGATACCACAAAATGGTTCAGGTCTCTGGCATCCATGACAAAGTTACTTTGCTGTATCTATCTAGCCAGTTGCTTAAGGGATTGTTTGCAGTTTCAGACTGTTTCACATGAATTGTAGACTTCAGAGCCTTGGAAGCAGCCTGGCTATCAGACGCAATAAATATTCTGGCTTCGTTGAGGCACTCTTGTGCACAAACATCTATTGCTAATAGTTCTGCTTGAAATATTGTTGGAGTGTTTCCCAGGGCTGTTGATTTGACCCATCAGTGTAGTAAATGAGGGCTCCTCCCGTAATTAGAGCGATTTCTTTTTGTGTTAACTCACGATTTCAATTTGGGTTGACTAAACATTGTTTATCTACGACCACCATTAAAATTAAATGTTAAATATTAAACATTAAATGTTAAATTGTTAAATATTTAAAAAATGGTCGAAAATAGTCAATATAATTGTCCAAATTTTTGAAAGTTGTCAAAAATGGTCAATAATTATCAGAAACTGTCAAAAATGGTCAAGAATTGTTAAAATTTTGAAAAATGGTCAAAAATTGTTAAAATTTTGAAGAAATGGTCAATAATTATGAAAAACTGTCAAAAATGGTCAATAATTATGAAAAACTGTCAAAAATGGTCAATAATTGTTGAAAATTGTCAAAATTTTTGAAAAATTGTCAAAAATGGTCCATAATTGTAAGAAACTATCAATAATTGTTAAAATTTGGAAAAATGGTCAAAAATTGACAATATTTTGAAAAAATAGTCAATAATTATGAAAAACTGTCAATAATATTCAATAATTGTTAAAAATTGTCAAAATTTTTGAAAAATTGTCAATAATTGTCAGAACCTGTCAAAAATGCTCAAAAATTGTCAAAAATGGTCAATAATTGTTAAAACTTGGAAAAATGGTCTAAAATGGTCAAAATTTTTGAAAAATTGTCAAAAATGATCAATAATTGTCAAAACTATCAAAATTGGTCAATAATTGTCGAAGAAGGTCAATAATTGTTAAAATTTGAAAAAATGGTCTAAAATGGTCAAAACTTGGTCAGTTCTTTCATTGTAATCCATAATGTGCTTCTACGTATACTCATATGAGGACGTCTTCTTCAAAGGGCTGTAGCTCTCTTAGGAAGCATTTTCGGATTAAGGTAATTTGAGCTAAATCGACTTAACATCACCTCTAGTAACTGTAGTTTCCGTTTGGCAGGAGAGTTTCTGGACATTCTGTATTTAGTATACATATCTATTGATTTTAGAACTTTGTCCGATGTTTGAATTTTTGAAGCTTGCTTCTTATTGCACGACATAGGACTTTTGGGAAGGCTAGTGAACTCGTAAAACGTGTAACCGCTACGAAAAAGACCGTCACGCAACAGTGTTGCCAGATTTCTGAATAATCCACTAATCCAATGAAATTTAAATTGAAGCTTCTTATTGCACGACATAAGACTTTTGGGAAGGCTAGTCAAAAATTGTCAAAAATTTGGAAAAATGGTCAATAATTGTCAAAAACTTTGAAAAAATGGTTAATAATTGCCAAATATTTTCAAAAATTGTCAAAAATTTGGAAAAATGGTCGATAATGGTCAAAAATGGTCAAAAATGGTCAAAAATGGTCAAAAATGGTCAAAAATGGTCAAAAATGGTCAAAAATGGTCAAAAATGGTCAAAAATGGTCAAAAATGGTCAAAAATGGTCAAAAATGGTCAAAAATGGTCAAAAATGGTCAAAAATGGTCAAAAATGGTCAAAAATGGTCAAAAATGGTCAAAAATGGTCAAAAATGGTCAAAAATGGTCAAAAATGGTCAAAAATGGTCAAAAATGGTCAAAAATGGTCAAAAATGGTCGAAAATGGTCAAAAATGGTCAAAAATGGTCAAAAATGGTCAAAAATGGTCAATATTTGTAAAAATCTTGAAAAAATGGTCTATAATTGTCAAATTTTTTGAAAAATGGTTAAAATTTTTAAAAAATTATCAAAAATAGTCAATAATTGTCAAAGACGGTCAATAATTGTCAAAAATTGTTAAAATTTTGAAAAATAGTAAAAAATTGTTAAAATTTTGAAAAATAGTAAAAAATTGTTAAAATTTTGAATAATGGTCAAAAATTGTCAAAAATGATCAAAAATGATCAAAAATGATCAAAAATGGTCAAAAATGGTCAAAAATGGTCAAAAATGGTCAAAAATGGTCGAAAATGGTCAAAAATGGTCAATATTTGTAAAAATTTTGAAAAAATGGTCAATAATTGTCAAAATTTTTGAAAAATTGTCAAAAATTATCAATTATTGTCAAAACTGTCAAAATTGGTCAATAATTGTCAAAAATGGTCAGTAACTGTTAAAATTTGGAAAAATGGTCATTAATTATAAAAAACTGTCAAAAATGGTCAATAATTGTTGAAAATTCTCAAATTTTTTGAAAAATTGTCAATAATTGTAAGAAACTATCAAAAATGATCAATAATTGTTAAAATTTGTGAAAATGGTCAAAAATTGTCAATATTTTGAAAAAATGGTCAATAATTATGAAAAACTGTCAAAAATGGTCAATCATTGTTAAAAACTGTCAAAATTTTTGAAAAATGGTCAAAATTTTTGAAAAATTGTCAATAATTGTCAGAACCTGTCAAAAATGCTCAAAAATTGTCAAAAATGGTCAATAATTGTTAAAACTTGGAAAAATGGTCTAAAATGGTCAAAATTTTTGAAAAATTGTCAAAAATGATCAATAATTGTCAAAACTATCAAAACTGGTCAATAATTGTCGAAAATGGTCAATAATTGTTAAAATTTGGAAATATGGTCTAAAACGGTCAAAATTTTTGAAAAATTGTCAAAAATGATCAATAATTGTCAAAATTGGTCAATAATTGTCAAAAATGGTCAATAAGTATTAAAATTTGAAAAAATGGTCATTATTTTTTTAAATGATCAAAAATTGTCAAAATTTTTTTAAAAATGGTCAAAATTTTCGAAAAATGTTCATTTTATTGTGCATAAGAAGCAAGCTTCTGTCGGCGGTCCGACGACCGCTCACCTTCTTTTTGGTTGGTGTAACACTAAAAAAATTGAAAATTAGACGGAAAAACACAATTATTAAAAAGAGAGGTTATGTAATATATAATTAAGGGAAATTATTTTTAATGTGGTCGTAGATAAAACATTGTATGATACTCATGCGTGAATTGCTTTTGCGCACTCGTTGCGAAAAAGGCACTAGCTACGCTCGTGCCTTTCATTTTCGCAACTTGTGCGCAAAAGTATCACTTCACGCACTTGTATCATAAATAACTATTATAATTTCCTTTGCATCAGCAGATACGTGTTTTCTGTCGTTCGGCGGGGTTATTCGCCAAGATACACCGGAGTAACAAATATTTTTCATGATTATCACACACTAAATAAGAGAAATAACAATAATTACTGAGCTTAAAACAAAATGTATTATTAAATACGGACCGTGATTTACATAAATATTATTTCATTATTTGTAAATGGCTACCCTTGAATAATCCGTTCTAGTCACTTCTCTATTAGTATGAACAGACTTTACAATTCGATTTATGAATGTGAGGTCGGAGTTGACTCGCTCTTGCATGTCTTCAGAGCCAGAGCACACACAAACAATCGCTAAATTGGTATGAATTAATTCACGAGGTGAAAAAGTGTCAGCTGTTACTTTTCTCTGACTTGGAGGAAGATTTTTAGTCACAATTTTCTTTATTTCAGAGATGCTAAGTTCAGTTGAAGACGTTGACAGCCGGCCAGAGTAAGGCAAACCTTCTACCACATCTCAACCGCTGTACCACTCCAACGCTTATGTTTTTGATGAACTCAATTCACCTTAAGCTGCATGTACCATTTTGAGCATTGCGGTATACGAAATTCTATTTGTAATCTAAAATTTAAGGCAGATTCTTATTTTTTTATTTTTATTCATTGTGAAAATCTCAAAACATATTCAAAATAAACTGACAAAATGAATAATGGCAGTCAAACTCCGCAGGGCAGTTGTACCAGCTTATCGAAAAAATAGTATAGATAGACTCCGTTTCAAGTAAGAAGAACTCACTTGAAGTTGCAGTCGTATGCGCGAAGTTGTTGTCAAAACCAGCGCCATATTGTAAAATTGACATTCGACTTCAAATCAGTAACATAACGTTTTTACTCTTTCGGGCTCGATAAAAGTTGCAACGTTTTTGAGAATCTGTCGACCTTGACTGTGGATAATTTTTCCTTTAACACCAACCAACGTCTTAAAATTTTCAAATTCATAAATATTCGACAGTAAATGATTGCTTCAAACACAACCTCAAATGTCAATAATAAAATGGCTGTCGGCATGAAACGGTCGTTACGAGGCGACATAAATAAACAAGACCGATTTTGGTTTCTGCGCAAGTCAGTTGGCAAACTTCAAGTGGCTTTTTCATATGTGAAACGGAGTCTACTGTTTCACAAGGGCAGAAAATGAGCTTTAGCATTCCCAGACTATAAAATGCCCTTGGGCTACAAAACAATATTTTTGGTGTTCATATGTTTGGCTTTCCGGTAAGGTAGGCGAAAAAATAATTTGGACCATCTCTTTAAGCGGGATTTTCAAATGATCGACTCCCGGTATATTTTTGACAGAATATATTTATTGAAGGAATGATTGTGAAGCAGCTTCTCCGAGCTTATTGTTATATCTAGCCATTTCCTCGAGACTCAACTACAGCATCAAGCTGTCAGTCAAGGTCAACGACGGCATTAGCTTTACAGAGGACTATGGGAAATGAAATTATAAAGTGATATCGATTGAATACTAAGAACATAGAACTCGAAGAAGGACGACTTAAAGTATTTAAAGCAGGTCTTTATTGGCCCAATACACAGATTGGCACATATTTTCTTGATTCAAAATGGAAAATAATAACAGACTTTGATAAAACGATGTTCTAATTACTTCCATTCTGAGATCTTAGTATGAAATATGTAGGAGCCAATTTCCAACAAAATAGTATATCAGGGATAAGTCTGAGCCGTGAGTCAATAACAGTTACCAAGTGTACTTAAAGTTTATAATCAGTTGACTAACGGACTTACCAAAACCCTTGTAAGGGGCATGTTCAATATCAATTAATGTATGAAATACGTTGAATTTATCTATTAAATCGACAAAGTTGTAACCGCCAAAGTAAATCTCTTAAAGGTCTGCTAAGACCATATGGGACTCCAGGAAGTTGAGGCCGGCGAGCGGGTTTCGTTCAAATCCCCAAAATCCAATTTATTGATATTCTACTGCAATAACAAGGTCTAAACTAGTTCCGAATCCTCTGGAATGAGATTGAATCAAGAAAATGTATTCATCCGGATGTATCGTACGAGCCGTCAATTTTACATCCTGAAACATAATTTATTTTAAGATAATATTAAGGGAACATTCATTATTCATTTGAAAACGGTAATACTTTATTTATAGCATACAGGGTAGATTTGAAAACTAACCAATAATGTAAAATTGGGTTATTATATGAATAAATTTATACAGTACATGGAAGGAGCTCTGGTCAAAGGGAATTTCAGCAAGTGCCATAAGGACCATGTATTAAAAATAAGCAAGTATATTTGGTGAGAATAAGAGTGTAACGCTTTTTTTCAATTTAACTATATTATTCAACTGATTAACATTAATCCAAGAAAACGAAATAAATAAAGTAATCAAGGATTAAATATTATTATGTCTATACACTGTTAAAACTTATAATTGACTTAATCCCGAGAACGAAAATTGAAGCAAAACAATTAATTTTAAATTAAAAATAACAGCTAATAGGCATGATGACTGATTTTGAAAAACTGTTCCACGATCTTGGCACGTATAAGCTTTATCCAAAAAATGTTGTTTCTTGAAAAAATAAAGGTTTTAAAAGAGAAATTTACGTACAATTCAAATTTCGCACCAAAACGATAGGAGAGTAATGGCATCTGTCTATGAAATCACACTTCTGTAAATACTTCAAATATTTCACAGTTCGCAAATTAAAAATACATTTTTAGTACGGAATGTATTTAAGCTTCATAAGATCCATCTTTATAAAACTAGAAGCCGTACAGATAGCGTCCGGAGGAAGGCGTAGAGGACAGAATCCCTCTGAAACGAGCACGACGGATAGATGGACTTCACGTCACAAGTGACGCCCATCAAGACGATCTAGAAAGAGCAGAGAAAAGAAGCCGTCCAGAGAAATGGAAGAGAGGAGTATGGACCAAGCCATCAAAGAAAACAAGAAGACAACGAACAAGCCACCATCTGTCATCCTCCAGAGCGTTCATGTAACGTTAATTTCGTTCACTTCACTTCCCTCGATTGAATTAATAAATTATCGTATGGGCGGCGAATAGCCAGTCCTTTCTCATACCCAACACCAAGAAATGTTTCAAGGCTGAATATATTTACTGTCGACGAGAGTCGAAATCAACGTTTCTATGCGCGCTGATCGAGGTCCGTCTGTCGGGAAGATAGTCACGTCTATATTGAAATTCCCACTTCGATCTCGTGTCTCTTCTTCTACCAATTATAAATCAAATATGAATCAAGAATTCACTACTGAAAGGTAAATTCCTTTCCTGGTCAAAGCGTATGAGCGTGACACGAACATGAGACGTAAGTCGGTGGTCGTTCACATGATTTCGTGTATTTAAACAAGTGGCAAAGGGGTTTCGTTCTTCTTTTCCGGCGAACATGTGATATTGAGCCTTTCTGGCTTAACTTATCTTATCTTAGAAGTGCATTCATTTGAGGGGTAAGTCATTTCGCTCCTTTCTTAATAGCTTCTACCTTCCTATCTTTATTATGCAGCAATGTCATTCCAGTGCCAGGAATAATATATATATCGATATGAATTTGTTTTTTTTCTTTCAGTTTTTTTATATTATCTTTGAATATATTTCAAACCTATTTAAAAATATATACGTATTTAAAATATGTATGTATTTACCGGTGCAAAATCGGTTATTCGATTTTATCGTTTTCATTTATTTATTTCATTTATTGCTTTCTTTGAGTATTTCTTTTATCTAAAAAAATACAGGATG
Organism: Lochmaea crataegi; assembly: GCA_947563755.1. Taxonomy (NCBI): domain Eukaryota; kingdom Metazoa; phylum Arthropoda; class Insecta; order Coleoptera; family Chrysomelidae; genus Lochmaea; species Lochmaea crataegi. The sequence goes on from OX387423.1 coordinate 78,690,143, forward strand.
TATGAACCACGTTGTCAAATAATTTTCTTCAACATTAAATATTATCTGTACTGTAATATCATACTTCAATACTTCAGACATCCTGGATTTTAGTTAAATTGGAAAATTGTTCCTGATACTATATTTGTTCCCCAGCACTTTACCTGGGACACTTTACCTAGAGCACTTTACCTGGGACACTTTACCTGGAGGAGCACTTTATCCGGGATACTTTACCTGGAGCACTTTACCTGGGACACTTTACCTGGGACACTTTACCTGGGACACTTTACCTGAGACACTTTACCTGGAATACTTTATCCGGGACTTCAAGTTTTCCGACAACTTCTCTACAAGTGTATCTACAACAACAAGAAGAACAGGGAAGTACAATAGTTCCTGCTCTCCAACACAACATATGTCGTCATCCAATAACTAGTCAATTTTTTTTATTTTTTTTTATTTCATATTTTTTTTGAAAATATACAACTTGTAAATTTAATAACGTTGTTCATATAGTTTTTTCCCTTCCAATCTTCCAGGATTTGTCGCTATAATGCAGATGTGAATAACAAATAAACTAGTATTATTCAGAGTGGCGCCCACTTACCTTTCCTAATTTTCATAATTTATCTTTATTTCACCTTAAATAAATTTCAAGTAGAATTACCCGAGAACCAGTAAGACTACCCTCTGAATTTATACTAGTTTGGTCTCAGAATCTACACCTGATGTGCTCTCTAAACTGAGTAGCCGTTTCATTCACCACTGGAGCTCTATACACTGACTAAGAATAAAGACACTATCCAAGACAGGGTTGGAGTGAAGATCACCTGCGAAGAACCCAAAGACTACAGAAACCTAATCAGGAACCAGAACGAAGAAAGAAAATAAGTGGAATGGTACACATAATGCCAAGAGAACAGAAGAAAGGAAGGATGTTACGTTAATTTAGAACGATTGATAAGAATCGTATGGGCGGCGAATAGCCAGTCCTATCTAATTGCCAACACCGAGAAATGTTCCGGGGCTGAATACAGTTACTGTCGATAAAGAGTCGAAATCAACGTTTTAATACGGGCCGAACGAGTTCCGTCTGTGGTGAAAATAGCCACAGCTATTTGTTAGTCCCCATTTCGACATCGTTCTTAACTCTTTTTCTATCAATTATTAATTAAATGTGAATTAAGAATTCACTATTGATATGTAAATTCCTTTCCTGGTCAAAGCGTCTGAGCTTGACATGAATATGAGACGTAAGTCTATTATCTCTCATATGATTTCGTGTATTTAAACAGGGGCAAAGAGGTTTCGTTCTCCTTTCCTGTGAACATGTGCTACTGAAGCCAAACTTTATCTTATCTTTAAAAAGTGCATTCATGTGAATGGTAAGTTATTTCGCTTAAATGTATGTTAACTATTCTTTATCATTTTACTTTCCGCCTACATAGTAGTTTTCCACTTTCATTTTTTTTATTATTTAGCAATGTGTCGTTCCAGTACCAGGAATATTATATCGATATGTTTTTTTTTGGTTCTTTCATATTTCTTTTCATATTATCTTTGAATATATTTGAAGATATTTCAAACCTTTTTAAAATATATACATATTTAATGTCTATATTTACCGGTATAGAATAAATTATTTGATTTTATTGTTTTTTTATTTGATCTCTTCGATTATTTTTTTTTATTAAAATTCAGGATGTATGAACCACGTTTTTAAATAAATTTTATTTAAATTGTATGTTAACTGCTTAATTTTCACTTTAATCTAAATCTTCAGATATCCTGCATTTTATTCCATTCTGGTAATTTTTTTTCTGAGACAATTGTTATTTCCAGCACTTTGTTCTGTCCTGAACTTTGGAATTTTGTTCTGTCTGGAACTGTCAAGCACTTTGTCAACCATCTCATAGTATATAATAACCTTAAGACTTTCCTGCGGTTTCCTGAGAAGAAGACAATATGATTCTCTCAATTATGGAGATCCCAAGATAGTAGAAGAGGAACAGGAAAGTACCTCTCCATTATCATTACCAGATCAACATAGGAAAAAATTGTCCATAAATAACTAGAGATCATTTTTTTAAATTTATTATTTTTGTCAAATCGTCATTTACACTTTATTTAAATTATACTATTGTAAATTTAATAACGTTGTTCGTATTTATCACCTTCCAAGATTCCAGGGTTTATCGATTGATAAAGTTGATGTGAAACTGTAAAACTAGTAGTATTCAGGGTGGCGCCCTCTTAACTTATTCGCTTCACTTAACGTAACTTAAATTCAAGTAGGGTTACCCGAGAACCGGTAAGACCTTCTCCTTAAATTACTATTAGCTCTGGTCTAGAATCTACGCCTGAGGTGCTCTTTTCCTGAGCAGTCTGACGCCCAACTAAAAGAGTTACAAGGACTGACGAACAGCGAAGACACCAACGAAATACGAGAGGAAATCGAGAAGGAATGAGTCCGGATCAGCAAAATCCACTCTAGGTACGGCGAAAGAAAACCACAGTCCATCTACATTGTGGAGTTAGAGGTAGAGGTAGAAGAAAAAGAGAAGATCAAGAAGACTCAACACATCCAGCACGTGGGGATAAGATGGGAAGAACAACGAAGAGAAAATGGACCGACGCAGTGCTACAACTGACAGAGACTCCACCACGGACAGGCGACATGCACCAAGTTCCTCAAGTGCGGAGGATCACACCGTTCCAACGAGTACCCCTAAATACAAAGTATCCCCGAAATACATGCTATTAATTGGAAAGTAAGTACAGAACACAAAAATATTGTTAGTTCTTATAATTAAAAAAAAATTCCTACTGGCTTTTGTTACTGAGTTTTCTAAACCATAGTGCTTCTTTTGAAGTTTAAAGCAAATTTACATTTTATTATGGATTACATTACTTCACTACTAGACTTTCTGGGTAAGAAGAGGGTATTTGATCAATTTATATTCATCAATGATTAAGTGCGATGGTGGTGTAATGGTCAGCATAGTTGCCTTCCAAGCAGTTGATCCGGGTTCGATTCCCGGCCATCGCAATTTTTTTTATTTTTTATTTTATTCATCTATGTTAATTCTATTACATATGCAGGAAAAAAATTTATTTTTAAAAGTATAAGTAATTGCAAAATAATAATCGTTGATTGCACATTCATATCGTCGCCAGACTGTGAATACCTCCAAAAGTCAATTTTACAGGAGAACCAAAAAACATTTTTATCACTAGATATTAAAGTAATATCGTAATTTTCTCATGATTTGTAATATATAGCAATGTATTTATTAAGTTATACTCGATTCCTTGCTGATTGGTGATATTTTCAATGAAAATCGGAAAAAGTGTTACTTTGGAGATATTGCTCATTCCAGACCAGAACACATTGGAGATATTCCAGCTCACATAGAATTATTATCACTGTTTGTTATTTCAATTTGAAGATAAATAGAATGCAACTCAGTTACAAAAACTAATAGTTTCCTAAAGTCGACTTTATTATGTTGAAGAAAAATATAAATTAACATAATTTTTATTTATTTTTCTTCTTCTCATAGGGCAACGAGTCATAAAATGAGTGATGGTCAACCTCAATGACAATCTTCATTTCTTGTAGATGTTGATACTTCTCATAAGAAATTGTAGGTTGTTTTTTATAAAGGGGTGTTTTATAAACTGACATGTTTTGACAATCACGTCTATGGGGCATAATATTCCAATCCTCAGAATAGTCCAATGTGAACCAAACATCTCCACTAGGTGAATATTTCAATTGCCTTATATCAACAACCACAGGATCACCTGTTTTTTTTCCTGGTCTGATGGAAGGAAAATTGTGTGCAATTTCATACTGCTTGAAAAATTTATAATCTAGTGATTTAATGCAATAAAGTTTATGGGTGGAATAAAATAGTGTTCCAGGGTGGAGTGAACGGAATCTGCTTCCATCATCGTATGACCCTTCTCTAAGTAAAGTTGCTGAATAGATATATCTTTCTCTTTTTCAAAATCACTAAGGGCATTGGCTAATGTTTTGTTTCTATTTTGATAGTTGCAGCCGTCTGATATCGGAATAACTGATTTGAAATTAGGTGGGATGTGACTGAGATAATCTATTAAACAAGATGTGAATTCATTACATGTCACACCACCACTAGCTTCATGCTAAATATATAAAGAAACATTTTTATCATTCAGTGCATATATCGTAAAATAGTGGAGGTGTAATTTCATTTTATAATAGCTCTGGGATGCTAATACTTTTGGACATGTCAGGACACTCTGCAGATCCAAAGTAACAACTAACGTGTCAGGATGCTCCATGGCCATATTTTTAATTTTTGTTTTGCTGCTCTACCTGCCTTCTCCTTATCTCGATGTTTCTCATACTCATTTTGGGAGACAGTTCCAACTTTGAATCCAACGCATGTGTCGCATTGAGGTTTATGAACTGAAATTTTCTCTGATTTTAGATCAGATTTGAATAATTTCAGATTCACAGGATTTTTATTTTTTTCTATACAACTTTCCTTGTAAATTTTGAACATGTTTTGCTTGGATATAAAAGTATTATCCTCATAATTCATTTTTGAAGTTGCCCTGCAATAATGAGCTGGAACTCTGGGTATTTCATCAAGCCATAGTTTGGCAGAATCTCCTCTTTCTTTTTTATTGACTACTCGAACCAATCGTGCTCTTTTCGTGGCTGATAGATTAGGAATTTCTTCCAGTTTTCTTTTTGGGGTAATTACTGCACTCTCATCTGATGTAGATGTATTGATATGTTTATCTGGCCTAGTCCAACGTTTCAAAGTATCTTCCCCTAGACTGAGAGTATTCAAAAATAGTACTCTACAAACTTTGATACGCTCTCCACTTGATGTTTTTAGGAAATAATCTGACCCACACTTTTCTTCAATGCCGCCTCACCTTCTCTTTCCTGTACAGATTTCCTTCTATGTTTTACTTGTCTTGTTTCAACAAGCCCTTTGACATAAATTTTCTTTTCATTCCATGACGATAATTTCCAGTAATATTCGAAAATACTTATATTTTCAGAAATAAGATGACACCTGAATGAAGTTTTATAAAACTTTTCTTTCTGGTCACATGCTTACACCTCTCTTTCATTTTTCTTCCTTACCTTGTGCAATCATGTGTTATTACTTTTTCTTTGTCTCTTTTATAGCCAACATACGATTTTCCTTTCAATCTCCGTGATGCGGTTTCCTTCCTCTTCCTTGTGATAATTCCTTTTGTCTTCAACTTTTCTATCTCCATTCCCTCATTCAGATCATTCACGAATTCCTCATTATTCATTTCTTCTTCCTCTGCTGGAATAATTTCGGGAACTTCTTCCATATTAATCTGTATGTTTTCAGAATCTTCCAACAATTCAGTATCATGTATCTCTTCAGTTTCTGGTGTGAATTCATTATTATTTTCTAATGTGAGGATATCCTTTTGGGTTAATTTTAATTCTTGTAATGACTTTTCAGTTTCTAGTTGTAAGATTGTAATTATTCCCGCTTCTGTATCTTTACTGAAACTTCTACTGATCTCCTCTCTAGTCACTGTTTGGGATGCAGTATTGTTCATAATATTCTCAACTTCCAAACATTTTTCACTGATAAGGAATGAGATATTTATAAAATCAACTGATCAACTGAAATATCTAGTTGAGAACATACCTATTGATTGTATCATGAGAAGTTACCGTTTCCATAATCAATGAAGGTATCTACCTGCACAGTACACACTTCTTGCCGAATCAATTCAAAATGAAATTAAAGTGAGGTTAGCAGTTTGACATTTGTGTCGTAATATCTCCTTCGTGCATACATGGTATGTCGAAATATCTCCAATGTGCTATTATAAATCTGATATAAACACATGGGATATATTTCCCAAAAAATGAAATACCTCCATTGTTAATGTTGTCACACTGAATTTTTTTACATCCTAATATTTGAATTCTGTTACATTGGAGAAATAAATTTAATTTTTTTCTGCAAGTTTGGCGATTCCATATCATTTCGGATGTATTACGAACTTGTGAGGAATACTAATAGAATTCTCCATGTGAATTCATCTCATTTCACATATTTTTGTTACATTGGAGGTATTCGCAGCCAGGCGACGATATGACAAATATCATCTTTGTACAAAATTGGGTATTTTTTTTTATACTTCCTTATCTAATAAAAATTTCTACTACAATTCAGAAGGTTTTTCGAAAAAGAAACAAATACTCAGACTTTGAAGACTATCTTTACTGCTGATTTAGTTAAATTTGGAACTAGAGATGGCGTTATCTACGGCGTTGTGGTTTTCTCCTTACCAAAATAAAATCTTCACGCTGTCTGGCTTTGATACAGAAGAAACCGAAGCATATACTTTGCACTGACGCAGATGTTGGCAGTTATTATTTATTCACAGCCACACTGGAATTTAAAACGTATAAAAAAAATCAAAGAATTACCATCTCTAATTGAAATTGGCAAGTGAAAAAACTGGAGCGACTGAAGAATCCATTTTACTTGCAAATTATCCAGCAAATTAAGCAATTAACTCTAAAATTGTGAATAATTAATTTTGACATGCCGAAGAGAGGAAGCAAAGAAACCCCAAATTTCAAATTTAGATCTTAAACGACTATGGACGGACTAAACAAAGCGCTATAAAGTTCCTTGAGGGGTTGAGAGACTTCCGGAAGTTTATAATACACAATTCGAAATAATAACGATTTTAATTTTAATTAAAATTTTTAATAGTTATTCGGAGGCCAAAGATATAACTTTTAGTTTAATGTAATGTAAAGTTTCATATAGGCACGGAGAACAAAGCTTAAATTATAATTATTAAAAACTTGTAAATATATAAATTTAAGCCACTAGAGTTTTTAAATTTTCCATTTGAGCTGATGAAAATGTTACAAAATCTTAGCTTATCATTAAATAAATTTGGCTGAAATTTTCTTTAGGGCCGGCAAACAGCATTAGACGCGAATTAAGGGTTCGTTCACTAAAAGCTACTTTTTAAAAAGACTTTATTATAATTAATGATAAACCTTGTTTTACTTACAAATACGAACTAACTAGATATTGTATTTCAACTTCGTTTATACAGTATGGTGCAAATGAAAGGAATAAATTCGTTATTTCGTAAACCGGTGACATTAAGGAAAAATCCTGAAACCCATCGATTTCTATTTTTATAAAGGCTAATCGTAGGTATACTTTTTTATTTTTGACGTCATCTATGTGAGCGTGATGACATCATCGCTAAAATTTTTAAATGGAAATGTGGGTGTTGTCATACATTATATTAAAGGTCTTTTAAATACCTATTTAGCCATATCAATATATAACGAAACCTAAATTAAGTGCTCAAGACGAAGAGTTAAAGGCTAAACCCCTAAGCAATCGTCAGGCAAATCTATGGGTAGAGCGCTGGATGATCCAAACAGGCTTATCTCAAAGTCAATAGAAGACAAAGAGGGAGCATTTAATAATGTAATTGGTTAATGCAATGAATAGACGGGGGACATCCACAACAATATGTCGATGGATAAAGGCAACTCTGGAGGATAGGATAATAAGCTCCACTCTGGGGCAAGTCACCATCAAGGCAAGGAGGGGTGGAGGATTTCCACATGGAGGAGAGCTATCTCCTCTACTATGGGCAACCTTAGTAGACGACCTCTTCACAGAACTGTCCTCAGCAGATTTTTACTGTCTTGGATACGCAGACGATATCGCTATTGTAGTCAGAGGCAAGTTTGCTGGGGTGATATCGGAGAGAATGCAAACAGCCTTAAGTATAGTTGATATAATTGGTGCATACAAGAGAGGCTGAATAAAGAATTAATGTATATATTTAATAAATTAGGAATTAACGAATTTAACTTTTCCATCCCCTGAAGAAGTTTTGTAAGGGACGAACAAAACTGATGATGGTTCTTCCTGGGAGGTATTTGGTTCTGTAGCTTGGTTGGTCCGAGATTGCTGGTACTTGTAGTATCCAAATAGTAGGCATATAGTTACCAATATGTATACGGGGGTCATCCAAAAGTATGTGGTGGTTTTTCATAAAAAAGAGGTTGCAGCTGTTGTTCTTCCTGGGTTAGCTCATAGAGTTTGTCTAGAGGAATTTTCTCCAGGTTTAGTGGTTTGGTTTTGATTAGCTGGTTTTGTTGTTTTGTTCTAACTTTTGGAAAGATTAGGACTTCTTATTTTATCGTTATTTTAGAATTTATAAAGTAGTCATCGTGGGTTCTAAGCTCGCAGTCGGTCGGGATTTCAATCAGATATGTTTCTTGGAGTATCAGTATTTTAGATGTTAGGCAGTGTGTTGAGATTTTTCTAGGTTGCGGGAGCACCACTATGTTGAAGGCTTAGGACATCTCTTGGATGATGGACTGATTGACAGAAACTGGATTATGTTTACATGGAGCCTCTTCATTTGTATGTTGCAAAATGTGATTAGTGCAATACTGTGTTTTTGTATTTTCCTGAAGTAGTTTTTCTTTGTATATATAACCTAAACTAGTTTGTTTGCACGGTGTTCCCATGTTTTGGAAAATTTCGTTATTTGAAGGCAAATAAGGTGCAGGTGGAATTATTGTTGTTTGTTTTTTCGAAGGAATTGCGAAGAGGTGGTAGTAGGAAAATGTCAGATGAATATTATGGAATGATTTGCGGAATTATGTTTATTATGTCATAGTATTTGAAAAGATTTTCTTCACGTGTGAATAGCAGTATGGAAGATGATGCTCTCTATCATCTTCTGAACTACCTATTTTAGCTCTTCAGGTTTGATCAGGCTACTATGTACGACATTTATTCTTGCGAACGTGATTGCTACTTCTAGGTCGCTTAGAATCTGGTTTACGACTTGTAGCGCAAGGTTCAGCTGATCTAGTATATTTCTTACTTCCATGTAGTCATTGAAATCGAATACAAATGTGTTGAATTCGGAAAAGCTTCTATTTATTTCAATAGCAATCGTTTCTTGGTTATGAGTTAATGCGAGACTGTTTTATTATAATTAGCCATAATTTCTTTATTCAGACTGATATGACGATTTATTTCAGTAATTATGTTATCTTGGTTATTCATTAGGGTAGAGATGGCTTGGTTATATTTTTCAGCATCTTCTTGGTCCAAGTTTCCAGATATGCATATAATGATACTTCCTAGTCCGTTAATATTTTCCTCTTTTTCGTTCAAATGATGGATAGATAGATTAGAGTTTTTTAGATACTGCTGCTAATGTTTATTGTAAATTTTCAAAATAAGGGTGGACGTCCTTCATGAATAGCTTTCGTAACTTCTTAATATTGTGTCTGTGGAATTTCTATTTCTACAAGTCTAGGAATATTAACTTTTACCTTTGAGGAGAGGGGGTCATAGAGGAGGGAGATTAAGGAGAGCGGGAGAATTTACTCGTGAAATGGGAATGGGAAGGTTTTGGAGGTTCAGAGAATTTAGTCGTATCAGTGGATCTTCTTTTTGGTCTGAATTTGACATAACTATGCTTACAGTGTGATGATGTTGCTTAGTTGCATGCTGTTGGTCGCTAATTTCTTCTTAGAGTTGCACCCACTTTATTTTAAAACTATTGCGGCACTTAATTTTTATGATTTTTAATTTACTTTATTTTAAAAATATCCCTTCAACTATTCACTTTTTGTTAGTACTCACTCTTCCCGCTTAACTTTAAAGTTAGTTAGGTACACTATTCTTGTTACTTTATTCTTTTTCACAGAATTTTATTTATTTATTTTTTGTTTGTTCTTCTTACTTTATTAAGTTGTAATCTTCGGATAATTTTTATCTGACTGCGCCAATTAAGGGTTGCTTCACTAATAGAGACTTTTTAAAAAGACTTTATTATAAGTAATGATAAACCCTGTTTTACTTACAAATACGAACGAACTAGATATTGCATTGCAACTTCGTTTATATAGTAATAAAATATGCAGATAAAATATTTATATACACTATTTAATAAGCTAAATATTGTTGGCTGGCCTAAATAAAAAATTAAGAGTATTCCTAATGTATATATTTAATAATTAGGAATTAACTTAACTAAGCTTATTTTCCCGACCGACACCCCCCACTATTTAGAGTTCTGTCAATTTCTTCAAAATCATAACCTTATTTTTTCTTGGTTAAAACAGATCATTGGTTAATTTATAAAGGCTGAGGTGCCGAGGTTCCTAAGCCTCTGACTGGTGGTGGTGAATCAATCAATCAAGATAATTACATTGAACCCATGCTGTCAGTTTACAATAAATTGAGAGAAAATAGATTCACCCTAATATTTCTTGATTTCACAATATATAGTTACATTTGAAGAATTTTTGTGTATGTATGTACGAGAGCTTATTTTCCCGACCGGCACCTCCCTAGGAGCTCTAGTAATTAATCGAGAAGGGCAAGGAAAATGATTGAAGAAACTATACAACTGCAATTTACGCGGCCATTTTTTCAACACTGTATACCTCCTTCAATCATTTTCCTTGCCCTTCTCGATTAATTACTAGAGCTCCTAAATAGTGGGAGGTGCCGGTCGGGAAAATAAACTCTCGTACATACATACAAAAAAATTCTTTAAATGTAATTGTATCTTGTGAAATCAAGAAATATTAGGGTGAATCTATTTTCTCTCAATTTATTGTAAACTGACAGCATGGGTTCAATGTAATTATCTTGATTGATTGACCACCACCAGTCAGAGGCTTAGAGACCTCGGCACCTCAGCCTTTAGGCTTTTTGGTGCTCTTGATTATACCGTTCATGTGAAGAGACCAGTAGTCCTTATCAGGCTCAACAGTCTTTTCACTAGGTCCTTCTTGGAGAAGTCCTCCCTCGGATACCCTAGTACTAGGAGTTTATATCTCTAATGAGACAGTGCTCTACATTCGAAGATAATATGAGAGGCTGTCTCCTCCTCTCCCATGCACAACCAACAGATAGGTTCCTCCCTATATATGCCAATTGTATGCATGTGCTACCTTAGGGTACAGTGACCGGTGAGTAATCCCATCACTTTCCTTATCTGGCCCCTGCTAAGGTTTAGTATTTCGTTAGTCAGCGACTCCGAGGGTTTTTTGACCAAGAGTTTGCTGTGTTCCTGTTTTGGCATGTGTCTCCAGTATGTCCGATGTTTGGATTGAATCCACCGAGATGTACAACCACGTGCAGCACATTTTGATATTCCAAATACTGGTTCAGCACCAGTGAATGCAGATCCTAGAGTGTCTGCCTTTTCATTGCCTACAATACCCTTGTGCCCCGGGACCCACTTAAGGGCCACTCTATTGTGGTTTGCCAGGGTTAAAAGTTTTTGAAGGCAGTCCCAGACCAGTCTAGATCTAATCTGAGGACATGCTAAAGATTTCAGAGCTGCCTGACTATCTGGGAGTATGAGGATATTTTGGCCTCTATACCCCCTTTCGATGTTCATTTGCAAACACGTGTCGATAGCGTAGATTTCTGCCTGGAACACAGATGCAAAATTCCCCAACGATGCGTGGACATTGCACCTTGGTCTGGCACCATGGACTCCAGCTCCTGTTCCTTTGTGAGTTTTAGATCCGTCTGTGTACCATATCTACGTTCCTTCCTGATTTAATGCTTCCAGCCCATCCCAGTTAGCTGGATATGGTAAGGTTGGTTGTCGTTAATTGTTACCAACATGTTATCATTTCTCACTTCAAGAAGAAAACAATAAACAACAAATTGACTATTCACTATTAGTAAACAAACAAAAAGTTTGTCTACCTTTACTTATTTTTAATGGTGAGTTATGGTAACAAATATAATTTTTATAGATATTTAGATCTTTTATGTAATCATCTTCATTCTAACACTAATTCGGGATATTTTATAATTTAAATGTATATTCTAAGCCTTGCATTTATAGTATCAATTATCCCCAACAATATCGAATCAGACGGGCATCGTTGACAACGATGCCGACGCCTGGTATAGCCAACGGCGCGTCGGCGTCTCATCGGTGGCTAATAAGCCTTATTGCCTTCGGATTTTGATGCTATTAGAAACCTTATGCCGTTGTATGTAACTAGTAGCCTTTAGCATGCCGCATTTAAATGTCCCTGTTGACTTTCTAATGCTTCAACACAGGAATGGACTCAGTTGAATCAAGATAGACAACAAAGTATTAAATTTTAATCTTTTTTTATATAGAGAAATACTGTTCAGTATCATGCTATATTTTTAGAAAAATATACTATTTGAGTGAAAAAAAGTCTTAGTTTCCAAAGAAATTTAATAGTGTGAAGATATCAATTTTCCTTTACATTGTTTTAAGTATGTATATTATCACCAGTAAGAGTTGCTGAGCTAGATACAATCCTGGTGAAGTTTTTTCTAAATTCCCTCTTCAACGATCGCAATAGAAAGCACATGTTCGCACCCTGGCTGGCAGAAGAAGAACCGGCTAGAGCATTTCTATAGCGAAAACGTGATGAGCTTATCAAAACTTCTTGTTACACGAGTTCACCAGATAAACATGTCTCCAAGGATATGTTGTCTATGCTCTCCTTCATCCAGATAAATATCAACAGGACTATCTCCAATTTCCTTGCACAATTGTGTCCGAGACACGATGCCGAAAAGCCGATGATTCAGAATAGCTTTCGATTATAATAAATATAGTAGATTCGGGATATTTTGGTATGATGGGCAGTGAAATATACAATATCAATTGAGAAGGTCGCCCTAAAAATGTGAAAGACAGTAAAGTGAAAAGAGATAAATGTTTCTTGCCGCTTGTTGAAAGCGTATCGCCCAGGTATGGTTTTATTGCAATGGTGATTCAGGATCGTATTCAATCGAGATATTAACAGGTGCAGACCTTCATATAGAAAATGATGTGTGAACATCTCCAATACCAAATAAAAAATCTGGAAATCGGTTGACCCTAAGGGCCATCCCTGCAACTTCCCGCTGAATTCAGTTTTCAAACGCATGCGATTTTGTCGCTAGTTGCGATGTTTTGAATTTAATTTTTGTGTTATTTTGAGCTCTCCGAGCAAGAGATGAAGCTATTCGATGTCTTATCAAAGTTCGATGAAACACGATTTTTTTAATTTTCACACTGCTATGACTTTTGAATGAATTAACCGATTTTCACGCGGTTGGCGGCGATCGATGTAGTTTTTTGAGCTCTATAAAAAATTTCGGACAAAAAAATTGATCTGATGAAACATTTCGGAGTTATTACAAAAAAACAATTTCCGACAACGATATTTCACGAACGCATCAACCGATTCTGACGCACTCGGTGGCGATCGATGCGGGTTTTCAAGGTTGAGAGCTGATTAGTTTAGAATGACTCCAACTGCAATCAAATCGGTCAAGCCAATCACACGACACGACACGACACGACACGACACGACACGACACGACACGACACGACACGACACGACACGACACGACACGACACGACACGACACGACACGACACGACACGACACGACACGACACGACACGACACGACACGACACGACACGACACGACACGACACGACACGACACGACACGACACGACACGACACGACACGACACGACACGACACGACACGACACGACACGACACGACACGACACGACACGACACGACACGACACGACACGACACGACACGACACGACACGACACGACACGACACGACACGACACGACACGACACGACACGCGGCAATGCCAGTCGATTTCTCGTCCCAAAAAACCCCTTATTACGAATTTTCAGCATTTTTCATTTTTTTTAGTCGCTAATTTAGAACCAAGGGAAATATTTCGCGATATAAATTTCTTCTTTCTAACTACCTTAATACTTGAAAATATCGACTCAAAATTTGGTCCAATACGTGAAATTTTCCGCTGAATCGATTGGTCAAGACTAGAACGTTCTAGGTTTTCAAATAGTCAAGTTATGAGCATCTTTTAATTTGAAAAGTGGAATTTCGAAAATTTCATGACTCTATTTCAAGGCGAAATAATGATTTTATCACAAAACTGATTGTGCCAGTCGATTTTTTGGCCAAAAAAACCCCTTTTTACGAATTTTCAGCATTTTTTATAATTTTTTTGTCGAAAATTTAGAACAAAGGGGGTAGCTATGGAAATATTTTGCGATACAAATTGATTTTTTCTAACTCCCATAATCCTTGGAAATATGGACTCAAAATTCACTAAAATATGTAAAATTGTCCCCTCTATCGATTGGTCAAGACTAGAACGTTCTATCTTTCCTATTTGTCGAGTTATGAGTATTTTTTGTTTTGAAAAGTGGATTTTCGAAAATTTCATGACTTTATTTGAAGGCGAAATAATGATTTTATCAAAAAACTGATTGTGGCAGTCGATTTTTTGGCCAAAAAAACCCCTCTTTACGAATTTTTAGCATTTTTTATAATTTTTTTGTCGAAAATTTAGAACAAAGGGGGTAGCTATGGAAATATTTTGCGATACAAATTGATTTTTTCTAACTCCCATAATCCTCGGAAATATGGACTCAAAATTCACTAAAATATGTAAAATTGTCCCCTCTATCGATTGGTGAAGACTAGAACGTTCTATCTTTCCTATTAGTCGAGTTATGAGTATTTTTTGTTTTGAAAAGTGGATTTTCGAAAATTTCATGACTCTATTTGAAGGCGAAATAATGTTTTTATCACAAAACTGATTGTGCCAGTCAATTTTTTGGCCAAAAAAACCCTCTTTACGAATTTTTAGCATTTTTTATAATTTTTTTTGTCGAAAATTTAGAACAAAGGAGGTAGCTATGGAAATATTTTGCGATACAAATTGATTTTTTCTAACTCCCTTAATCCTTGGCAATATCGACTCAAAATACACTGGAACATGTAAAATTGTCCCCTCTATCGATTGGTGAAGACTAGAACGTTCTATCTTTCCTATTTGTCGAGTTATGAGTATTTTTTGTTTTGAAAAGTGGATTTTCGAAAATTTCATGACTTTATTTGAAGGCGAAATAATGATTTTATCACAAAACTGATTGTGCCATTCGATTTTTTGGCCAAAAAAAACCCCTCTTTACGAATTTTTAGCATTTTTTATAATTTTTTTGTCGAAAATTTAGAACAAAGGGGTAGGTATGGAAATATTTTGCGAATCAAATTGCTTCTTTCTAACTCCCTTAATCCTTGGCAATATCGACTCAAAATTCACTTACATATGTAAAATTGTCCCCTCTATCGATTGGTGAAAACTAGAACGTTCTATCTTTCCTATTAGTCGAGTTATGAGTATTTCTTGTTTTGAAAAGTGGATTTTCGAAAATTTCATGACTCTATTTGAAGGCGAAATAATGATTTTATCACAAAACTGATTGTGCCAGCCGATTTTTTGCCAAAAAAACCCCTCTTTACGAATTTTTAGCATTTTTTATAATTTTTTTGTCGAAAATTTAGAACAAAGGGGTAGCTATGGAAATATTTTGCGATACAAATTGATTTTTTCCAACTCCCATAATCCTTGGAAATATGAAATCAAAATCCACTAAAATATGTAAAATTGTCCCCTCTATCGATTGGTGAAGACTAGAACGTTCTATATTTCCTATTAGTCGAGTTATGAGTATTTTTTGTTTTGAAAAGTGGATTTTCGAAAATTTCATGACTCTATTTGAAGGCGAAATAATGATTTTATCACAAAACTGATTGTGCCAGCCGATTTTTTGGCCAAAAAAAACCCCTCTTTACGAATTTTTAGCATTTTTTATAATTTTTTTGTCGAAAATTTAGAACAAAGGGGTAGCTATGGAAATATTTTGCGATACAAATTGATTTTTTCCAACTCCCATAATCCTCGGAAATATGAAGTCAAAATTCACTAAAATATGTAAAATTGTCCCCTCTATCGATTGGTGAAGACTAGAACGTTCTATCTTTCCTATTAGTCGAGTTATGAGTATTTTTTGTTTTGAAAAGTGGAATTTCCAAAATTTCATGACTCCATTTGAAGGCGAAATAATGATTTTATCACAAAACTGATTGTGCCAGTCGATTTTTTGGCCAAAAAAACCCCTCTTTACGAATTTTTAGCATTTTTTATAATTTTTTTGTCGAAAATTTAGAACAAAGGGGGTAGCTATGGAAATATTTTGCAATACAAATTGATTTTTTCTAACTTCCATAATCCTTGGAAATGTGGACTCAAAATTCACTAAAATATGTAAAATTGTCCCCTCTATCGATTGGTGAAGACTAGAACGTTCTATCTTTCCTATTAGTCGAGTTATGAGTATTTTTGGTTTTGAAAAGTGGATTTGCGAAAATTTCATGACTCCATTTGAAGGCGAAATAATGATTTTATCACAAAACTCATTGTGCCAGTCGATTTTTTGGACAAAGAAACTCCTCTTTACGAATTTTTAGCATTTTTTTATAATTTTTTTGTCGAAAATTTAGAACAAAGGGGTAGGTATGGAAATATTTTGCGAATCAAATTGCTTCTTTCTAACTCCCTTAATCCTTGGCAATATCGACTCAAAATTCACTTACATATGTAAAATTGTCCCCTCTATCGATTGGTGAAAACTAGAACGTTCTATCTTTCCTATTAGTCGAGTTATGAGTATTTTTTGTTTTGAAAAGTGGATTTTCGAAAATTTCATGACTCTATTTGAAGGCGAAATAATGATTTTATCACAAAACTGATTGTGCCAGCCGATTTTTTGCCAAAAAAACCCCTCTTTACGAATTTTTAGCATTTTTTATAATTTTTTTGTCGAAAATTTAGAACAAAGGGGTAGCTATGGAAATATTTTGCGATACAAATTGATTTTTTCCAACTCCCATAATCCTTGGAAATATAAAGTCAAAATTCACTAAAATATGTAAAATTGTCCCCTCTATCGATTGGTGAAGACTAGAACGTTCTATCTTTCCTATTAGTCGAGTTATGAGTATTTTTTGTTTTGAAAGGTGGAATTTCGAAAATTTCATGACTCCATTTGAAGGCGAAATAATGATTTTATCACAAAACTGATTGTGCCAGTCGATTTTTTGGCCAAAAAAACCCCTTTTTACGAATTTTCAGCATTTTTTATAATTTTTTTGTCGAAAATTTAGAACAAAGGGGGTAGCTATGGAAATATTTTGCGATACAAATTAATTTTTTCCAACTCCCATAATCCTTGGAAATATGGACTCAAAATTCACTGAAATATGTAAAATTGTCCCCTCTATCGATTGGTGAAGACTAGAACGTTCTATCTTTCCTATTAGTCGAGTTATGAGTATTTTTTGTTTTGAAAAGTGGATTTTCGAAAATTTCATGCCTCTATTTGAAGGCGAAATAATGATTTTATCACAAAACAAAATCGATTATTCGGAAAAAATCGATTAATCGAAAATAATCGATTAATCGAAAAAAATCGATTAATTGAAAAGAATCGATTAATCGAAAAGAATCGATTAATCGAAAAGAATCGATTAATCGAAAAAAATCGATTAATCGAAAAATATCGATTAATCGACAAGAATCGATTAATCGAAAAAAATCGATTAATCGAAAAAAATCGATTAATCGAAAATAATCGATTAATCGAAAATAATTGATTAATCGAAAATAATCGATCAATCTAAAATAATCGATTAATTTAAAATAATCGATTAATCGAAAATAATCAATTTTCGATGATTCGAAAATTTATTATTTTTCATTATTCTTGATAACGGCAGCTGGACCGCTACCGAAACTTTAAAAATAGAGTTTCAACAAACATCGTGATCAAGAACTATTATATTTAACTATTTTTTTCCCTAACTCACGCCTTTAAAAAAATTGACAATTTGGAACTTACGAAAATATTTTGAAGTTTAAGACTTAAAAAAATTGTCAAGATTTGCCAGTCGATTTTCCGGTCCAAAAAACCCCTCTTTACGAATTTTTAGCATTTTTTTAAATTTTTTGTCGAAAATTTAGAACAAAGGGGTAGGTACGGAAATATTTTGCGAAACAAATTGCTTTTTTCTTACTCCCTTAATCCTTGGCAATATCGACTCAAAATTCACTAAAATATGTAAAAGTGTCCCCTCTATCGATTGGTCAAGACTAGAACGTTCTATCTTTCCTATTTGTCGAGTTATGAGTATTTTTTGTTTTGAAAAGTGGATTTTCGAAAATTTCATGACTCTATTTGAAGGCGAAATAATGATTTTATCACAAAACTGATTGTGCCAGTCGATTTTTTGGCCAAAAAAACTCCTCTTTACGAATTTTTAGCATTTTTTATAATTTTTTTGTCGAAAATTTAGAACAAAGGGGTAGGTATGGAAATATTTTGCGAATCAAATTGCTTTTTTCTAACTCCCTTAATCCTTGGCAATATCGACTCAAAATTCACTAACATATGTAAAATTGTCCCCTCTATCGATTGGTGAAGACTAGAACGTTCTATCTATCCTATTAGTCGAGTTATGAGTATTTTTTGTTTTGAAAAGTGGATTTTCGAAAATTTCATGACTCCATTTGAAGGCGAAATAATGATTTTATCAAAAAACTGATTGTGCCAGTCGATTTTCCGGCCCAAAAAACCCCTCTCTACGAATTTTTAGCATTTTTTATAATTTTTTTGTCGAAAATTTAGAACAAAGGGGTAGGTATGGAAATATTTTGCGAATCAAATTGCTTTTTTCTAACTCCCTTAATCCTTGGCAATATCGACTCAAAATTCACTGAAATATGTAAAATTGTCCCCTCTATCGATTGGTGAAGACTAGACTGTTCTATCTTTCCTATTAGTCGAGTTATGAGTATTTTTTGTTTTGAAAAGTGGATTTTCGAAAATTTCATGACTCTATTTGAAGGCGAAATAATGATTTTATCACAAAACTGATTGTGCCAGCCGATTTTTTGGACAAAAAAACCCTTCTTTACGAATTTTTAGCATTTTTTATAATTTTTTTGTCGAAAATTTAGAACAAAGGGGGTAGCTATGGAAATATTTTGCGATACAAATTGATTTTTTCCAACTCCCATAATCCTTGGAAATATGGACTCAAAATTCACTAAAATATGTAAAATTGTCCCCTCTATCGATTGGTGAAGACTAGAACGTTCTATCTATCCTATTAGTCGAGTTATGAGTATTTTTTGTTTTGAAAAGTGGATTTTCGAAAATTTCATGACTCCATTTGAAGGCGAAATAATGATTTTATCACAAAACTGATTGTGCCAGTCGATTTTTTGGCCGAAGAAACCCCTCTTTACGAATTTTTAGCATTTTTTAAAATTTTTTGTCGAAAATTTAGAACAAAGGGGGTAGCTATGGAAATATTTTGCGATACAAATTAATTTTTTCTAACTCCCATAATCCTTGGAAATATGGACTCAAAATTCACTGAAATATGTAAAATTGTCCCCTCTATCGATTGGTGAAGACTAGACTGTTCTATCTTTCCTATTTGTCGAGTTATGAGTATTTTTTGTTTTGAAAAGTGGATTTTCGAAAATTTCATGACTCTATTTGAAGGCGAAATAATGATTTTATCAAAAAACTGATTGTGGCAGTCGAGTTTTCGTCCCAAAAAACCCACACGACAAACAAACACACACACAGACACGACACGACACGACACGACACGACACGACACGACACGACACGACACGACACGACACGACACGACACGACACGACACGACACGACACGACACGACACGACACGACACGACACGACACGACACGACACGACACGACACGACACGACACGACACGACCGACACGACACGACACGACACGACACGACACGACACGACACGACCAGACACGACCAGACACGACACGACACGACACGACACGACACGACACGACACGACACGACACGACACGACACGACACGACACGACACGACACGACACGACACGACACGACACGACACGACACGACACGACACGACACGACACGACACGACACGACACGAACTATTATATTTAACTATTTTTTTCCCTAACTCACGCCTTTAAAAAAATTGACAATTTGGAACTTACGAAAATATTTTGAAGTTTAAGACTTAAAAAAATTGTCAAGATTTGCCAGTCGATTTTCCGGTCCAAAAAACCCCTCTTTACGAATTTTTAGCATTTTTTTAAATTTTTTGTCGAAAATTTAGAACAAAGGGGTAGGTACGGAAATATTTTGCGAAACAAATTGCTTTTTTCTTACTCCCTTAATCCTTGGCAATATCGACTCAAAATTCACTAAAATATGTAAAAGTGTCCCCTCTATCGATTGGTCAAGACTAGAACGTTCTATCTTTCCTATTTGTCGAGTTATGAGTATTTTTTGTTTTGAAAAGTGGATTTTCGAAAATTTCATGACTCTATTTGAAGGCGAAATAATGATTTTATCACAAAACTGATTGTGCCAGTCGATTTTTTGGCCAAAAAAACTCCTCTTTACGAATTTTTAGCATTTTTTATAATTTTTTTGTCGAAAATTTAGAACAAAGGGGTAGGTATGGAAATATTTTGCGAATCAAATTGCTTTTTTCTAACTCCCTTAATCCTTGGCAATATCGACTCAAAATTCACTAACATATGTAAAATTGTCCCCTCTATCGATTGGTGAAGACTAGAACGTTCTATCTTTCCTATTAGTCGAGTTATGAGTATTTTTTGTTTTGAAAAGTGGATTTTCGAAAATTTCATGACTCCATTTGAAGGCGAAATAATGATTTTATCAAAAAACTGATTGTGCCAGTCGATTTTCCGGCCCAAAAAACCCCTCTCTACGAATTTTTAGCATTTTTTATAATTTTTTTGTCGAAAATTTAGAACAAAGGGGTAGGTATGGAAATATTTTGCGAATCAAATTGCTTTTTTCTAACTCCCTTAATCCTTGGCAATATCGACTCAAAATTCACTGAAATATGTAAAATTGTCCCCTCTATCGATTGGTGAAGACTAGACTGTTCTATCTTTCCTATTAGTCGAGTTATGAGTATTTTTTGTTTTGAAAAGTGGATTTTCGAAAATTTCATGACTCTATTTGAAGGCGAAATAATGATTTTATCACAAAACTGATTGTGCCAGCCGATTTTTTGGACAAAAAAACCCCTCTTTACGAATTTTTAGCATTTTTTATAATTTTTTTGTCGAAAATTTAGAACAAAGGGGGTAGCTATGGAAATATTTTGCGATACAAATTGATTTTTTCCAACTCCCATAATCCTTGGAAATATGGACTCAAAATTCACTAAAATATGTAAAATTGTCCCCTCTATCGATTGGTGAAGACTAGAACGTTCTATCTATCCTATTAGTCGAGTTATGAGTATTTTTTGTTTTGAAAAGTGGATTTTCGAAAATTTCATGACTCCATTTGAAGGCGAAATAATGATTTTATCACAAAACTGATTGTGCCAGTCGATTTTTTGGCCGAAGAAACCCCTCTTTACGAATTTTTAGCATTTTTTAAAATTTTTTGTCGAAAATTTAGAACAAAGGGGGTAGCTATGGAAATATTTTGCGATACAAATTAATTTTTTCTAACTCCCATAATCCTTGGAAATATGGACTCAAAATTCACTGAAATATGTAAAATTGTCCCCTCTATCGATTGGTGAAGACTAGACTGTTCTATCTTTCCTATTTGTCGAGTTATGAGTATTTTTTGTTTTGAAAAGTGGATTTTCGAAAATTTCATGACTCTATTTGAAGGCGAAATAATGATTTTATCAAAAAACTGACTGTGGCAGTCGAGTTTTCGTCCCAAAAAACCCACACGACAAACAAACACACACACAGACACGACACGACACGACACGACACGACACGACACGACACGACACGACACGACACGACACGACACGACACGACACGACACGACACGACACGACACGACACGACACGACACGACACGACACGACACGACACGACACGACACGACACGACACGACACGACCAGACACGACACGACACGACCAGACACGACACGACACGACACGACACGACACGACACGACACGACCAGACACGACACGACACGACACGACACGACACGACACGACACGACACGACACGACACGACACGACACGACACGACACGACACGACACGACACGACACGACACGACACGACACGACACGACACGACACGACACGACACGACACGACACGACACGACACGACACGACACGACACGACACGACACGACACGACACGACACGACACGACACGACACGACACGACACGACACGACACGACACGACACGACACGACACGACACGACACGACACGACACGACACGCGGCAATGCCAGTCGATTTCTCGTCCCAAAAAACCCCTTATTACGAATTTTCAGCATTTTTAATTTTTTTTAGTCGCTAATTCAGAACCAAGGGAAATATTTCGCGATATAAATTTCTTCTTTCTAACTACCTTAATACTTGAAAATATCGACTCAAAATTTGGTCCAATACGTAAAATTTTCTGCTGACTCGATTGGTCAAGACTAGAACGTTCTAGGTTTTCAAATAGTCAAGTTATGAGCATCTTTTAATTTGAAAAGTGGATTTTCGAAAATTTCATGACTCTATTTGAAGGCGAAATAATGATTTTATCAGAAAACTGATTGTGCCAGTCGATTTTTTGGCCAAAAAAACCCCTCTTTACGAATTTTTAGCATTTTTTATAATTTTTTTGTCGAAAATTTAGAACAAAGGGGGTAGCTATGGAAATATTTTGCGATACAAATTGATTTTTTCTAACTCCCATAATCCTCGGAAATATGGACTCAAAATTCACTAAAATATGTAAAATTGTCCCCTCTATCGATTGGTGAAGACTACAACGTTCTATCTTTCCTATTTGTCGAGTTATGAGTATTTTTTGTTTTGAAAAGTGGATTTTCGAAAATTTCATGACTCTATTTCAAGGCGAAATAATGATTTTATCAGAAAACTGATTGTGCCAGTCGATTTTTAGGCCAAAGAAACCCCTCTTTACGAATTTTTAGCATTTTTTATAATTTTTTTGTCGAAAATTTAGAACAAAGGGGGTAGCTATGGAAATATTTTGCGATAAAAATTGATTTTTTCTAACTCCCATAATCCTTGGAAGTATAGACTCAAAATTCACTAAAATATGTAAAATTGTCCCCTCTATCGATTGGTGAAGACTAGAACGTTCTATATTTCCTATTTGTTGAGTTATGAGTATTTTTTGTTTTGAAAAGTGGATTTTCGAAAACTTCATGACTCTATTTCAAGGCGAAATAATGATTTTATCACAAAACTGATTGTGCCAGTCGATTTTCCGGCCCAAAAAAGCCCCTCTCTACGAATTTTTAGCATTTTTTATAATTTTTTTGTCGAAAATTTAGAACAAAGGGGTAGGTATGGAAATATTTTGCGAATCAAATTGCATTTTTCTAACTCCCTTAATCCTTGGCAATATCGACTCAAAATTCACTGAAATATGTAAAATTGTCCCCTCTATCGATTGGTCGAGACTAGAACGTTCTATCTTTCCTATTTGTTGAGTTATGAGTATTTTTTGTTTTGAAAAGTGGATTTTCGAAAATTTCATGACTCTATTTGAAGGCGAAATAATGATTTTATCAGAAAACTGATTGTGCCAGTCGATTTTTAGGCCAAAGAAACCCCTCTTTACGAATTTTTAGCAATTTTTATAATTTTTTTGTCGAAAATTTAGAACAAAGGGGGTAGCTATGGAAATATTTTGCGATACAAATTGATTTTTTCTAACTCCCTTAATCCTTGGAAATATGGACTCAAAATTCACCAAAAGATGTAAAATTGTCCCCTCTATCGATTGGTGAAGACTAGAACGTTCTATCTTTCCTATTAGTCGAGTTATGAGTATTTTTTGTTTTGAAAAGTGGATTTTCGAAATTTTCATGAGTCCATTTGAAGGCGAAATAATAATTTTATCACAAAACTGATTGTGCCAGTCGATTTTTAGGCCAAAGTAACCCCTCTTTACGAATTTTTAGCATTTTTTATAATTTTTTTGTCGAAAATTTTGAACAAAGGGGGTAGCTATGGAAATATTTTGCGATACAAATTGATTTTTTCCAACTCCCATAATCCTTGGAAATATAGACTCAAAATTCACTAAAATATGTAAAATGGTCCCCTCTATCGATTGGTGAAGACTAGAACGTTCTATCTTTCCTATTAGTCGAGTTATGAGTATTTTTTGTTTTGAAAAGTGGATTTTCGAAAATTTCATGACTCCATTTGAAGGCGAAATAATGATTTTATCACAAAACTGATTGTGCCAGTCAATTTTTTGGCCAAAAAAACCCCTCTTTACGAATTTTTATCATTTTTTATAATTTTTTTGTCGAAAATTTAGAACAAAGGGGGTAGCTATGGAAATAGTTTGCGATACAAATTGATTTTTTCTAACTCCCTTAATCCTTGGAAATATGGACTCAAAATTAGGGCTGGGCAATTATCAAAAAACATAATCGATTATCGATTATATAAAATAATCGAAAAAAATCGATTAATCGAAAAAAATCGATTAATCGAAAAAAATCGATTAATCGAAAAAAATCGATTAATCGAAAAAAATCGATCAATCGAAAAAAATCGATCAATCGAAAAAAATCGATTAATCGAAAAAAATCGATTAATCGAAAAAAATCGATTAATCGAAAAAAATCGATCAATCGAAAAAAATCGATTAATCGAAAAAATCGATTAATCGAATATAATCGATTAATCGGAAAAAATCGATTAATCGAAAATAATCGATTAATCGAAAAAAATCGATTAATCGGAAAAAATCGATTAATCGAAAAGAATCGATTAATCGAAAAAAATCGAATAATCGAAAATAATCGATTAATTTAAAATAATCGATTAATCGAAAATAATCGATTAATCGAAAATAATCAATTTTCGATGATTCGAAAATTCATTATTTTTCATTATTCTTGATAACGGCAGCTGGGCCGCTACCGAAACTTTAAAAATAGAGTTTCAACAAACATCGTGATCAAGAACTATTATATTTAACTATTTTTTCCCCTAACTCACGCCTTTAAAAAGATTGACAATTTGGAACTTACGAAAATATTTTGAAGTTTAAGACTTAAAAAAATTGTCAAGATTTGCCAGTCGATTTTCCGGTCCAAAAAACCCCTCTTTACGAATTTTTAGCATTTTTTAAAAATTTTTGTCGAAAATTTAGAACAAAGGGGTAGGTATGGAAATATTTTGCGAAACAAATTGCTTTTTTCTTACTCCCTTAATCCTTGGCAATATCGACTCAAAATTCACTAAAATATGTAAAATTGTCCCCTCTATCGATTGGTCAAGACTAGAACGTTCTATCTTTCCTATTAGTCGAGTTATGAGTATTTTTTGTTTTGAAAAGTGGATTTTCGAAATGATCATGACTCCATTTGAAGGCGAAATAACGATTTTATCAGAAAACTGATTGTGCCAGTCGATTTTTGGGCCAAAGAAACCCCTCTTTACGAATTTTTAGCATTTTTTATAATTTTTTTGTCGAAAATTTAGAACAAAGGGGGTAGCTATGGAAATATTTTGCGATACAAATTGATTTTTTCTAACTCCCATAATCCTCGGAAATATGGACTCAAAATTCACTTAAATATGTAAAATTGTCCCCTCTATCGATTGGTCAAGACTAGAACGTTCTATCTTTCCTATTTGTTGAGTTATGAGTATTTTTTGTTTTGAAAAGTGGATTTTCGAAAATTTCATGACTCTATTTGAAGGCGAAATAATGATTTTATCAGAAAACTGATTGTGCCAGTCGATTTTTAGGCCAAAGAAACCTCTCTTCACAAATTTTTAGCATTTTTTAAAATTTTTTTGTCGAAAATTTAGAACAAAGGAAATATTTTGCGATACAAATTGATTTTTTCTAACTCCCTTAATCCTTGGAAGTATAGACTCAAAATTCACTAAAATATGTAAAATTGTCCCCTCTATCGATTGGTGAAGACTAGAACGTTCTATCTTTCCTATTAGTCGAGTTATGAGTATCTTTTGTTTTGAAAAGTGGATTTTCGAAAATTTCATGACTCTATTTGAAGGCGAAATAATGATTTTATCACAAAACTGATTGTGCCAGTCAATTTTTTGGCCAAAAAACCCCTCTTTACGAATTTTTAGCATTTTTTAAAATTTTTTTGTCGAAAATTTAGAACAAAGGGGGTAGCTATGGAAATATTTTGCGATACAAATTGATTTTTTCTAACTCCCTTAATCCTTGGAAATATGGACTCAAAATTCACTCAAATATGTAAAATTGTCCCCTCTATCGATTGGTCAAGACTAGAACGTTCTATCTTTCCTATTTGTCGAGTTATGAGTATTTTTTGTTTTGAAAAGTGGATTTTCGAAAATTTCATGACTCTATTTGAAGGCGAAATAATGATTTTATCACAAAACTGATTGTGCCAGTCAATTTTTTGGCCAAAAAACCCCTCTTTACGAATTTTTGGCATTTTTTAAAATTTTTTTGTCGAAAATTTAGAACAAAGCGGGTAGCTATGGAAATATTTTGCGATACAAATTGATTTTTTCTAACTCCCTTAATCCTTGTAAATATGGACTCAAAATTCACTTAAAGATGTAAAATTGTCCCCTCTATCGATTGGTCAAGACTAGAACGTTCTATCTTTCCTATTTGTCGAGTTATGAGTATTTTTTGTTTTGAAAAGTGGATTTTCGAAAATTTCATGACTCTATTTTAAGGCGAAATAATGATTTTATCACAAAACTGATTGTGCCAGTCAATTTTTTGGCCAAAAAACCCCTCTTTACGAATTTTTAGCATTTTTTAAAATTTTTTTGTCGAAAATTTAGAACAAAGCGGGTAGCTATGGAAATATTTTGCGATACAAATTGATTTTTTCTAACTCCCTTAATCCTCGTAAATATGGACTCAAAATTCACTTAAAGATGTAAAATTGTCCCCTCTATCGATTGGTCAAGACTAGAACGTTCTATCTTTCCTATTTGTCGAGTTATGAGTATTTTTTGTTTTGAAAAGTGGATTTTCGAAAATTTCATGACTCTATTTGAAGGCGAAATAATGATTTTATCAGAAAACTGATTGTGCCAGTCGATTTTTAGGCCAAAGTAACCCCTCTTTACGAATTTTTAGCATTTTTTATACTTTTTTGTCGAAAATTTTTGTGGAAATATTTTGCGATACAAATTGATTTTTTCTAACTCCCATAATCCTTGGAAATATGGACTCAAAATTCACTCAAATATGTAAAATTGTCCCCTCTATCGAGTGGTCAAGACTAGAACGTTCTATCTTTCCTATTTGTTGAGTTATGAGTAATTTTTGTTTTGAAAAGTGGATTTTCGAAAATTTCATGACTCTATTTGAAGGCGAAATAATGATTTTATCAGAGAACTGATTGTGCCAGTCGATTTTTAGGCCAAAGAAACCCCTCTTTACGAATTTTTAGCATTTTTTATAATTTTTTTGTGGAAAATTTAGAACAAAGGGGGTAGCTATGGAAATATTTTGCGATACAAATTGATTTTTTCTAACTCCCATAATCCTTGGAAATATGGACTCAAAATTCACTTAAATATGTAAAATTGTCCCCTCTATCGATTGGTCAAGACTAGAACGTTCTATCTTTCCTATTGGTTGAGTTATGAGTATTTTTTGGTTTGAAAAGTGGATTTTCGAAAATTTCATGACTCTATTTGAAGGCGAAATAATGATTTTATCACAAAACTGATTGTGCCAGTCGATTTTTTGGCCAAAGAAACCCCTCTTTACGAATTTTTAGCATTTTTTATAATTTTTTTGTCGAAAATTTAGAACAAAGGGGGTAGCTATGGAAATATTTTGCGATACAAATTGATTTTTTCTAACTCCCATAATCCTTGGAAATATGGACTCAAAATTCACTTAAATATGTAAAATTGTCCCCTCTATCGATTGGTCAAGACTAGAACGTTCTATCTTTCCTATTGGTTGAGTTATGAGTATTTTTTGGTTTGAAAAGTGGATTTTCGAAAATTTCATGACTCTATTTGAAGGCGAAATAATGATTTTATCACAAAACTGATTGTGCCAGTCGATTTTTTGGCCAAAGAAACCCCTCTTTACGAATTTTTAGCATTTTTTATAATTTTTCTGTCGAAAATTTAGAACAAAGGGGGTAGCTATGGAAATATTTTGCGAAACAAATTGATTTTTTCTAACTCCCATAATCCTTGGAAATATGGACTCAAAATTCACTCAAATATGTAAAATTATCCCCTCTATCGATTGGTCAAGACTAGAACGTTCTATCTTTCCTATTTGTTGAGTTATGAGTATTTTTTGTTTTGAAAAGTGGATTTTCGAAAATTTCATGACTATTTGAAGGCGAAATAATGATTTTATCACAAAACTGATTGTGCCAGTCGATTTTTTGGCCAAAGAAACCCCTCTTTACGAATTTTTAGCATTTTTTATAATTTTTTTGTCGAAAATTTAGAACAAAGGGGGTAGCTATGGAAATATTTTGCGATACAAATTGATTTTTTCTAACTCCCATAATCCTTGGAAATATGGACTCAAAATTCTCTCAAATATGTAAAATTGTCTCCTCTATCGATTGGTCAAGACTAGAACGTTCTATCTTTCCTATTTGTTGAGTTATGAGTATTTTTTGTTTTGAAAAGTGGATTTTCGAAAATTTCATGACTCTATTTGAAGGCGAAATAATGATTTTATCAGAAAACTGATTGTGCCAGTCGATTTTTAGGCCAAAGTAACCCCTCTTTACGAATTTTTAGCATTTTTTATACTTTTTTGTCGAAAATTTTTGTGGAAATATTTTGCGATACAAATTGATTTTTTCTAACTCCCATAATCCTTGGAAATATGGACTCAAAATTCACTCAAATATGTAAAATTGTTCCCTCTATCGATTGGTCAAGACTAGAACGTTCTATCTTTCCTATTTGTTGAGTTATGAGTAATTTTTGTTTTGAAAAGTGGATTTTCGAAAATTTCATGACTCTATTTGAAGGCGAAATAATGATTTTATCAGAAAACTGATTGTGCCAGTCGATTTTTAGGCCAAAGAAACCCCTCTTTACGAATTTTTAGCATTTTTTATAATTTTTTTGTCGAAAATTTAGAACAAAGGGGGTAGCTATGGAAATATTTTGCGATACAAATTGATTTTTTCTAACTCCCATAATCCTTGGAAATATGGACTCAAAATTCACTTAAATATGTAAAATTGTCCCCTCTATCGATTGGTCAAGACTAGAACGTTCTATCTTTCCTATTGGTTGAGTTATGAGTATTTTTTGGTTTGAAAAGTGGATTTTCGAAAATTTCATGACTCTATTTGAAGGCGAAATAATGATTTTATCACAAAACTGATTGTGCCAGTCGATTTTTTGGCCAAAGAAACCCCTCTTTACGAATTTTTAGCATTTTTTATAATTTTTTTGTCGAAAATTTAGAACAAAGGGGGTAGCTATGGAAATATTTTGCGATACAAATTGATTTTTTCCAACTCCCATAATCCTTGGAAATATAGACTCAAAATTCACTAAAATATGTAAAATGGTCCCCTCTATCGATTGGTGAAGACTAGAACGTTCTATCTTTCCTATTAGTCGAGTTATGAGTAATTTTTGTTTTGAAAAGTGGATTTTCGAAAATTTCATGACTCCATTTGAAGGCGAAATAATGATTTTATCACAAAACTGATTGTGCCAGTCAATTTTTTGGCCAAAAAAACCCCTCTTTACGAATTTTTATCATTTTTTATAATTTTTTTGTCGAAAATTTAGAACAAAGGGGGTAGCTATGGAAATAGTTTGCGATACAAATTGATTTTTTCTAACTCCCTTAATCCTTGGAAATATGGACTCTAAATTAGGGCTGGGCAATTATCAAAAAACATAATCGATTATCGATTATATAAAATAATCGAAAAAAATCGATTAATCGAAAAAAATCGATTAATCGAAAAAAATCGATTAATCGAAAAAAATCGATTAATCGAAAAAAATCGATTAATCGAAAAAAATCGATCAATCGAAAAAAATCGATTAATCGAAAAAATCGATTAATCGAATATCATCGATTAATCGGAAAAAATCGATTAATCGAAAATAATCGATTAATCGGAAAAAATCGATTAATCGAAAAGAATCGATTAATCGAAAAAAATCGAATAATCGAAAAGAATCGATTAATCGAAAAAAATCGAATAATCGAAAATAATCGATTAATTTAAAATAATCGATTAATCGAAAATAATCGATTAATCGAAAATAATCAATTTTCGATGATTCGAAAATTCATTATTTTTCATTATTCTTGATAACGGCAGCTGGGCCGCTACCGAAACTTTAAAAATAGAGTTTCAACAAACATCGTGATCAAGAACTATTATATTTAACTATTTTTTTCCCTAACTCACGCCTTTAAAAAGATTGACAATTTGGAACTTACGAAAATATTTTGAAGTTTAAGACTTAAAAAAATTGTCAAGATTTGCCAGTCGATTTTCCGGTCCAAAAAACCCCTCTTTACGAATTTTTAGCATTTTTTAAAATTTTTTGTCGAAAATTTAGAACAAAGGGGTAGGTATGGAAATATTTTGCGAAACAAATTGCTTTTTTCTTACTCCCTTAATCCTTGGCAATATCGACTCAAAATTCACTAAAATATGTAAAATTGTCCCCTCTATCGATTGGTCAAGACTAGAACGTTCTATCTTTCCTATTAGTCGAGTTATGAGTATTTTTTGTTTTGAAAAGTGGATTTTCGAAATTTTCATGACTCCATTTGAAGGCGAAATAATGATTTTATCACAAAACTGATTGTGCCAGTCGATTTTTAGGCCAAAGAAACCCCTCTTTACAAATTTTTAGCATTTTTTATAATTTTTTTGTCGAAAATTTAGAACAAAGGGGGTAGCTATGGAAATATTTTGCGATAAAAATTGATTTTTTCTAACTCCCATAATCCTTGGAAGTATAGACTCAAAATTCACTAAAATATGTAAAATTGTCCCCTCTATCGATTGGTCAAGACTAGAACGTTCTATCTTTCCTATTTGTTGAGTTATGAGTATTTTTTGTTTTGAAAAGTGGATTTTCGAAAATTTCATGACTCTATTTGAAGGCGAAATAATGATTTTATCACAAAACTGATTGTGCCAGTCGATTTTTTGGCCAAAGAAACCCCTCTTTACGAATTTTTAGCATTTTTTATAATTTTTTTGTCGCAAATTTAGAACAAAGGGGGTAGCTATGGAAATATTTTGCGATACAAATTGATTTTTTCTAACTCCCATAATCCTTGGAAATATGGACTCAAAATTCACTTAAATATGTAAAATTGTCCCCTCTATCGATTGGTCAAGACTAGAACGTTCTATCTTTCCTATTGGTTGAGTTATGAGTATTTTTTGGTTTGAAAAGTGGATTTTCGAAAATTTCATGACTCTATTTGAAGGCGAAATAATGATTTTATCACAAAACTGATTGTGCCAGTCGATTTTTTGGCCAAAGAAACCCCTCTTTACGAATTTTTAGCATTTTTTATAATTTTTTTGTCGAAAATTTAGAACAAAGGGGGTAGCTATGGAAATATTTTGCGATACAAATTGATTTTTTCTAACTCCCATAATCCTTGGAAATATGGACTCAAAATTCACTTAAATATGTAAAATTGTCCCCTCTATCGATTGGTCAAGACTAGAACGTTCTATCTTTCCTATTGGTTGAGTTATGAGTATTTTTTGGTTTGAAAAGTGGATTTTCGAAAATTTCATGACTCTATTTGAAGGCGAAATAATGATTTTATCACAAAACTGATTGTGCCAGTCGATTTTTTGGCCAAAGAAACCCCTCTTTACGAATTTTTAGCATTTTTTATAATTTTTTTGTCGCAAATTTAGAACAAAGGGGGTAGCTATGGAAATATTTTGCGATACAAATTGATTTTTTCTAACTCCCATAATCCTTGGAAATATGGACTCAAAATTCA
Source organism: Lochmaea crataegi (assembly GCA_947563755.1). Classification (NCBI taxonomy): domain Eukaryota; kingdom Metazoa; phylum Arthropoda; class Insecta; order Coleoptera; family Chrysomelidae; genus Lochmaea; species Lochmaea crataegi. The sequence goes on from OX387423.1 coordinate 78,722,167, forward strand.
CTCAAATATGTAAAATTGTCCCCTCTATCGATTGGTCAAGACTAGAACGTTCTATCTTTCCTATTAGTCGAGTTATGAGTATCTTTTGTTTTGAAAAGTGGATTTTCGAAAATTTCATGACTCTATTTGAAGGCGAAATAATGATTTTATCACAAAACTGATTGTGCCAGTCAATTTTTTGGCCAAAAAACCCCTCTTTACGAATTTTTAGCATTTTTTAAAATTTTTTTGTCGAAAATTTAGAACAAAGGGGGTAGCTATGGAAATATTTTGCGATACAAATTGATTTTTTCTAACTCCCTTAATCCTAGGAAATATGGACTCAAAATTCACTCAAATATGTAAAATTGTCCCCTCTATCGATTGGTCAAGACTAGAACGTTCTATCTTTCCTATTTGTCGAGTTATGAGTATTTTTTGTTTTGAAAAGTGGATTTTCGAAAATTTCATGACTCTATTTGAAGGCGAAATAATGATTTTATCACAAAACTGATTGTGCCAGTCAATTTTTTGGCCAAAAAACCCCTCTTTACGAATTTTTAGCATTTTTTATAATTTTTTTGTCGCAAATTTAGAACAAAGGGGGTAGCTATGGAAATATTTTGCGATACAAATTGATTTTTTCTAACTCCCATAATCCTTGGAAATATGGACTCAAAATTCACTCAAATATGTAAAATTGTCCCCTCTATCGATTGGTCAAGACTAGAACGTTCTATCTTTCCTATTAGTCGAGTTATGAGTATCTTTTGTTTTGAAAAGTGGATTTTCGAAAATTTCATGACTCTATTTGAAGGCGAAATAATGATTTTATCACAAAACTGATTGTGCCAGTCAATTTTTTGGCCAAAAAACCCCTCTTTACGAATTTTTAGCATTTTTTAAAATTTTTTTGTCGAAAATTTAGAACAAAGGGGGTAGCTATGGAAATATTTTGCGATACAAATTGATTTTTTCTAACTCCCTTAATCCTAGGAAATATGGACTCAAAATTCACTCAAATATGTAAAATTGTCCCCTCTATCGATTGGTCAAGACTAGAACGTTCTATCTTTCCTATTTGTCGAGTTATGAGTATTTTTTGTTTTGAAAAGTGGATTTTCGAAAATTTCATGACTCTATTTGAAGGCGAAATAATGATTTTATCACAAAACTGATTGTGCCAGTCAATTTTTTGGCCAAAAAACCCCTCTTTACGAATTTTTAGCATTTTTTAAAATTTTTTTGTCGAAAATTTAGAACAAAGCGGGTAGCTATGGAAATATTTTGCGATACAAATTGATTTTTTCTAACTCCCTTAATCCTTGTAAATATGGACTCAAAATTCACTCAAAGATGTAAAATTGTCCCCTCTATCGATTGGTCAAGACTAGAACGTTCTATCTTTCCTATTTGTCGAGTTATGAGTATTTTTTGTTTTGAAAAGTGGATTTTCGAAAATTTCATGACTCTATTTGAAGGCGAAATAATGATTTTATCACAAAACTGATTGTGCCAGTCAATTTTTTGGCCAAAAAACCCCTCTTTACGAATTTTTAGCATTTTTTAAAATTTTTTTGTCGAAAATTTAGAACAAAGCGGGTAGCTATGGAAATATTTTGCGATACAAATTGATTTTTTCTAACTCCCTTAATCCTCGTAAATATGGACTCAAAATTCACTTAAAGATGTAAAATTGTCCCCTCTATCGATTGGTCAAGACTAGAACGTTCTATCTTTCCTATTTGTCGAGTTATGAGTATTTTTTGTTTTGAAAAGTGGATTTTCGAAAATTTCATGACTCTATTTGAAGGCGAAATAATGATTTTATCAGAAAACTGATTGTGCCAGTCGATTTTTAGGCCAAAGTAACCCCTCTTTACGAATTTTTAGCATTTTTTATACTTTTTTGTCGAAAATTTTTGTGGAAATATTTTGCGATACAAATTGATTTTTTCTAACTCCCATAATCCTTGGAAATATGGACTCAAAATTCACTCAAATATGTAAAATTGTCCCCTCTATCGATTGGTCAAGACTAGAACGTTCTATCTTTCCTATTTGTTGAGTTATGAGTAATTTTTGTTTTGAAAAGTGGATTTTCGAAAATTTCATGACTCTATTTGAAGGCGAAATAATGATTTTATCAGAAAACTGATTGTGCCAGTCGATTTTTAGGCCAAAGAAACCCCTCTTTACGAATTTTTAGCATTTTTTATAATTTTTTTGTCGAAAATTTAGAACAAAGGGGGTAGCTATGGAAATATTTTGCGATACAAATTGATTTTTTCTAACTCCCATAATCCTTGGAAATATGGACTCAAAATTCACTTAAATATGTAAAATTGTCCCCTCTATCGATTGGTCAAGACTAGAACGTTCTATCTTTCCTATTGGTTGAGTTATGAGTATTTTTTGGTTTGAAAAGTGGATTTTCGAAAATTTCATGACTCTATTTGAAGGCGAAATAATGATTTTATCACAAAACTGATTGTGCCAGTCGATTTTTTGGCCAAAGAAACCCCTCTTTACGAATTTTTAGCATTTTTTATAATTTTTTTGTCGAAAATTTAGAACAAAGGGGGTAGCTATGGAAATATTTTGCGATACAAATTGATTTTTTCTAACTCCCTTAATCCTCGTAAATATGGACTCAAAATTCTCTCAAATATGTAAAATTGTCCCCTCTATCGATTGGTCAAGACTAGAACGTTCTATCTTTCCTATTTGTTGAGTTATGAGTATTTTTTGTTTTGAAAAGTGGATTTTCGAAAATTTCATGACTCTATTTGAAGGCGAAATAATGATTTTATCAGAAAACTGATTGTGCCAGTCGATTTTTAGGCCAAAGAAACCCCTCTTTACGAATTTTTAGCATTTTTTATAATTTTTTTGTCGAAAATTTAGAACAAAGGGGGTAGCTATGGAAATATTTTGCGATACAAATTGATTTTTTCTAACTCCCATAATCCTTGGAAATATGGACTCAAAATTCACTTAAATGTGTAAAATTGTCCCCTCTATCGATTGGTCAAGACTAGAACGTTCTATCTTTCCTATTGGTTGAGTTATGAGTATTTTTTGGTTTGAAAAGTGGATTTTCGAAAATTTCATGACTCTATTTGAAGGCGAAATAATGATTTTATCACAAAACTGATTGTGCCAGTCGATTTTTTGGCCAAAGAAACCCCTCTTTACGAATTTTTAGCATTTTTTATAATTTTTTTGTCGAAAATTTAGAACAAAGGGGGTAGCTATGGAAATATTTTGCGAAACAAATTGATTTTTTCTAACTCCCATAATCCTTGGAAATATGGACTCAAAATTCACTCAAATATGTGAAATTATCCCCTCTATCGATTGGTCAAGACTAGAACGAACTATCTTTCCTATTTGTTGAGTTATGAGTATTTTTTGTTTTGAAAAGTGGATTTTCGAAAGTTTCATGACTCTATTTGAAGGCGAAATAATGATTTTATCAGAAAACTGATTGTGCCAGTCGATTTTTAGGCCAAAGAAACCCCTCTTTACGAATTTTTAGCATTTTTTATAATTTTTTTGTCGAAAATTTAGAACAAAGGGGGTAGCTATGGAAATATTTTGCGATACAAATTGATTTTTCCTAACTCCCATAATCCTTGGAAATATGGACTCAAAATTCACTTAAATATGTAAAATTGTCCCCTCTATCGATTGGTCAAGACTAGAACGTTCTATCTTTCCTATTGGTGGAGTTATGAGTATTTTTTGGTTTGAAAAGTGGATTTTCGAAAATTTCATGACTCTATTTGAAGGCGAAATAATGATTTTATCACAAAACCGATTGTGCCAGTCGATTTTTTGGCCAAAGAAACCACTCTTTACGAATTTTTAGCATTTTTTATAATTTTTTTGTCGCAAATTTAGAACAAAGGGGGTAGCTATGGAAATATTTTGCGATACAAATTGATTTTTTCTAACTCCCATAATCCTTGGAAATATGGACTCAAAATTCACTCAAATATGTAAAATTGTCCCCTCTATCGATTGGTCAAGACTAGAACGTTCTATCTTTCCTATTTGTTGAGTTATGAGTATTTTTTGTTTTGAAAAGTGGATTTTCGAAAATTTCATGACTCTATTTGAAGGCGAAATAATGATTTTATCAGAAAACTGATTGTGCCAGTCGATTTTTAGGCCAAAGAAACCCCTCTTTACGAATTTTTAGCATTTTTTATAATTTTTTTGTCGAAAATTTAGAACAAAGGGGGTAGCTATGGAAATATTTTGCGATACAAATTGATTTTTTCTAACTCCCATAATCCTTGGAAATATGGACTCAAAATTCACTTAAATATGTAAAATTGTCCCCTCTATCGATTGGTCAAGACTAGAACGTTCTATCTTTCCTATTTGTTGAGTTATGAGTATTTTTTGTTTTGAAAAGTGGATTTTCGAAATTTTCATGACTCCATTTGAAGGCGAAATAATGATTTTATCAGAAAACTGATTGTGCCAGTCGATTTTTTGGCCAAAAAAACCCCTCTTTACGAATTTTTACTATTTTTTATAATTTTTTTGTCGAAAATTTAGAACAAAGGGGGTAGCTATGGAAATATTTTGCGATAAAAATTGATTTTTTCTAACTCCCATAATCTTTGGAAGTATAGACTCAAAATTCACTAAAATATGTAAAATTGTCCCCTCTATCGATTGGTGAAGACTGGAACGTTCTATCTTTCCTATTTGTTGAGTTATGAGTATTTTTTGTTTTGAAAAGTGGATTTTCGAAAATTTCATGACTCTATTTGAAGGCGAAATAATGATTTTATCACAAAACTGATTGTGCCAGTCTATTTTTTGGCCAAAAAACCCCTCTTTACGAATTTTAAGCATTTTTTAAAATTTTTTTGTCGAAAATTTAGAACAAAGGGGGTAGCTATGGAAATATTTTGCGCTACAAATTGATTTTTTCTAACTCCCTTAATCCTTGGAAATATGGACTCAAAATTCACTAAAAGATGTAAAATTGTCCCCTCTATCGATTGGTCAAGACTAGAACGTTCTATCTTTCCTATTTGTCGAGTTATGAGTATTTTTTGTTTTGTCGAAAATTTAGAACAAAGGGGGTAGCTATGGAAATATTTTGCGATACAAATTGATTTTTTCTAACTCCCTTAATCCTTGGAAATATGGACTCAAAATTCACTAAAATATGTAAAATTGTCCCCTCTATCGATTGGTGAAGACTAGAACGTTCTATCTTTTCTATTGGTTGAGTTATGAGTATTTTTTGGTTTGAAAAGTGGATTTTCGAAAATTTCATGACTCTATTTGAAGGCGAAATAATGATTTTATCACAAAACTGATTGTGCCAGTCGATTTTTTGGCCAAAGAAACCCCTCTTTACGAATTTTTAGCATTTTTTATAATTTTTTTGTCGAAAATTTAGAACAAAGGGGGTAGCTATGGAAATATTTTGCGATAAAAATTGATTTTTTCTAACTCCCATAATCCTTGGAAGTATATATAGACTCAAAATTCGCTAAAATATGTAAAATTGTCCCCTCTATCGATTGGTCAAGACTAGAACGTTCTATCTTTCCTATTTGTCGAGTTATGAGTATTTTTTGTTTTGAAAAGTGGATTTTCGAAAATTTCATGACTCTATTTGAAGGCGAAATAATGATTTTATCACAAAACTGATTGTGCCAGTCAATTTTTTGGCCAAAAAACCCCTCTTTACGAATTTTAAGCATTTTTTAAAATTTTTTTGTCGAAAATTTAGAACAAAGGGGGTAGCTATGGAAATATTTTGCGCTACAAATTGATTTTTTCTAACTCCCTTAATCCTTGGAAATATGGACTCAAAATTCACTAAAAGATGTAAAATTGTCCCCTCTATCGATTGGTCAAGACTAGAACGTTCTATCTTTCCTATTTGTCGAGTTATGAGTATTTTTTGTTTTGTCGAAAATTTAGAACAAAGGGGGTAGCTATGGAAATATTTTGCGATACAAATTGATTTTTTCTAACTCCCTTAATCCTTGGAAATATGGACTCAAAATTCACTAAAATATGTAAAATTGTCCCCTCTATCGATTGGTGAAGACTAGAACGTTCTATCTTTCCTATTGGTTGAGTTATGAGTATTTTTTGGTTTGAAAAGTGGATTTTCGAAAATTTCATGACTCTATTTGAAGGCGAAATAATGATTTTATCACAAAACTGATTGTGCCAGTCGATTTTTTGGCCAAAGAAACCCCTCTTTACGAATTTTTAGCATTTTTTATAATTTTTTTGTCGAAAATTTAGAACAAAGGGGGTAGCTATGGAAATATTTTGCGATAAAAATTGATTTTTTCTAACTCCCATAATCCTTGGAAGTATAGACTCAAAATTCGCTAAAATATGTAAAATTGTCCCCTCTATCGATTGGTCAAGACTAGAACGTTCTATCTTTCCTATTTGTTGAGTTATGAGTATTTTTTGTTTTGAAAAGTGGATTTTCGAAATTTTCATGACTCCATTTGAAGGCGAAATAATGATTTTATCAGAAAACTGATTGTGCCAGTCGATTTTTTGGCCAAAAAAACCCCTCTTTACGAATTTTTAGCATTTTTTATAATTTTTTTGTCGAAAATTTAGAACAAATTTAGCTATGGAAATATTTTGCGATAAAAATTGATTTTTTCTAACTCCCATAATCCTTGGAAGTATAGACTCAAAATTCACTAAAATATGTAAAATTGTCCCCTCTATCGATTGGTGAAGACTAGAACGTTCTATCTTTCCTATTAGTCGAGTTATGAGTATTTTTTGTTTTGAAAAGTGGATTTTCGAAAATTTCATGACTCTATTTGAAGGCGAAATAATGATTTTATCACAAAACTGATTGTGCCAGTCGATTTTTTGGCCAAAGAAACCCCTCTTTACGAATTTTTAGCATTTTTTATAATTTTTTTGTCGAAAATTTAGAACAAAGGGGTAGCTATGGAAATATTTTGCGATACAAATTGATTTTTTTTAACTCCCATAATCCTTGGAAATATGGACTCAAAATTCACTCAAACATGTAAAATTGTCCCCTCTATCGATTGGTCAAGACTAGAACGTTCTATCTTTCCTATTTGTTGCGTTATGAGTATTTTTTGTTTTGAAAAGTGGATTTTCGAAAATTTCATGACTCCATTTGAAGGCGAAATAATTATTTTATCACAAAACTGATTGTGCCAGTCGATTTTTTTGCCAAACAAACCCCTCTTTTCGAATTTTTAGCATTTTTTAAAATTTTTTGTCGAAAATTCAGAACAAAGGGGGTAGCTATGGAAATATTTTGCGATACAAATTGATTTTTTCTAACTCCCATAATCCTTGGAAATATGGACTCAAAATTCACTGAAATATGTCAAATTGTCCCCTCTATCGATTGGTGAAGACTAGAACGTTCTATCTTGCCTATTAGTCGAGTTATGAGTGTTTTTTGTTTTGAAAAGTGGATTTTCGAAAATTTCATTACTCTATTTGAAGGCGAAATAATGATTTTATCACAAAACTGATTGTGCCAGTCAATTTTTTGGCCAAAAAAACCCCTCTTTACGAATTTTTAGCATTTTTTATAATTTTTTTGTCGAAAATTTAGAACAAATTTAGCTATGGAAATATTTTGCGATACAAATTGATTTTTTCTAACTCCCATAATCCTTGGAAATATGGACTCAAAATTCACCAAAAGATGTCAAATTGTCCCCTCTATCGATTGGTGAAGACTAGAACGTTCTATCTTTCCTATTAGTCGAGTTATGAGTATTTTTTGTTTTGAAAAGTGGATTTTCGAAAATTTCATGACTCCATTTGAAGGCGAAATAATGATTTTATCACAAAACTGATTGTGCCAGTCGATTTTTTGGCCAAAGAAACCCCTCTTTACGAATTTTTTGCATTTTTTAAAATTTTTTGTCGAAAATTTAGAACAAAGGGGGTAGCTATGGAAATATTTTGCGATACAAATTAATTTTTTCTAACTCCCATAATCCTCAGAAATATGGACTCAAAATTCACTGAAATATGTAAAATTGTCCCCTCTATCGATTGGTGAAGACTAGAACGTTCTATCTTTCCTATTAGTCGAGTTATGAGTGTTTTTTGTTTTGAAAAGTGGATTTTCGAAAATTTCATTACTCTATTTGAAGGCGAAATAATGATTTTATCACAAAACTGATTGTGCCAGTCAATTTTTTGGCCAAAAAACCCCTCTTTACGAATTTTTAGCATTTTTTATAATTTTTTTGTCGAAAATTTAGCTATGGAAATATTTTGCGATACAAATTGATTTTTTCTAACTCCCATAATCCTTGGAAATATGGACTCAAAATTCACTAAAAGATGTAAAATTGTCCCCTCTATCGATTGGTTAAGACTAGAACGTTCTATCTTTCCTATTAGTCGAGTTATGAGTATTTTTTGTTTTGAAAAGTGGATTTTCGAAAATTTCATGACTCCATTTGAAGGCGAAATAATGATTTTATCACAAAACTGATTGTGCCAGACGATTTTTTGGCCAAAAAAACCCCTCTTTACGAATTTTTAGCATTTTTTATAATTTTTTTGTCGAAAATTTAGAACAAAGGGGGTAGCTATGGAAATATTTTGCGATACAAATTGATTTTTTCTAACTCCCTTAATCCTTGGAAATATGGACTCAAAATTCACCAGAAGATGTAAAATTGTCCCCTCTATCGATTGGTGAAGACTAGAACGTTCTATCTTTCCTATTAGTCGAGTTATGAGTATTTTTTGTTTTGAAAAGTGGATTTTCGAAAATTTCATGACTCCATTTGAAGGCGAAATAATGATTTTATCACAAAACTGATTGCGCCAGTCGATTTTTTGGCCAAAAAAACCCCTCTTTACGAATTTTCAGCATTTTTTATAATTTTTTTGTCGAAAATTTAGAACAAAGGGGGTAGCTATGGAAATATTTTGCGATACAAATTGATTTTTTCTAACTCCCTTAATCCTTGGAAATATGGACTCAAAATTCACCAGAAGATGTAAAATTGTCCCCTCTATCGATTGGTGAAGACTAGAACGTTCTATCTTTCCTATTAGTCGAGTTATGAGTATTTTTTGTTTTGAAAAGTGGATTTTCGAAAATTTCATGACTCTATTTGAAGGCGAAATAATGATTTTATCAGAAAACTGATTGTGCCAGTCGATTTTTAGGCCAAAGAAACCCCTCTTTATGAATTTTTAGCATTTTTTATAATTTTTTTGTCGAAAATTTAGAACAAAGGGGGTAGCTATGGAAATATTTTGCGATAAAAATTGATTTTTTCTAACTCCCATAATCCTTGGAAGTATAGACTCAAAATTCACTAAAATATGTAAAATTGTCCCCTCTATCGATTGGTGAAGACTGGAACGTTCTATCTTTCCTATTAGTCGAGTTATGAGTATTTTTTGTTTTGAAAAGTGGATTTTCGAAAATTTCATGACTCCATTTGAAGGCGAAATAATGATTTTATCACAAAACTGATTGTGCCAGTCGATTTTTTGGCCAAAAAAACCCCTCTTTACGAATTTTCAGCATTTTTTATAATTTTTTTGTCGAAAATTTAGAACAAATTTAGCTATGGAAATATTTTGCGATACAAATTGATTTTTTCTAACTCCCATAATCCTTGGGCTGGGCGATTATCAAAAAACATAATCGATTATCGATTATATAAAATAATCGAAAAAAATCGATTAATCGAAAAAAATCGATTAATCGAAAAAAATCGATTGATCGAGTATAATCGATTAATCGGAAAAAATCGAATAATCGATTAATCGAAAAAAATCGATTAATTTAAAACAATCGATTAATCGAAAATAATCGATTAATCGAAAATAATCAATTTTCGATGATTCGAAAATTTATTATTTTTCATTATTCTTGATAACGGCTGCTGGACCGCTACCGAAATGACTCCATTTGAAGGCGAAATAATTATTTTATCACAAAACTGATTGTGCCAGTCGATTTTTTTGCCAAACAAACCCCTCTTTTCGAATTTTTAGCATTTTTTAAAATTTTTTGTCGAAAATTCAGAACAAAGGGGGTAGCTATGGAAATATTTTGCGATACAAATTGATTTTTTCTAACTCCCATAATCCTTGGGCTGGGCGATTATCAAAAAACATAATCGATTATCGATTATATAAAATAATCGAAAAAAATCGATTAATCGAAGATAATCAATTAATCGAAAAAAATCGATTAATCGAATATAATCGATTAATCGGAAAAAATCGATTAATCGAAAAAAATCGATTAATTGAAAAGAATCGATTAATCGAAAAGAATCGATTAATCGAAAAAAATCGATTAATCGAAAAGAATCGAATAATCGAAAATAATCGATTAATCGAAAAAAATCGATTAATCGAAAAAAATCGATTAATTTAAAATAATCGATTAATCGAAAATAATCGATTAATCGAAAATAATCAATTTTCGATGATTCGAAAATTTATTATTTTTCATTATTCTTGATAACGGCAGCTGGACCGCTACCGAAACTTTAAAAATAGAGTTTCAACAAACATCGTGATCAAGAACTATTATATTTAACTAATTTTTTCCCTAACTCACGCCTTTAAAAAGATTGACAATTTGGAACTTACGAAAATATTTTGAAGTTTAAGACTTAAAAAAATTGTCAAGATTTGCCAGTCGATTTTCCGGTCCAAAAAACCCCTCTTTACGAATTTTTAGCATTTTTTAAAATTTTTTGTCGAAAATTTAGAACAAAGGGGTAGGTATGGAAATATTTTGCGAAACAAATTGCTTTTTTCTTACTCCCTTAATCCTTGGAAATATGGACTCAAAATTCACTAAAATATGTAAAATTGTCCCCTCTATCGATTGGTCAAGACTAGAACGTTCTATCTTTCCTATTTGTCGAGTTATGAGTATTTTTTGTTTTGAAAAGTGGATTTTCGAAAATTTCATGACTCTATTTGAAGGCGAAATAATGATTTTATCACAAAACTGATTGTGCCAGTCGATTTTTTTGTCAAAAAAACCCCTCTTTACGAATTTTTAGCATTTTTTATAATTTTTTTGTCGAAAATTTAGAACAAAGGGGGTAGCTATGGAAATATTTTGCGTTACCAATTGATTTTTTCTAACTCCCATAATATTTGGGAATATGGACTCAAAATTCACTAAAATATGTAAAATTGTCCCCTCTATCGATTGGTGAAGACTAGAACGTTCTATCTTTCCTATTAGTCGAGTTATGAGTGTTTTTTGTTTTGAAAAGTGGATTTTCGAAAATTTCATTACTCTATTTGAAGGCGAAATAATGATTTTATCACAAAACTGATTGTGCCAGTCAATTTTTTGGCCAAAAAACCCCTCTTTACGAATTTTTAGCATTTTTTATAATTTTTTTGTCGAAAATTTAGAACAAATTTAGCTATGGAAATATTTTGCGATACAAATTGATTTTTTCTAACTCCCATAATCCTTGGAAATATGGACTCAAAATTCACTAAAAGATGTAAAATTGTCCCCTCTATCGATTGGTTAAGACTAGAACGTTCTATCTTTCCTATTAGTCGAGTTATGAGTATTTTTTGTTTTGAAAAGTGGATTTTCGAAAATTTCATGACTCCATTTGAAGGCGAAATAATGATTTTATCACAAAACTGATTGTGCCAGTCGATTTTTAGGCCAAAAAAACTCCTCTTTACGAATTTTTAGCATTTTTTATAATTTTTTTGTCGAAAATTTAGAACAAATTTAGCTATGGAAATATTTTGCGATACAAATTGATTTTTTCTAACTCCCATAATCCTTGGGCTGGGCGATTATCAAAAAACATAATCGATTATCGATTATATAAAATAATCGAAAAAAATCGATTAATCGAAGATAATAGATTAATCGAAAAAAATCGATTAATCGAAAAAAATCGATTAATCGAATATAATCGATTAATCGGAAAAAATCGATTAATCGAAAATAATCGATTAATCGAAAATAATCGATTAATTGAAAAGAATCGATTAATCGAAAAGAATCGATTAATCGAAAAAAATCGATTAATCGAAAAGAATCGATTAATCGAAAAAAATCGATTAATCGAAAAAAATCGATTAATCGAAAAAAATCGCTCAATCGAAAAAAATCGATTAATCGATTATAATCGATTAATCGGAAAAAATCGAATAATCGAAAATAATCGATTAATCGAAAAAAATCGATTAATCGAAAAGAATCGATTAATCGAAAAAAATCGATTAATTTAAAATAATCGATTAATCGAAAATAATCGATTAATCGAAAATAATCGATTAATCGAAAATAATCAATTTTCGATGATTCGAAAATTTATTATTTTTCATTATTCTTGATAACGGCAGCTGGACCGCTACCGAAACTTTAAAAATAGAGTTTCAACAAACATCGTGATCAAGAACTATTATATTTAACTAATTTTTTCCCTAACTCACGCCTTTAAAAAGATTGACAATTTTGGAACTTACGAAAATATTTTGAAGTTTAAGACTTAAAAAAATTGTCAAGATTTGCCAGTCGATTTTCCGGTCCAAAAAACCCCTCTTTACGAATTTTTAGCATTTTTTAAAATTTTTTGTCGAAAATTTAGAACAAAGGGGTAGGTATGGAAATATTTTGCGAAACAAATTGCTTTTTTCTTACTCCCTTAATCCTTGGAAATATGGACTCAAAATTCACTAAAAGATGTAAAATTGTCCCCTCTATCGATTGGTCAAGACTAGAACGTTCTATCTTTCCTATTTGTCGAGTTATGAGTATTTTTTGTTTTGAAAAGTGGATTTTCGAAAATTTCATGACTCTATTTGAAGGCGAAATAATGATTTTATCACAAAACTGATTGTGCCAGTCGATTTTTTGACCAAAGAAACCCCTCTTTACGAATTTTTAGCATTTTTTATAATTTTTTTGTCGAAAATTTAGAACAAAGGGGGTAGCTATGGAAATATTTTGCGATACAAATTGCTTTTTTCTAACTCCCCTAATCCTCGGAAATATGGACGAAAATTTAGAACAAAGGGGGTAGCTAAGGAAATATTTTGCGATACAAATTGATTTTTTCTAACTCCCATAATCCTCGGAAATATGGACTCAAAATTCACTTAAATATGTAAAATTGTCCCCTCTATCGATTGGTCAAGACTAGAACGTTCTATCTTTCCTATTTGTTGAGTTATGAATATTTTTTGTTTTGAAAAGTGGATTTTCGAAATTTTCATGACTCCATTTGAAAGCGAAATAATGATTTTATCAGAAAACTGATTGTGCCAGTCGATTTTTTGGCCAAAAAAACCCTTCTTTACGAATTTTTAGCATTTTTTATAATTTTTTTGTCGAAAATTTAGAACAAATTTAGCTATGGAAATATTTTGCGATAAAAATTGATTTTTTCTAACTCCCATAATCCTTGGAAGTATAGACTCAAAATTCACTAAAATATGTAAAATTGTCCCCTCTATCGATTGGTGAAGACTAGAACGTTCTATCTTTCCTATTAGTCGAGTTATGAGTATTTTTTGTTTTGAAAAGTGGATTTTCGAAAATTTCATGACTCTATTTGAAGGCGAAATAATGATTTTATCACAAAACTGATTGTGCCAGTCGATTTTTTTGCCAAACGAACCCCTCTTTTCGAAATTTTAGCATTTTTTAAAATTTTTTGTCGAAAATTCAGAACAAAGGGGGTAGCTATGGAAATATTTTGCGATACAAATTGATTTTTTCTAACTCCCATAATCCTTGGAAATATGGACTCAAAATTCACTGAAATATGTCAAATTGTCGATTGGTGAAGACTAGAACGTTCTATCTTTCCTATTAGTCGAGTTATGAGTATTTTTTGTTTTGAAAAGTGGATTTTCGAAAATTTCATGACTCTATTTGAAGGCGAAATAATGATTTTATCACAAAACTGATTGTGCCAGTCGATTTTTTGGCCAAAAAAACTCCTCTTTACGAATTTTTAGCATTTTTTATAATTTTTTTGTCGAAAATTTAGAACAAATTTAGCTATGGAAATATTTTGCGATACAAATTGATTTTTTCTAACTCCCATAATCCTTGGGCTGGGCGATTATCAAAAAACATAATCGATTATCGATTATATAAAATAATCGAAAAAAATCGATTAATCGAAGATAATAGATTAATCGAAAAAAATCGATTAATCGAAAAAAATCGATTAATCGAATATAATCGATTAATCGGAAAAAATCGATTAATCGAAAATAATCGATTAATCGAAAATAATCGATTAATTGAAAAGAATCGATTAATCGAAAAGAATCGATTAATCGAAAAAAATCGATTAATCGAAAAGAATCGATTAATCGAAAAAAATCGATTAATCGAAAAAAATCGATTAATCGAAAAAAATCGATCAATCGAAAAAAATCGATCAATCGAAAAAAATCGATTAATCGAAAAAAATCGATTAATCGAAAAAAATCGATTAATCGAATATAATCGATTAATCGGAAAAAATCGATTAATCGAAAATAATCGATTAATCGAAAATAATCGATTAATTGAAAAGAATCGATTAATCGAAAAGAATCGATTAATCGAAAAATATCGATTAATCGAAAAGAATCGATTAATCGAAAAAAATCGATTAATCGAAAAAAATCGATTAATCGAAAAAAATCGATCAATCGAAAAAAATCGATTAATCGAAAAAAATCGATTAATCGAATATAATCGATTAATCGGAAAAAATCGATTAATCGAAAATAATCGATTAATCGAAAATAATCGATTAATTGAAAAGAATCGATTAATCGAAAAAAATCGATTAATCGAAAAGAATCGATTAATTGAAAAGAATCGATTAATCGAAAAGAATCGATTAATCGAAAAAAATCGATTAATCGAAAAGAATCGATTAATCGAAAAAAATCGATTAATCGAAAAAGATCGATTAATCGAAAAAAATCGATCAATCGAAAAAAATCGATCAATCGAAAAAAATCGATTAATCGAAAAAAATCGATTAATCGAATATAATCGATTAATCGGAAAAAATCGAATAATCGAAAATAATCGATTAATCGAAAATAATCGATTAATCGAAAAAAATCGATTAATCGAAAAGAATCGATTAATCGAAAAAAATCGATTAATTTAAAATAATCGATTAATCGAAAATAATCGATTAATCGAAAATAATCAATTTTCGATGATTCGAAAATTTATTATTTTTCATTATTCTTGATAACGGCAGCTGGACCGCTACCGAAACTTTAAAAATAGAGTTTCAACAAACATCGTGATCAAGAACTATTATATTTAACTAATTTTTTCCCTAACTCACGCCTTTAAAAAGATTGACAATTTTGGAACTTACGAAAATATTTTGAAGTTTAAGACTTGAAAAAATTGTCAAGATTTGCCAGTCGATTTTCCGGTCCAAAAAACCCCTCTTTACGAAATTTTAGCATTTTTTAAAATTTTTTGTCGAAAATTCAGAACAAAGGGGGTAGCTATGGAAATATTTTGCGATACAAATTGATTTTTTCTAACTCCCATAATCCTTGGAAATATGGACTCAAAATTCACTGAAATATGTCAAATTGTCCCCTCTATCGATTGGTGAAGACTAGAACGTTCTATCTTTCCTATTAGTCGAGTTATGAGTATTTTTTGTTTTGAAAAGTGGATTTTCGAAAATTTCATGACTCTATTTGAAGGCGAAATAATGATTTTATCACAAAACTGATTGTGCCAGTCGATTTTTTGGCCAAAAAAACTCCTCTTTACGAATTTTTAGCATTTTTTATAATCTTTTTGTCGAAAATTTAGAACAAATTTAGCTATGGAAATATTTTGCGAAACAAATTGCTTTTTTCTTACTCCCTTAATCCTTGGAAATATGGACTCAAAATTCACTAAAAGATGTAAAATTGTCCCCTCTATCGATTGGTCAAGACTAGAACGTTCTATCCTTCCTATTTGTCGAGTTATGAGTATTTTTTGTTTTGAAAAGTGGATTTTCGAAAATTTCATGACTCTATTTGAAGGCGAAATAATGATTTTATCACAAAACTGATTGTGCCAGTCGATTTTTTGGCCAAAGAAACCCCTCTTTACGAATTTTTAGCATTTTTTATAATTTTTTTGTCGAAAATTTAGAACAAAGGGGGTAGCTATGGAAATATTTTGCGATACAAATTGATTTTTTCTAACTCCCATAATCCTCGGAAATATGGACTCAAAATTCACTTAAATATGTAAAATTGTCCCCTCTATCGATTGGTCAAGACTAGAACGTTCTATCTTTCCTATTTGTTGAGTTATGAATATTTTTTTTTTGAAAAGTGGATTTTCGAAATTTTCATGACTCCATTTGAAGGCGAAATAATGATTTTATCAGAAAACTGATTGTGCCAGTCGATTTTTTGGCCAAAAAAACCCCTCTTTACGAATTTTTAGCATTTTTTATAATTTTTTTGTCGAAAATTTAGAACAAATTTAGCTATGGAAATATTTTGCGATAAAAATTGATTTTTTCTAACTCCCATAATCCTTGGAAGTATAGACTCAAAATTCACTAAAATATGTAAAATTGTCCCCTCTATCGATTGGTGAAGACTAGAACGTTCTATCTTTCCTATTAGTCGAGTTATGAGTATTTTTTGTTTTGAAAAGTGGATTTTCGAAAATTTCATGACTCTATTTGAAGGCGAAATAATGATTTTATCACAAAACTGATTGTGCCAGTCGATTTTTTTGCCAAACGAACCCCTCTTTTCGAAATTTTAGCATTTTTTAAAATTTTTTGTCGAAAATTCAGAACAAAGGGGGTAGCTATGGAAATATTTTGCGATACAAATTGATTTTTTCTAACTCCCATAATCCTTGGAAATATGGACTCAAAATTCACTGAAATATGTCAAATTGTCCCCTCTATCGATTGGTGAAGACTAGAACGTTCTATCTTTCCCATTAGTCGAGTTATGAGTATTTTTTGTTTTGAAAAGTGGATTTTCGAAAATTTCATGACTCTATTTGAAGGCGAAATAATGATTTTATCACAAAACTGATTGTGCCAGTCGATTTTTTGGCCAAAAAAACTCCTCTTTACGAATTTTTAGCATTTTTTATAATTTTTTTGTCGAAAATTTAGAACAAATTTAGCTATGGAAATATTTTGCGATACAAATTGATTTTTTCTAACTCCCATAATCCTTGGGCTGGGCGATTATCAAAAAACATAATCGATTATCGATTATATAAAATAATCGAAAAAAATCGATTAATCGAAGATAATAGATTAATCGAAAAAAATCGATTAATCGAATATAATCGATTAATCGGAAAAAATCGATTAATCGAAAATAATCGATTAATTGAAAAGAATCGATTAATCGAAAAGAATCGATTAATCGAAAAAAATCGATTAATCGAAAAGAATCGATTAATCGAAAAAAATCGATTAATCGAAAAAAATCGATCAATCGAAAAAAATCGATCAATCGAAAAAAATCGATTAATCGAAAAAAATCGATTAATCGAATATAATCGATTAATCGGAAAAAATCGAATAATCGAAAATAATCGATTAATCGAAAATAATCGATTAATCGAAAAAAATCGATTAATCGAAAAGAATCGATTAATCGAAAAAAATCGATTAATTTAAAAGAATCGATTAATCGAAAAAAATCGATTAATTTAAAATAATCGATTAATCGAAAATAATCGATTAATCGAAAATAATCGATTAATCGAAAATAATCAATTTTCGATGATTCGAAAATTTATTATTTTTCATTATTCTTGATAACGGCAGCTGGACCGCTACCGAAACTTTAAAAATAGAGTTTCAACAAACATCGTGATCAAGAACTATTATATTTAACTAATTTTTTCCCTAACTCACGCCTTTAAAAAGATTGACAATTTTGGAACTTACGAAAATATTTTGAAGTTTAAGACTTAAAAAAATTGTCAAGATTTGCCAGTCGATTTTCCGGTCCAAAAAACCCCTCTTTACGAATTTTTAGCATTTTTTAAAAATTTTTGTCGAAAATTTAGAACAAAGGGGTAGGTATGGAAATATTTTGCGAAACAAATTGCTTTTTTCTTACTCCCTTAATCCTTGGAAATATGGACTCAAAATTCACTAAAAGATGTAAAATTGTCCCCTCTATCGATTGGTCAAGACTAGAACGTTCTATCTTTCCTATTTGTCGAGTTATAAGTATTTTTTGTTTTGAAAAGTGGATTTTCGAAAATTTCATGACTCTATTTGAAGGCGAAATAATGATTTTATCACAAAACTGATTGTGCCAGTCGATTTTTTGGCCAAAGAAACCCCTCTTTACGAATTTTTAGCATTTTTTATAATTTTTTTGTCGAAAATTTAGAACAAAGGGGGTAGCTATGGAAATATTTTGCGATACAAATTGATTTTTTCTAACTCCCATAATCCTCGGAAATATGGACTCAAAATTCACTTAAATATGTAAAATTGTCCCCTCTATCGATTGGTCAAGACTAGAACGATCTATCTTTCCTATTTGTTGAGTTATGAATATTTTTTGTTTTGAAAAGTGGATTTTCGAAATTTTCATGACTCCATTTGAAGGCGAAATAATGATTTTATCAGAAAACTGATTGTGCCAGTCGATTTTTGGGCCGAAGAAACCCCTCTTTACGAATTTTTAGCATTTTTTATAATTTTTTTGTCGAAAATTTAGAACAAAGGGGGTAGCTATGGAAATATTTTGCGATAAAAATTGATTTTTTCTAACTCCCATAATCCTTGGAAGTATAGACTCAAAATTCACTAAAATATGTAAAATTGTCCCCTCTATCGATTGGTGAAGACTAGAACGTTCTATCTTTCCTATTAGTCGAGTTATGAGTATTTTTTGTTTTGAAAAGTGGATTTTCGAAAATTTCATGACTCTATTTGAAGGCGAAATAATGATTTTATCACAAAACTGATTGTGCCAGTCGATTTTTTTGCCAAACGAACCCCTCTTTTCGAAATTTTAGCATTTTTTAAAATTTTTTGTCGAAAATTCAGAACAAAGGGGGTAGCTATGGAAATATTTTGCGATACAAATTGATTTTTTCTAACTCCCATAATCCTTGGAAATATGGACTCAAAATTCACTGAAATATGTCAAATTGTCCCCTCTATCGATTGGTGAAGACTAGAACGTTCTATCTTTCCTATTAGTCGAGTTATGAGTATTTTTTGTTTTGAAAAGTGGATTTTCGAAAATTTCATGACTCTATTTGAAGGCGAAATAATGATTTTATCACAAAACTGATTGTGCCAGTCGATTTTTTGGCCAAAGAAACCCCTCTTTACGAATTTTTAGCATTTTTTATAATTTTTTTGTCGAAAATTTAGAACAAAGGGGGTAGCTATGGAAATATTTTGCGATACAAATTGATTTTTTCTAACTCCCATAATCCTTGGGCTGGGCGATTATCAAAAAACATAATCGATTATCGATTATATAAAATAATCGAAAAAAATCGATTAATCGAAGATAATAGATTAATCGAAAAAAATCGATTAATCGAATATAATCGATTAATCGAAAATAATCGATTAATCGAAAATAATCGATTAATTGAAAAGAATCGATTAATCGAAAAGAATCGATTAATCGAAAAGAATCGATTAATCGAAAAAAATCGATTAATCGAAAAGAATCGATTAATTGAAAAGAATCGATTAATCGAAAAGAATCGATTAATCGAAAAAAATCTATTAATCGAAAAGAATCGATTAATCGAAAAAAATCGATTAATCGAAAAAAATCGATTAATCGAAAAAAATCGATTAATCGAAAAAAATCGATCAATCGAAAAAAATCGATCAATCGAAAAAAATCGATTAATCGAAAAAAAATCGATTAATCGAATATAATCGATTAATCGGAAAAAATCGAATAATCGAAAATAATCGATTAATCGAAAATAATCGATTAATCGAAAAAAATCGATTAATCGAAAAAAATCGATTAATCGAAAAAAATCGATTAATCGAAAAGAATCGATTAATCGAAAAAAATCGATTAATTTAAAATAATCGATTAATCGAAAATAATCGATTAATCGAAAATAATCGATTAATCGAAAATAATCAATTTTCGATGATTCGAAAATTTATTATTTTTCATTATTCTTGATAACGGCAGCTGGACCGCTACCGAAACTTTAAAAATAGAGTTTCAACAAACATCGTGATCAAGAACTATTATATTTAACTATTTTTTTCCCTAACTCACGCCTTTAAAAAGATTGACAATTTTGGAACTTACGAAAATATTTTGAAGTTTAAGACTTAAAAAAATTGTCAAGATTTGCCAGTCGATTTTCCGGTCCAAAAAACCCCTCTTTACGAATTTTTAGCATTTTTTAAAATTTTTTGTCGAAAATTTAGAACAAAGGGGTAGGTATGGAAATATTTTGCGAAACAAATTGCTTTTTTCTTACTCCCTTAATCCTTGGAAATATGGACTCAAAATTCACTAAAAGATGTAAAATTGTCCCCTCTATCGATTGGTCAAGACTAGAACGTTCTATCTTTCCTATTTGTCGAGTTATGAGTATTTTTTGTTTTGAAAAGTGGATTTTCGAAAATTTCATGACTCTATTTGAAGGCGAAATAATGATTTTATCACAAAACTGATTGTGCCAGTCGATTTTTTGGCCAAAGAAACCCCTCTTTACGAATTTTTAGCATTTTTTATAATTTTTTTGTCGAAAATTTAGAACAAAGGAAGCTATGGAAATATTTTGCGATACAAATTGATTTTTTCTAACTCCCATAATCCTCGGAAATATGGACTCAAAATTCACTTAAATATGTAAAATTGTCCCCTCTATCGATTGGTCAAGACTAGAACGTTCTATCTTTCCTATTTGTTGAGTTATGAATATTTTTTGTTTTGAAAAGTGGATTTTCGAAATTTTCATGACTCCATTTGAAGGCGAAATAATGATTTTATCAGAAAACTGATTGTGCCAGTCGATTTTTTGGCCAAAAAAACCCCTCTTTACGAATTTTTAGCATTTTTTATAATTTTTTTGTCGAAAATTTAGAACAAATTTAGCTATGGAAATATTTTGCGATAAAAATTGATTTTTTCTAACTCCCATAATCCTTGGAAGTATAGACTCAAAATTCACTAAAATATGTAAAATTGTCCCCTCTATCGATTGGTGAAGACTAGAACGTTCTATCTTTCCTATTAGTCGAGTTATGAGTATTTTTTGTTTTGAAAAGTGGATTTTCGAAAATTTCATGACTCTATTTGAAGGCGAAATAATGATTTTATCACAAAACTGATTGTGCCAGTCGATTTTTTTGCCAAACGAACCCCTCTTTTCGAAATTTTAGCATTTTTTAAAAATTTTTGTCGAAAATTCAGAACAAAGGGGGTAGCTATGGAAATATTTTGCGATACAAATTGATTTTTTCTAACTCCCATAATCCTTGGAAATATGGACTCAAAATTCACTGAAATATGTCAAATTGTCCCCTCTATCGATTGGTGAAGACTAGAACGTTCTATCTTTCCTATTAGTCGAGTTATGAGTGTTTTTTGTTTTGAAAAGTGGATTTTCGAAAATTTCATTACTCTATTTGAAGGCGAAATAATGATTTTATCACAAAACTGATTGTGCCAGTCAATTTTTTGGCCAAAAAACCCCTCTTTACGAATTTTTAGCATTTTTTATAATTTTTTTGTCGAAAATTTAGAACAAATTTAGCTATGGAAATATTTTGCGATACAAATTGATTTTTTCTAACTCCCATAATCCTTGGAAATATGAACTCAAAATTCACTAAAATATGTAAAATTGTCCCCTCTATCGATTGGTGAAGACTAGAACGTTCTATCTTTCCTATTAGTCGAGTTATGAGTGTTTTTTGTTTTGAAAAGTGGATTTTCGAAAATTTCATTACTCTATTTGAAGGCGAAATAATGATTTTATCACAAAACTGATTGTGCCAGTCAATTTTTTGGCCAAAAAACCCCTCTTTACGAATTTTTAGCATTTTTTATAATTTTTTTGTCGAAAATTTAGCTATGGAAATATTTTGCGATAAAAATTGCTTTTTTCTAACTCCCATAATCCTTGGAAGTATAGACTCAAAATTCACTAAAATATGTAAAATTGTCCCCTCTATCGATTGGTGAAGACTAGAACGTTCTATCTTTCCTATTTGTTGAGTTATGAGTATTTTTTGTTTTGAAAAGTGGATTTTCGAAAATTTCATGACTCTATTTGAAGGCGAAATAATGATTTTATCACAAAACTGATTGTGCCAGTCGATTTTTTGGCCAAAGAAACCCCTCTTTACGAATTTTTGGCATTTTTTAAAATTTTTTGTCGAAAATTTAGAACAAAGGGGGTAGCTATGGAAATATTTTGCGATACAAATTAATTTTTTCTAACTCCCATAATCCTTGGAAATATGGACTCAAAATTCAATTAAATATGTAAAATTGTCCCCTCTATCGATTGGTCAAGACTAGAACGTTCTATCTTTCCTATTTGTTGAGTTATGAGTATTTTTTGTTTTGAAAAGTGGATTTTCGAAAATTTCATGACTCTATTTGAAGGCGAAATAATGATTTTATCACAAAACTGATTGTGCCAGTCGATTTTTAGGCCAAAGAAACCTCTCTTTACAAATTTTTAGCATTTTTTAAAATTTTTTTGTCGAAAATTTAGAACAAAGGGGGTAGCTATGGAAATATTTTGCGATACAAATTGATTTTTTCTAACTCCCTTAATCCTTGGAAGTATAGACTCAAAATTCACTAAGATATGTAAAATTGTCCCCTCTATCGATTGGTCAAGACTAGAACGTTCTATCTTTCCTATTTGTCGAGTTATGAGTATTTTTTGTTTTGAAAAGTGGATTTTCGAAAATTTCATGACTCTATCTGAAGGCGAAATAATGATTTTATCAGAAAACTGATTGTGCCAGTCGGTTTTTAGGCCAAAGAAACCCCTCTTTACGAATTTTTAGCATTTTTTATAATTTTTTTGTCGAAAATTTAGAACAAAGGGGGTAGCTATGGAAATATTTTGCGATACAAATTGATTTTTTCTAACTCCCATAATCCTTGGAAATATGGACTCAAAATTCACTTAAATATGTAAAATTGTCCCCTCTATCGATTGGTCAAGACTAGAACGTCTCTCTTTCCTATTTGTTGAGTTATGAGTATATTTTGTTTTGAAAAGTGGATTTTCGAAATTTTCATGACTCCATTTGAAGGCGAAATAATGATTTTATCAGAAAACTGATTGTGCCAGTCGATTTTTGGGCCGAAGAAACCCCTCTTTACGAATTTTTAGCATTTTTTATAATTTTTTTGTCGAAAATTTAGAACAAAGGGGGTAGCTATGGAAATATTTTGCGATACAAATTGATTTTTTCTAACTCCCATAATCCTTGGAAATATGTACTCAAAATTCACTCAAACATGTAAAATTGTCCCCTCTATCGATTGGTCAAGACTAGAACGTTCTATCTTTCCTATTTGTTGAGTTATGAGTATTTTTTGTTTTGAAAAGTGGATTTTCGAAAATTTCATGACTCAATTTGAAGGCGAAATAATTATTTTATCACAAAACTGATTGTGCCAGTCGATTTTTTTGCCAAACAAACCCCTCTTTTCGAATTTTTAGCATTTTTTAAAATTTTTTGTCGAAAATTCAGAACAAAGGGGGTAGCTTTGGAAATATTTTGCGATACAAATTGATTTTTTCTAACTCCCATAATCCTTGGAAATATGGACTCAAAATTCACTGAAATATGTCAAATTGTCCCCTCTATCGATTGGTGAAGACTAGAACGTTCTATCTTTCCTATTAGTCGAGTTATGAGTATTTTTTGTTTTGAAAAGTGGATTTTCGAAAATTTCATGACTCTATTTGAAGGCGAAATAATGATTTTATCACAAAACTGATTGTGCCAGTCGATTTTTTGGCCAAAAAAACTCCTCTTTACGAATTTTTAGCATTTTTTATAATTTTTTTGTCGAAAATTTAGAACAAAGGGGGTAGCTATGGAAATATTTTGCGATACAAATTGATTTTTTCTAACCCCCATAATCCTTGGATATATGCACTCAAAATTCACTCAAACATGTAAAATTGTCCCCTCTGTCGATTGGTGAAGTCTACAACGTTATATCTTTCCTATTTGTCGAGTTATGAGTATTTTTTGTTTTGAAAAGTGGATTTTCGAAAATTTCATGACTCTATTTGAAGGCGAAATAATGATTTTATCACAAAACTGATTGTGCCAGTCGATTTTTTGGCCAAAAAAACCCCTCTTCACGAATTTTTAGCATTTTTCATAATTTTTTTGTCGAAAATTTAGAACAAAGGGGTAGGTATGGAAATATTTTGCGAATCAAATTGCTTTTTTCTAACTCCCTTAATCCTTGGCAATATCAACCCAACATTCACTAAAATATGTAAAATTGTCCCCTCTATCGATTGGTGAAGACTAGAACGTTCTATCTTTCCTATTTGTCGAGTTATGAGTATTTTTTGTTTTGAAAAGTGGATTTTCGAAAATTTCATGACTCTATTTGAAGGCGAAATAATGATTTTATCACAAAACTGATTAAGCCAGTCGATTTTTAGGCCAAAGAAACCCCTCTTTACGAATTTTTAGCATTTTTTATAATTTTTTTGTCGAAAATTTAGAACAAAGGGGGTAGCTATGGAAATATTTTGCGATACAAATTGATTTTTTCTAACTCCCATAATCCTTGGAAATATAGACTCAAAATTCACTAAAATATGTAAAATTGTCCCCTCTATCGATTGGTGAAGACTAGAACGTTCTATCTTTCCTATTTGTTGAGTTATGAGTATTTTTTGTTTTGAAAAGTGGATTTTCGAAAATTTCATGACTCTATTTGAAGGCGAAATAATAATTTTATCACAAAACTGATTGTGCCAGTCGATTTTTAGGCCAAAGAAACCCCTCTTTACAAATTTTTAGCATTTTTTATAATTTTTTTGTCGAAAATTTAGAACAAAGGGGGTAGCTATGGAAATATTTTGCGATAAAAATTGATTTTTTCTAACTCCCATAATCCTCGGAAATATGGACTCAAAATTCACTAAAATATGTAAAATTGTCCCCTCTATCGATTGGTGAAGACTAGAACGTTCTATCTTTCCTATTAGTCGAGTTATGAGTATTTTTTGTTTTGGAGAGTGGATTTTCGAAAATTTCATGACTCTATTTGAAGGCGAAATAATGATTTTATCAAAAAACTGATTGTGCCAGTCGATTTTCCGGCGCAAAAAACCCCTCTTTACGAATTTTAAGCATTTTTTATTTTTTTTGTCGAAAATTTAGAACAAAGGGGGTAGCTATGGAAATATTTTGCGATACAAATTGATTTTTTCTAACTCCCATAATCCTTGGAAGTATAGACTCAAAATTCACTAAAATATGTAAAATTGTCCCCTCTATCGATTGGTGAAGACTAGAACGTTCTATCTTCTCCTATTTGTTGAGTTATGAGTATTTTTTGTTTTGAAAAGTGGATTTTCGAAAATTTCATGACTCTATTTGAAGGCGAAATAATGATTTTATCACAAAACTGATTGTGCCAGTCGATGTTTTGGCCAAAGAAACCCCTCTTTACGAATTTTTGGCATTTTTTAAAATTTTTTGTCGAAAATTTAGAACAAAGGGGGTAGCTATGGAAATATTTTGCGATACAAATTGATTTTTTCTAACTACCTTAATACTTGAAAATATCGACTACAAATTTGGTCCAATACGTAAAATTTTCCGCTGAATCGATTGGTCAAGACTAGAACGTTCTAGGTTTTTAAATAGTCAAGTTATGAGCATCTTTTAATTTGAAAAGTCTATTTTCGAAAATTTCATGACTCTATTTCAAGGCGAAATAATGATTTTATCAAAAAACTGATTGTGCCAGTCAATTTCTCGTCCCAAAAAACCTTTCATCACGAATTTTCAGCATTTTTTATTTTTTTAGTAGCTAATTTAGAACCAAGGGAAATATTTCGCGATATGAATTTTCTTCCTAACTCCCTTAATGCTTGAAGATATCGACTCAAAATTTGGTCCAATACGTAAAATTTTCCGCTGAATCGATTGGTCGAGACTAGAACGTTCTATATCTTCAAATAGTCGAGTTATAGGCATCTTTTGTTTTGAAAAGTGGATTTTCGAAAATTTCATGACTCTATTTGAAGGCGAAATAATAATTTTATCAAAAAACTGATTGTGCCCGTCCATTTTCCGTCCCAAAAAACCCACACGACAAACAAACACACAGACACACAGGCGCGCACCACGCCACGCCACAGCACGACACGCCACGACACGACACGAAACGCGACAATGCCGGTCAATTTCTCGTCCCAAAAAACCCCTTATCGCGAATTTTCAGCATTTTTCATTTTTTTTAGTCGCTAATTTAGAACCAAGGGCAATCTTTCGCGATATAAATTTCTTCTTTCTAACTACCTTAATACTTGAAAATATCGACTCAAAATTTGGTCCAATACGTAAAATTTTCCGCTGACTCGATTGGTCAAGACTAGAACATTCTATCTCTTCAAATACTCGAGTTATGAGCATCTTTTATTTTGAAAAGTGGATTTTCGAAAATTTCATGACTCTATTTGAAGGCGAAATATTGATTTTATCAAAAAACTGATTGTGTCAGTCGATTTTTCGTCCCAAAAAACCGACACGACAAAAAAACACACACACACGCCACGCCACGCCACAACACGACACGACACGACACGACACAACACGACACGACACGAAACGCGACAATGCCAGTCAACTTCTCGTCCCAAAAAAACCCTTATCACACTACACTACACTACACTACACTACACTACACTACACTACACTACACTACACTACACTACACTACACTACACTACACTACACAACACTACACTACACTACACTACACTACACTACACTACACTACACCACACTACACTACACTACACTACACTAACTACACTACACTACACTACACTACACTACACAATTCACTACACTACACTACACTACACTACACTACACTACACTACACTACACTACACTACACTACACTACACTACACTACACTACACTACACTACACTACACTACACTACACTACACTACACTACACTACACTACACTACACTACACTACACTACACTACACTACACTACACTACACTACACTACACTACACTACACTACACTACACTACACCACACTACACTACACTACACTACACTACACTACACCACACTACACTACACTACACTACACTACACTACACTACACTACACTACACTACACTACACTACAATACACTACACTACACTACACTACACTACACTACACTACATTACACTACACTACACTACACTACGCTACACTACACTAGTCTACACGACACGACACGACACGACACGCGACAATGCCAGTCAATTTCTCGTCCCAAAAAACCCCTCATCACGAATTTTTCAGCATTTTTCATTTTTTTAGTCGCTAATTTAGAACCAAGGGAAATATTTCGCAATATGAATTGCACGCACACACACACACACACACACACACACACACACACACACACACATACCGTTTTTGTAAAACAATAACTTCTCGATTTTTCGAAAATCATTCGGAAGAATTATTGATTAGCAGGACGGTCAAAGTGATTGGTGACATGTCGAAAACTTCTTTTTTGTATACAAGATTCGTAAAAAAGTGATGAAAAGTTCAACTTCACCAATGTTAAATATCTCAATTTTTTCAAATGAAACAACCATATTTTTATTCTTTTACTTAATTATAAGGCCGAAAATAAGGGCAGTTTATGTTCACTTCCCTATACCCAATCTTAAGCGTTTTTGAGATATCAACATGGATTTAAAAATATTAATTATATCTTCCTTATTATTGCGGATGCGAAAGCCGTGTTATTTAATCTTTTCTTTTAGCAGGATGTGTATTTTCCTGTCATAATTGAATAGTATTAATTGTCAATCGCATCGTGCAGTGATAGAAATAGCTCGTTTGAAATTAAACTAGAACATGTGTTTTATTTGCTAGAAGATATCCAGATCGACCCCGACCCAGCCGTCACACAGTGAAGAGAATATTAAACAATTTAATACAATTTGGTTGTTTTCGAGCAAAATTTAAGAAAGTGAAAACTCGGAAAACTTCTTAACTATAAAGCATAGAAACAGTCTTCGAGAAAAACCACATAACAAACACTCTTTAAAAAAATATATAAAACGAAATGAAATCATCCAATGTTTTTCTATATGCGAGAAGGAGATTTGCCGACCAAGGTCTACTAGATTAATTCGTTTCCGTGTCATAAATTTTCCACTCCGATAAATTCAAAAAGTTTATCTCTGAGTTTGCAGGTGGCTGTGTTACAAACAGAACCCGGGAGGTGAGTTTATTGCCGCCTCCTTTCGCCCCTTTCATTTCTGTCGCTCGGTGTGTTACCTTATAAAATTCAACGGTAGGTTACTAATTAAGGCTGTGTCCGATGCAGAACAATTCCACTCATTAAGTTATCCTCCTCTGCATTTTCTCTTGTTCTTCTTGGATGGTATTAAGAGAATCGAACCGATTTTTTTATATCTTTAATAGAAAATTAAACTGGTATTCCCATAAGAAATTTATTCTTATAATAAGTGTCCTTCAAACGAAAATAATACACTCTAAATTTATAATACAAACGTAAATTTAAAAAAATTGCATTTTATCAGCAAACAATCTGTATTTTTTTTCTGGAAAGTGCTCTATACTTTAAAGTGCCTAAGTTTGTTTTCATTTGCTTTTATTTAACTTATGTTCGAGTATGTTCATTTATTCATTTGGGTTGTGCTCAACTGCCCAGGTACTTGAACTGAATATTTGTATCATTTCCCATGTTATCTACTTCCATTCCAGAAGCTTCGTGTCTTCTATAAAGGCCACTAGTTTGACTGGAGGGATTTGCAGTAGTTGTGATGGTTGTATTAATTCCTCTCCAAAGTGCTTGAGTTTGAGTACTTGTAAGTTCTCGCAGAAGCAGAGTATGTAAGTAGGTGTTTCATCATCAAGTTCACATTTTCTGCTAATAGGTTCACTAACTTTGCCCATTTTGTACAGATGTTTCCTCAGGTCTGCAGTCTCTAGTCACCAGGTCGGTAACTGTCTTCAAAAGTCTCTTAACCAGTTTCAATCTCCTGATTGAGAGTTCCTTGTCTACCTTGTTCAGTAAACTCTTTGAATGGAGGTGCCCTTGCGTCAACCTCCATTTGAGTTGGTGTTCCCTATCTAGCCAGTTCCCGATTTCCTCTCTTATGCAATCTTTTGTGATTCCACAAAACGGTTCCGGACCTATGAAGTCTCCTTTAGAGCCTTCTTTAGCTAACTGGTCCACCATTTCATTACCTGCAATCCCCTCATGTGCCTGCACCCATATTAGAGACATTTTGTTGTCTCTTGTCAGCCTGTTAAGGGATTCTTCGCAGTTTTTTACTAGTCTAGACCTAGTTGCTGGATTACTGATAGCTTTAAGCAAAGCCTAGCTGACAGTGAATATTTTAATTTTTTGTCCGGTATCCTCTTCTGATGTTTCCATCAATGCAGGCTATAGCGACAATCGACTCTGCTTGAAAGACAGTCGTATATCGACCAAGGCTAAAGTACATTCTCTTTCTAGGTCCTTTTATACCAGCCCCAGAACCATGGTTTGTTTTGGAGCCATCTGTGAACCAGATGATTACTCCAGATTTGCCTGGGTGCATCACCTGTTCCCTAGAAGATGATGTTCACTTGCTCAGAGAATTTATTCTCGGGTGTCATGCTATCAAAACTCATATGTTCGTGTATGTATGTTCGGGTCAAATCTTTCGACTGAATTTAAAGCAGTTATTTTCATTTTTTAGCGCTTAGTACATTATACACATCATTATTATCTTTAATTTCAATAAGGAGAAATCTTGTAGTAACACCTTCACAAGAAAACATGTACATCCCAATATTGCATCCCATTATTGCATATTTAATCCCCATTGAGCTAATATGGCACTAGGTTTTGAGACATGCGCATTATATCTTGGAGGTCAACGTGTCTGTTCTGATTAAAAGTCTGTCAAAATTCTGTGATTGATATAACTATGTAATAATTTTTTTCTGGGAGTAACTGTTTATTGTGAATAATATTGATTAATTAGTTCTTTATTCTGTATGTGAAGAGTCTTGTTTATCTAACGTGCCATATCTGTATTTTATCTTACCCATCTGTTTACATAGGAACGTATTCTTGGCCGATGTTTTGGTATCTTCATGTAATAGTCCCTTCTTTCCTCGCCCTTATTTGGTGGAGCATTATTTCTTGTTGACAGTATCCAACCGTTATTGTTTATACATAACCTCAACCTCAAGTATGCAGAATAGCCAGCGACACCTGTAGTTCTCATGAGTTTTTATTGAAGATATAGTCAATATTTTCACCAAAGATGGCGCTTTTTTGTAAATAGGTAAATAAAATTTTACGTTGGTGGTTGAAAGCACATTTGAAATGGTAAGTTTTTGTTTTTGTCGTTTGTCAATTTGTCATCCATTGTCTCTGCGTTGTTTGTGTATATAAACACTTGTTTGTTTTTATTCAGTTGTGTTATTTTGTTCTTGTGTTTTTGACTATAATTAATCGAATTTGTTTGTTCTTGTGTACTAACAGAAAAGCCCAAAGCTTAGTTATGTTGAAAGTTTCATATTTCTTTTAATAATAAACTGAATCAAAATAAGTATCCTAAATTTTTATTACTTTATGTTTTATTTGTTAAATAAAATGTGTTCTTTCTAACATCTTGTTTTATTTATGGAGGGCTCTTAAAATTCTTTCAAGCCAGAAGCAACACTTTCAGTTTATTGACATTTTATCATTTTTAAAGTAGTTTTTACTTTAAAACGGCATTGAAGGCAAAAAACCTAAAATTGTTATTTTAGTCTTGAGGGGATTTTAAAATAAATTGGTATAGACTTTAAATTTACCGCCAATAAAATTTATAGATTTCTGCTTAACTATCTCTTTTAGTATATCAACTACAGATGGCACTACATTTGGCGAGTTCAAATTTTCAATAAGAGTGGACAGTCTCACGAGCTTATCCCGATTTAAAAAGTTAAATAACAAACAACCATGGATATTCAGGAGTAGCTTATTAATGCTAATAACTTTTAAGCACATTTTTGAGTTAAAATCCATCTTGTCTCAATAAATTGTAGAATATAGTATGGAGTTTAAGCTTATAGAGCACTTCATTGTTAGCGTACAAGACAAACTTCAATTAAAACTGTTTTAGAAAATACGATTCCTCTTAAGTTGCATTCCCCTACATTCAGTGTCCCGTCATCTCTCTAACAACTTAATTACTTTCGAAGATTTTCAGCGTTGAAGCCGAAAACTTCTCCTGGCTGAAGGAACATTAGGAAAGAAAGAGACAAGTTCTTGGATTTTGATAACTTTTGTCTTTCGTTTGGAAATGCGGACCACTGCATTTGACTTACGTCGTAAATTTTAAGTGAGTAACGAAATTGGTATTATCAAGAACTTTATGTTTTAATTAATAAAATCGTTCCAAAAATACTTCAAACCAGTATTTTTTTAAACATCATGAATTGCATAAATACAGTGCGACCATTACCTAATTATTATAAAAGAAGAATCTATCATAAGCATTTTTGTCCACACTGTACCAATTTGAATCAACTTCGGAAGAGTGGAACCAGCTAAGCAAGGAAAGTCCTCTAATTTAAAGAGAGGGGGGTTTACCATCAAAAAACTCACTCAAAGTTGAAAAATAGTAAACAAAAATCTAAAATCGATTTTTTTTCAAATTTAGCTAATAATGAATTTATTCGTAACTCTATGGACGCACTGTATAATTTTTATGTACTTTTACACTGGACTATTATGCACCTTATACACAAAACACACTAAGAAATGTATGTAGAATGCAATTTGATTAATAATTGGAGATAAAATGAGTATAATTGTTGCAATATAGTGTAACGGTAAATGCCTGTACCTCACAGGGCACCAGCTCGAAGGGCTCCAGCTAGAGACTCTTCTCAAGGGTGATTCGACCCCAAGTTCATGTCACACAGGGACAACAGAAGGGTTGTAAAAATTGAGGGCGCCACTACCTTTTTGACGATAAAAATACTTAGAAAACTAAGGCGGAAAAGGTAGAAACGCCTTGTAAAATTTAAATTTAAGTTAATAAAGAAAAGTGACCCCGGGCGGTTCTCCCTCAACTTTTATAGTTGAGGATTTCTAATAAAAAAAGAATTAAAAACAAATTTACAATTTATTCTGCCACAGGAACTGAACAGGAATTTGTACTTTTATAGGTACTTAGCTCTTAGATGAAGTGGTTTCCTGGAGAAGGAGTCAGGTCTTGATCTGAACTGTTGTGTTCTGTTCTAAGGCGGTATTTTGGGGTTCTATCCTCGGGTTGTATTCTAGGCTATATTCTTGGGGTTATATTCTAGCCTAGGGTTATATTCTTGGGTTTATATCCTCGGCGTTATATTCTTGGGTTATATCCTAGCCTAGGGTTATATTCTTGGCTTATATTCTCGCCTAGGGGCTGTGCTTACCTAGAAGTACAAGTGGATCAGGGATATGTAGGAACTTGAATGTAATGGCACATTATGTTGGTCAGCTTTTCGGGTTAAAGAAAAGGAAGGCAGTTATTTGAAAGTCAAAAAATTTATTTAATTTACTGAAAGCTTTCCAACATTATATGTTCCATGTTAAAACAGTAAAAATAGCAATTATCGGCTAAATTAAAAAAATATACCAATGATCCGAAAGAAACTAATCATAGCAAAAAGTTATTTATTTAGTTATATGAAAAAATATCGTGCTTAGGAAATATATGGATCCGGCACTGGCGTTGCGAAAGAATATTTTATAGGTTAGCGGTTTATAAAAGTGTTATTTTATAATTAAAAGAGTTATTTCGCAACTGAAAAAGCTTGAAAATGTTTGTATGAAAGTAAAACAGTGAATTATAAAAGAATATTTGGCTTAAAACTACCATATTAGTATAAAAGAACAGTTTATGACCACGTGTTGAATTTAATTTCGTCTATCTCTGTAAAAAAATAAAGAATGCATACGAAAATTATATCAGACAGTACTTTAGAAGAAGCTTATTAATTATGAATTATGATTTTGAACTTACCACAGCAAAATTCCTAAGATAGATACTTAAGATATGAAAGATAGCGAAAGATGATCTGCCCTCTTAGGCGGTCGATAACAAAAAGGGGTGTTTCACGTGGCGTTGTGCAAAAAATGGAAGCGTCCGCTGGCAGACGTCAATTGTCTTACGGTCAGGGTAGAAGAGTTTGGGATCACTGAACTATAATTGAATGTGGCTAGTGACGACGAGCGCCAATTAAAAGGATTTATTCTGTAAAATCGAAACAGGTCGATAGACATGTTACAATAGGATATTTTATTTTAAATTTATGGCACAAACGTTGTTCCATGTCTATGATGTAACTCCTTTTACTTCTTAAACTTTCTTTATTTTTACAACTTTAACTTTCAATACAAATAACGTCTCACTTTAAGAACACAGAACTCAAATTTCTAATACTTCAAAACTAACTAACTAATGTCAATTCTCCCGCTTTTTATACTTTTCACCTGTTCCAGACAGTTCTCGATTTTTCGATGATATTTCTAGACTTTTCGATGACAGTTTTAGGTGATTCTAGATGTATGTCTTCTTCTTTTTCTTTGTGGACCTCTACATGTCTCCAGTACAGGTCCGACGTAACAATATCATCTCTAAAATCAATATGAGATCGTTAAATTGATAACAAGTCAAAGATGGCAAATATGGATTAAAAGTGGACATTACACCTCTGCCAGCCATCTATTATTTGTTTTAATAATTAATGGAATGTTTGACTACCGTTACAGTTTTGTAGACGTAGTTTTCCATTTCCCTTTATGGTGAAAACCCTCTTCCTCCCTATCCAATTCGCTAAAACGAGCAAAGGGTGCGACACCTACCGTCAAAATTGTATAACCTTGGAATGGGGAAAACAAACCAAATCGCCATTAGAGCACGTGTATAATGAGCAAAGTATTAATATTAAGAGTTTGGTGAAGTTGGTTGTATCATAATACTTATTTAGACCCTAATAATGACCAGCAAGTGCAAGAAGTACCTATATTGCTCTGTGCCACAATGTAATCAGTATAATGATGCAAATGTATCAACACCCCAACAGATCCAAAATTATGCAAAGTGTGGCAAAACATTTTAAAAATTGGAAAACCTATTTCCAAATACATGTCAGTATGTAGCAGGTACTGCTTAAAAACAGATTATAAAGGTAATTTCACTCATTTCAATAAAATATTTTGATGTTTAGTGTTATTTATGCCCGATTCCACCAACATTTTTAGGGCTCACTTAACGCTAGGTAGAGAATATTTTAGGTTAGGGGTCGATTTTATTTCTACCAAGTCAAATCTCTACCTAAAACGATCTAAGGCAGCCCTATATTTAGGGGTCCAAATTTCTCCACCTAAACAGTCACCTAGTAAGGGAATAATGAATTCTAACCTCATTTTTTCAGTATTTTGTTGAGTATATTTCATGTTTTATCATTTTTGTGTATTTCTGTATAATTTTTGTACCCATGCCGTTTTTTTTGCTTAAATATAATAATGGAAATGTTTGACGACGACTTTGAAATGCTTGATTTAATTCAAAATGGATTTCCTAGAAGAATATATGATAGAAATAACCAATTAGATGATATGGATAATTTAACGTTTTTTCGTCGGTTTAGATTTACTAAGTCAACGGTTTTACATGTTTTGGAGCAAATAGAGAATCAGTTAAAATATGCAGATGACAGGTAAGTCAATGGGTGTTTCTATCCATATTAATATCTAATTGTAGAATGTAGATAATCCCTTTTTATATCATTTTTAGAAACAATTCTATATCACCTGTAAATCAGCTATTGACTTGTCTAAGATGTTATGCCACTGGTGGGCATTTAAGTTCATGTGCAGACTTTATGGGGATGTCTGTGAGTAGTGCCTCACGAATTGTGAAAAAAGTGACTGAAGCAATAGCTAGTTTAAGGCCCCTCTATGTAGAAATGCCTAGGTTATAGAGGCTGCAGTTGCTACCAGCAGCATGTTTATCCAAATTGCTTCTTTTTCGAGAAATATAGGATGCATTGATGGGACCCATATCCGCATCCAGTCACCAGGTAGGGATTGATAACATATACAAAATTATAAATTGCAATTCTTTCATTCAATACTGATTTGCTTTTTTAATCTCTAATTAGGAGGCAATGACGCAGAACTATTTAGAAATGGGAAAGGGTATTTCTCCATTAATACTCAGGTTATTGGAGATGCAGAACTAAAAATTAGAGATGTAGTTGCAAATTAACCAGGATCTACTCATGATCAAACAATATTTATAAATAGTAGAATATGCGCTAGGTTCGAAGCTAATGAATTCCCAAATTTCGCTCAGCTGGGTAAGTCAAAATTGCTTAATTTTCATTCTTCAAATTGTTGCGCCTAAATGAATGTGTAATATGTTAATATTTTTAGGATTCGGTGGATTCGCACTAGAGAACTATTTGCTTACGCCAGTAACTGATCCACAAACTCGACCACTACAACTATATAATGAAGCTCAAATACAATTGAAAGATTGATAGGGGTTTGGAAAAGAAGATTTCCAATATTGGCGTATGGCTGTAGACTCAAAATTGATACTACTTTAGCTGTAATTCCTGCTACAGCAGTACTTCATAATTTAGCCATAGAAATGAAGGAAGGTCCCCTTTTTTCCAAATGTGTGTTGGTAAAAATTCACTAGGCTTTTGAGATTCCTCATAAACAATTTCAATACTGTTATAACTATAACTGCATGTAGGCATATCCAATGATATCTCAGATTCCCCTTGTTGGATTAATGGATCCTATAAAAAGGCACAATACATAATTTTCAATAATACACCTACTACTCAATAATCTTACCTCTTCGGTGGCATCTCCACCTTCAACATCAGATGTGGCAGCAGCAAAGGTTTTATAATATATTTTGAGGTTTAATCTATAATTAATAAATTATATTTATCAATGTATGTACATACAGTTATAGCAAAGAATGAAAACCTCAAAAAAAATAGGAAATGACTACCTGTGTATCATTTGATTCACGTCCAATTATCAGTCCCCCGTTATTAGAATCGAATTTACTTCCCAATCCTTAAATCGATTTTTTGTTGATTATTGACATTACGAGGTCATCTTGCTGGTTAATCTGTGGCCCAAGGCCTCCACCTCCACCAGTTTTATATAATTATTTTCTTATTTCCGCTGTTTTTTTTTTCGTAACTCTTCTTTCATTTTCTCGTGAAAATTTTTTAGGGACTCCACAGGTGTCTATAATAAAGATTGGGAGATATTGAATTGTTGACAAATTTTTTGCCAGGTTTCTTTTTTTTGCTTAACTGAAACTCGGTTTTTTTATTCTCAATAATATGTTTGTGGTGCTCTATAATATTAAGCCACAGCTCTTTTTCATTATTAGTGTAATTCGGAGCTCTTTTTTTGGATACTGTAGTTGGATCTTCCGAGAGATTCTCTTGCTGGTCTTCTTGCTTCATTGTTATGGTTTATAACTGCAACCAGGCTAGCTACCTCACCTTGACAAAAATAAAAAATCCCCAAAGTTTTGCGATGTTGCCAGTGTCTTTCTCCACTTAGTTAGGAAATTCATAAACTTGATTGGTGGAAACCACTCTACAAATTTAAGGTATCCCCAAATTAGGCAAGTCCTACCTATTCTTTCCCTATACGTGAAAGTCTGTGGAAACCGGCAATTTAATGCTTTAAATACCTGTTCGCCTTCCACCATCGACCGATTTCTGTCGCCAATGTATTTAAAAATGTCCACCAAACTAATTTTAACAAGCACCATCTCTCACAAAACACCTTTATCGCTCAAAATTCGAAATTGAAACAAATGTACAGAGGGAAACAGAAATGGATGTGTTTATTGTTTTCCCCATTCCACTGACAGCTTTAATGTATACTGCAGCGCCCACTATCGGAAAAATTTCCGCGAATAACGACGATCTTTACACAGAGTAAATACTTCTGAAATTCAAAGAAAGCATCTGCTTTCATTTGAAATTATCATTTAATTATTCGAAGTACTTATTTTACAAAAAAATACTGTTTGTCCAGAAGCGCTCTTGAAAAAAGAAAACTGCAAAATCTAGAGCTTATTTTACGTAAATCACCTTGTTGTTCTTAATGGAGCTGAATTTCTTTAATGATGACGCTGTAACATTGATTTCATTCCATTAAATTTAAAACAGATTTCTGTTCAATTAAATCATTCTGTATATGAATACAACTTTTGTATTTATCTATTTGCGTCAGCACCACGAACTAATCTAACAGAAAAATTTTCACTATTTTTTATAAAATTTGATTCTTTTACTATAAACATAACAACAAGAGGCGGATAGTTAGTTTGCTGCTTGTAATATCCTAATTCGGTCAAGGGTCAAAACAAAAATTCACAAGGACGTTCACAAGGAAGTCACAATTATTAACCACCAATGCAAAGAAACAAGGAAATACATAAGTATACAAGACAATAGGGCATGTCCACAAACTGACAAGTTGACACTAATGACAGTCGCCCTGATGATAAACAATTACTTGGATAGACTTTAGATTTGTAATTTGGTTGTTTTGTATTGATTTAATGATCCTTTTTATCATAAACAGACATATTGTTATGATTTGTTATTATATTCATATATTTATTTTATATTGTTATGATTTATTATTTTTATTAATTTATTTTATTAACTTATCTACCCTTTTTTAAGCTAGCTCATCTATAAATCGGAAGATGAACTCTGACTCTCTTTGGGTTCCGGCGCTGATAAATAATTTTGTTTTTATATTAATGTTAAAACTTTGAATCAAATATATTTTATGAATACAACAATTTATTAATTTGAATGAATTTTGTTACGCCCGTTCAAATTTTAATAACTATGATCTGTGTTGTGAGTTGTCTACAATGTAATTTTAAGAGATATAATATTCTATCTAAACAAAAAAAATTTACTATTTATATTAATAAAATGCAAGGAATCTCAATTAAACTATTTACTAATAATATGATGAATGCATTTATAGAAAAATTACATGAATATTAAATACTAATGTGGCAAATAACAAAAAAATTATGGAACAGAAATAACTTAACCTAAAATGAAATAGTGCTTTAAAACATAAGGTGAGATAGATACAATTTAGAATTTAATCAAAATTGAAACTTGTTAATAATCCCTACCCTCTTTACAGATGTACATTTTATCAAATTATTTCTTTATCATTTATATTGATACCAATAAAAATAAACCAACCTGACACTATCCACGAAGCACCGAACTGATGATGGCCTTTCAATTCTCTGGATTGTAATTCATACAGGAGTGTGCTGTGATTCACACTCTCCTGGAATACAGGACCAACTCCACGACTTCAATCAGGTAGGTACCTCCTCCACACTTTCCAAAATCTGACTTTTACTTTTTTTTGTCCATTTTCTGGATCAGTTTCCAGCTCCTTCAACTCTCCAACACTCTTTCTGTACTTTTATATTATATTTATCTTCAAAAATCTTATTCTGACAATACTTTTTCAAAACAAAAACCTTCCTTCATAATTTTTCAAAATCAATAATCCTGTTACTAAGTGAATTTTTTTTATCACTTGATTTTTTTTATATTAGTTAAAATTCTTAAATTTCTTATTTAATGTCTATTATAATCTTTAATATCTGTCCTTTCACTAATATTTTTCTTTTTCACAAATTAAAACCTTTAAATTGTCCCTTTTTAAGAAAATACCTGATTATATGAATTATTCTTTAACATGTAATACAAAATTTAATACAATCTATAATTTTATTAGCATTCATGTAATCTTTTAAAAAATGTCCAATAAATCTATACCATTACTTCTCTTAAATAAACTCAGTCTAAATTTATAATTATTACGAACCTTTTTTTATAATTTAAAAATCCATAATAATCTTCCAATCTCAACACAGCAATTTCTGCTATTAAAATTCTTTGATTCTGGCTAATCCTTCTGTATTTTCAAAGCATGACAAATATTCATTGATATTGATGTCATCTTGACATTGACAACTCAGCCATGATTTAGGTTATAATTCTGTCAAACTATATTTTCAAATTCTCATGATAATTTCAATGAAGTATTATTAAATCAAATTGTTCATTATTTCAAATAATTGTATAGAGAATTATTAGCTTTTCATCAATATTAAGGTAAGTATTTCCTTCTCATTTATATATTCTTATTAATGTAACGTTTATTCTAATTTATATTTACACTGACTGATTGACTAATTGCCTGCAGCGATGCTCGTGGCCTATTTATACTCGCGCGTCGTATTTCTAGAACCATCTCGACATTCTGGCGGATGCACTGGGTATTCTCGATGTTTCGTTTTTTGGATGGTTCTCGAAAATTGGGCGGAGGAGCCATAGTCGTCTCATACGGGGATTTCACTGGGGGCACAAAGTGAGCATATTAATGCAGTAGCTCGCGTAACATTAATAATGTAAACTTTTTAAGAATAAATACAGTTGATTCAAGTCTTAACATCAATGACTGGTATTTCCCCGCTATACTCCTATCTTGATAATTTGATACCATTTCGATATATAGCTTTTAAAATACCTAAGCAATTAAAACAACGTCGAAAAAAGCACTAAATCAAAATAAATAACTATTAAGAACCACGTGTTGTGCAGAAAACGCTTTTTTATCTCAGGACAATTATCATATAAGGACTTTCCCTATAAATGGCTGTTTTAAAGGGATACCTTTCTTATCAGATGGGCGCTGTACGGAAATCAAACTGACTGACGTCACAAGCAATAGCAGCGCGTTTACAACCGCTTGAAATAATTTGAATTTATCCGCATTTTAAATTCGTTAAAGTGGTTTTTCCGAAATAGTTTTCTTGACGAACGTATACAAAATTGTCTTCTTTGTTTTTGAACATAAACTGTAACTTAGCGATGATATGAGCAGCCCTGTAAGAAAACCAACCCTTTCTAAGGACAGTGTAATAAAATTCAAGACAAATTCTGTGACGTGAAGTGATGAAGTTGTAAAAAGAAGCCGAACTAAAGTATATTATGCATAAATCATAAGATGTGAAAGCTTTCAAAAGATACCCAGCAACGACAAAATATATACAAGGTAGAAATTCCTAGTGTTTCTTATCGACTCGTTGTAGGGACATCAAATGTTTCGATTTTTATATCTTTCTCCTGTACTTCAAATATACATTTCAGTTTATGGTCTTATTGTTAAAATTAAGAATTCATCTTTTGAATATGATAAGAATTCGAAAAAAGTCGAAAGGAAACACAAGATCAGACCACTACTAATAGTTAGTGTTAGATTACATTAGATTAGATAACAAAGGAGTCGATTAGACCGGTTGGTCTTACCACACTGCGACCTATAAGATCTTTTGTGTATACCCTACATCGTAATTTTAGTCCAATAGATCTAGGCTTCTGAGAAAGCCTATTATCCGTTTTGGAGCTAGATCTGTAACCTGATCAAGCTCTAAGTAGACCTGTTCCAAGTATTTAAGGCATTGACAGACAATTGCCCAGCAATTGCAGATAATATATTCCGGCGTCTCATCTGCATGTTCCACTGTCCACTTTTCCCATCTTACAGAGATGGTATGTGAGTGAGCAGTGTCCAGTGATAATTTCTGTAATTACTCTGAGATCAGATTTCTGAAGATCCAAGAGCAATTTAGCGTAAGGTCGTAATATCCTTTTTGTCTGTGTTTGGCCTGGAGTGTTTTTCCGGTAAGTTCCTTTTCTCATTTTCGGACAAGCTCCTTCCTTTGCGAGACCGTCAACAATCTCATTTCCGACCATTGTTCTGTGCCCCGGCACCCACAATAAAGTTACTTTGCTGTGTCTAGCCAGTTCCTTCAGGGATTGTTTACAGCTCCAGACCGTTTTAGACTCATAAGTTGTAGATTTCAGAGCCTTTAAAGTAGCCTGACTATCAGACGCAATAAATATTCTGGCTGAGTTGAGGCGAATAGTTAGTGTTAGTAATGTTTTAGTTCCTGGAACATTTCACATTATTTCGTTGACTCGGTATCTGGTCTTAAGGATTTAATAATAAAACTTTATAAATACTTCATTGTAAAGTAAACAGTAACAGATTCGTAGTCGGTAAAATTTTAATACTAAAATATTATTTTACCAGCCAAACATTTCAGTTGTAAAATAATCATATTATTAGGCATTATCTTTTCGAAGAAACGATGCGATGCTATTGTTATTGGATTAACGACTACCTATTGTGTGTTGTTCTCTTGAATCAATCTTGTTGGTGTAAAGTTAAAACGAATGACCTTGGAATGGAGTATAGATACAGTGTTGTGCACAAATTGCTCTAAACTTCGATCAATAATCAGACGAGATAAGTAATACATAATCTTGAAGCAAACATCTCAACATCTGTTGCCTCCAGTAGCAGTGCCGTGCTGTTTTGATATTTTTTATCAAAGATATTGATTTTGCTCATTCGATTTAGTGTTTTTTTTTGCCATTTCACTTTTACTTTGATCACTCGATTAAACCTTTATTTTGACTTGCCCATTAGATTGGATCTATCATATCAGGTCTACTTGTCCGAATGTTGACATCAATATAAGCGGCGTTGACACTTTTACTGAAAAATACCGAAGTCTTCAGATTGACATACTGTTCATAAACTTTGACAACTGTACGAATGATGCATTGGACAATTTGAAATATTAAATAAATTGTGTTTCATATTTTTATCTAAATCATATAATAAGTATTGAAGGACATATCAGAGAACTATACAAAATTAAAGTCACTGGACGATTATTACCTTTAAATAATATCTGTGATAGTTCTGGATTTTAATGTTGGCTTCAGGTAGGAACTATTCTATATTTCGGAGGTCTTGAACATTCTAGTAGCTCTTTTTGTTATGTTTATAAAGGTTCAAAGGGCCGAAAACGGCGATTATCTACGAAAAAGTGAAGTGGTGATTTTAATGTAAATTCCATTCCTAACTTCTTCAAGTAAATGTGACATATAATAACGATCCCACTTTAGCTGGATATAACGATGCTGATAGTCTTGCCCTAAACCTCTCGAGATTCCCCAAGTCATACACAGTGAAACATTAACAACATCTCGATAGTTTAGAATTATGATAACTATAAACCTGGGTATTTTGTGTATCTCACACATAAGTAGACCTGTTTTATGTAATGTATGTATATGTCGGAAGGAGCATTCTTCGAGATCTATTAAGCCCCATTCTTTGACTCAATTTCCAGGAGTTCATTTTTCAAGTAATTTTCTTCAAAATAAATATGTTTTCCTACGATCACTACCCAAAGTAGGCTTTTGCCCACTCAAATCTAACCGCAAAGTTGATGTTTTCCGCGAGCTGTCATAATTTGACATTATTGGCGCTCTTAAGCAAAAAGTAACTTTGGCGCACGCCTAATTTTATTTATAGATAAAAGAGAGCTAGTAGTTATTTTAATATAAACTGTAGAATAAATAAATATTTTAGTTGATTTTTTAATATGTTAAAGCATCCAACAGTATTTTCCGTAATAAGTGTTGCCTACGTACATAGGTACACGAAACTGCAATCTTGAAACTGCAAAGTACAAACAATGGCAATAGGTAGGCAACACAACATACTTGCAAATAACTTACGGATTATAAGAATCAAGTATGTCTATGTCAAAGAAAGAACCTAGTGCATTGTCACCGTTCAAACCGTTCAAATAAAATTTTAAAAAGTTGTAATTTATTTAATGAACTATAATATTCATACAACCATAAAATCATAAATCTTTAAATCATAAAGTCTATTGTCATAAGTAGGCAACACAACATACACAATTAATCTTTTGTCTTCAAATAGTAGGCTTAATATGTCAAATAAACTTCCAATATTGCAATGAAAGTAACACGTTTTTAATGAAAAATTAATTTTATTTTGGTGTGATCGTAGGAAAAATCTTGCGTGTATTTCGAGCAGAAAGTCCTTTGGTAGCCTAGACAGATTGCCGCGCTCCGCTGACGCGTCGCGCGGCAACTTTCTGTCTCTACTTCCAAAGTACTACTTTTTGCTCTTGATACACAAATAGCTATTTTCATACAGCCACTACTGAATTTGACTTTTCTCCCAATATTGTTTGGAAAAGTTAAGTTTTCTCGAATGATTGTACATTACAATCACATTCATATATTTTTTCAAGATTCGGTATTAAAGTGCCTCTTAACTCTCTTCATGGTAATCTGCACCTTATTTTAGCAAGAAATATCATGTCAACGCCTTCAACAAACCCATATTTGTTTTCTGCTTGGACTAAGAAAAATCTTGGTCCTTTTTTGCTCGCAGTTTCTCAATCCATGGTGGGTCAGTTTACAAATGTCCGTAGTGGATTTTTTATTGTTGTATCTTGGCTTATTTATCAATTGAAACTTCCTGCATTAACCCTTGATTAGTCCATATACAGATACATGCAATGAGAAACGGAACATAGGGGTTTTAAGCATTGTATCAGTCGATCAACATCAAGCTTCAACAGATTAAAAACACGATTATTACAATAGTTTATTTGGACATCTACAGCATATCGTACAATTTCCACCACTCCGTATTCTCAACTGTGGGCGGTCCTTAATTAGCGTCAGATAGTCAGTAAACAACAGTCGATAGCTGAGAGTAGAGAAATCAAAATGTTGCTACACCCTTCAGGAAAAATGTTTTTCAATATGTAGCGACGTTAAGTACTCCCATCAAAAAAGACAACAATACTAAATCGCAGTTCGCACATAACTAACAAATTTTGGAAGGAAAAGGGGCGGGGTTTCTTACAGTGGTTCTGAATCGAGCTGTCCATCTAAATACTTGATATTCATTATAGAAATGTTTTGTTGGTGGACTATTTAGATCGGAGAATACATGAAACAGCTATGTTCCGTTTCTCATTGCATGTATCTGTAGATGATATCGGCTCCTTGATTCCTCAATATTTTTTATTCAAATTGGCGAGAAATTACATTGATGCTGATATCCCAAGAGGGTTCCAGTCCCAGAAAGGAGGGTGTTCGCTAGTTCATCTGCCCGCAGTAAGGAGGGGTTGTACCAACTGAGTTGAACATCAGTTCAAGATTGAACTCTGTTCACGGTTTTAGTCACGTGGTATCAGACTGAATCAGTCCTGAACTGCGGATCAAAACTCGGTTCAACTGAAACCTATCGAGAGAGAGGGTAGACCATTTCGATAAATGGAATGATAAGGATTTTAAAGACAGATTTCGAATGTCAAAACAAACTGCTCAGTATTTCTCGCAAACTTATGTGCATGAATCATTTCATCATTTCAATTATTTAGATGGCTATACAACTAACGGTTAACCAGTTTTGGTACAACCGGCCCTATGAGTTATACAGTTCCACATGTTTTATAAAGTTGATATCAAAATAATTGTGCGTACTATGAGAACAAATTATTCTTACAAAAATATGACAAGATGAAATAAAACAAGTTGTAGCATGTCTATCGACTTGTTTCGATTTTATAGAATAAATCCTTTTAATTACCGCTCGCCGTCTCATTAGCCACTTCCAATTATAGATCTGTGATCTCAAATTTCAACCCTGATCATAAGACAATTGACTTCGCTTCCATTTTTTCCAACGCCACGAG
Organism: Lochmaea crataegi; assembly: GCA_947563755.1. Lineage (NCBI taxonomy): Eukaryota > Metazoa > Arthropoda > Insecta > Coleoptera > Chrysomelidae > Lochmaea > Lochmaea crataegi. The sequence continues at coordinate 78,767,148 of OX387423.1, forward strand.
GGACACCCCTTTCCGCTACCGACTCTCTCCGAGGAAAGACCTCATTTTTTTATCGTTTTATACCTTTCGTATCTTAAGGGAGAGGGAGATATCGCCCGGGGTAGAGTTTTAAAATTTTCTTTTTCTAAGTAACTTTATTATTATTTTTATTTAAATTTTACAAGTCGTTTCTACCTTTTCCGCCTTAGTTTTTTAAATTAGTATTTTTTATCGACGTCAAAAAGGTAGTGGCGCCCTCAATTTTTACAACCTTCCTGTTATACTTGTGCGACATAAACTTGGGGTCGAATCACCCTTCAGAGGAGCCCGAGCCGGAGCCCTTCAAGCTGGCGCCTCTTACCGTTACAAAGTACCTAAATAGTTTCAACTTTCGTTATATTTGAACACATAAATTGAACATGGATCTTCAAACAACCTCACTAAATTTAATTTTGCAGGTAGAACAAGGCTCTAAGTAAATAAACGAATTTAAAAGAAAAAACTATTTATCAGCAGTACATTTTCCAGATATTTTTCCAGTGAACATTTTACTCCTAACGATATAATCAAACTGCACATATCGAACAAAAATATTATTTTTGTAAAGAGAGACACTCTGTACACTTTCAGTCCTAATATACTATTCTATGGAGGCATCTGAAAGGAACGTCAGCAAGTCAAGTATCTTGTCGAGACTTCGTCGTAGATTTTCTCGTTTCCAGTGCCCTCTGTCGGCATGTTACTGGCTTATAAGGAGTCTGAGACGACAAATGTATGTGCATAGATTACTATAGTTGGTCGCGATTTACACGCTACGCTAGAGAACGGAATTATATACACGTGTAATAATGACGTAACTTTGATGGTTTTATTAGTTTTCTTCTGTGAAGTAAAATAATTTAATCAATATTAACCATTCAATTTAATTACATTTTAAATGATATTTCACTAAAAATTCCACTGTAGTCAACATTGTAAGCATGGAGACTGGGAAAGGAGCACCAGCTCCAAATATCTTATACTTATATACAGCTTTTCCATTTCGCTCCAATTTAATGAGACCATATCCAGGCAGTTTCCCTCCACAAAAGGAAAGAATTTTTAACAATAGGTAAGCTCTAGGTCACATTATTATAAACTGCTATACATTTCAGAATATAGGTATGTTGAGGTTTAGAGCATATAAATTATATTCAAATATGTTGCAGATTAAGTCGTGCAAGAAGGATAATCGAGAATACATTTATCGCAAAACTGCAAACAGTTGAAAGCATAGTAAGGGCATTGATTTGCTTAAACAACTTTAAAAAATATCGTGATCTTGAAAAAACAGTTGGCAGAAAATACTGTCCTCCCAATTATGTCGATGTAGAAAGCAAAAGAGGAGAAGTTATTGGAGGGGAATGGAGAACTGCAGTTCAGAACAGATTGGCAAGTGTACCAAGAATGGGGGGAAACGCATATGCCCAACGAGCAAGTGCTATGCGCTCTGTATTGACAGATTATTTTTTAGATGTAGCTGCAATTGACGTGCAATGGTTTAAATAAATATTTTTTATCAGAATTCAGATTTTTTTAAAATAAAATACAAAGAATAGTAAAAAAACTAGTTTTATTTATCAATCTTCTGATGAATGTTGAGCATATAACTGGTACTGTACTGTCATCAAAGCAGGACTAATTGAAGGAGTACTTTGCCGTGTAGTAGCTGGCTGCTTTAAAATTTCCATCAGCAATTGATCAGTTTCATCTAAAATAGAAGTAATAATACCTTAGGTAAGGTGTGTGTATTGAAATAAGTTTTTATTATGAAGAGTAAAAATCATATGCTTACCACTTTTTTTTGCCTCTTGTTTCTGGATGGTGTGACATCAGGACTGATTAGTATTGATATTTTTGAGGTGCCTGGTTTTTGAATGAAAAGGTCCACATCTGTTGTTGAGGTGCTTGATGGTGACAAAAGATCCACATTACTTTCGACCGAATCAAAATTACCAATTGTTTTCCTCCTAGAATTCTGGTAACTGTTTTTTTTTGTGTACTTTTCCTCATAGTACATATCATTATTCAACATATATTTTAGTATCGTGGCTTTGGTGTCATTTGAACATGGTGCTTTATGTAGTCTTCGACTGTGGTATCCATGACGATAATACTGTTGGGTGGAATATTTGGTATGAGTTTATTTTGGAACCAGCCTTCAAATAATTCGGCTGTTGTATCATCATGATAATCGACTAAAGAGTCCTCAATATTCTTTACCGATAAAGACAACGATTTGGTATAAAACCATTTTTGATTCCTGCATGAATTATCGTAATGTGTTTTCCTTCATTAGACGGCGCATTAGTTTGGCACAAATCAGATGAGTCTACCCAACTTTTGTTTGGAATATCGTGTGTTATGAACCAAGTTTCATCCAAATACACTACTAACTGTTCTACAATATTCTCTAAATTCGTTTATTGCCAATAAATATTCAAATTAAAATGCCAAACCATTTCATGAGATAATGTTATAAATGAAACTAACTGTTTCGATATTGACGATGATATGTCAATATCGAAATAATTATCAATATTCTTTCATAATTTTCATAATTTTTTCATTGAATAGTGGAATTAATTAGAAACATTTAGTTTCATTTATAACATTAATATGAGTAGATTCCACAAAGTAAGGGTCCAAACAGTAAATTCAATTTCATGAGATTTTTTAATCCGCACCTGGAAATCTTTTAAAGGTCTATATTTCGAATAATAGGTGATAATAAGGGTCGTCGTCTGTTTCGATATTGACGATGATATGTCAATATCGAAATAATTATCAATATTCTTTCGTAATTTTCATAATTTTTTCATTAAATAGTGGAATTAATTAGAAACATTTAGTTTCATTTATAACATTAATATGAGTAGATTCCACAAAGTAAGGGTCCAAACAGTAAATTCAATTTCATGAGATTTTTTAATCCGCACCTGGAAATCTTTTAAAGGTCTATATTTCGAATAATAGGTGATAATAAGGGTCGTCGTCTGTTTCGACATTGACGATGATATGTCAATATCGAAATAATTATCAATATTCTTTCGTAATTTTCATAATTTTTTCATTAAATAGTGGAATTAATTAGAAACAGTTAGTTTCATTTATAACATTAATATGAATAGATTCCACAAAGTAAGGGTCCAAACAGTAAATTCAATTTCATGAGATTTTTTAATCCGCACCTGGAAATCTTTTAAAGGTCTATATTTCGAATAATAGGTGATAATAAGGGTCGTCGTCTGTTTCGATATTGACGATGATATGTCAATATCGAAATAATTATCAATATTCTTTCGTAATTTTCATAATTTTTTCATTAAATAGTGGAATTAATTAGAAACAGTTAGTTTCATTTATAACATTAATATGAGTAGATTCCACAAAGTAAGGGTCCAAACAGTAAATTCAATTTCATGAGATTTTTTAATCCGCACCTGGAAATCTTTTAAAGGTCTATATTTCGAATAATAGGTGATAATAAGGGTCGTCGTCTCATATCGATTTACGACCTTCTTAGATCTCTGGTCGTACTTTACAAGAATCTATTCATCAATTTCAAATGTTCTATAGGGTGACTCACTCCCCGGTTTTATGTTAAGCAAAAATTACGTTACCACTTCATTTAAACTTTTTTCATTCTTAATAAGCGCATTTAACGTTAAAATTTGTATATAAACATCTAGAAGCATGAAAAAGTTAAAAACTAGCTACTAACGCTCCTTGGAAAAATCCAAATATATTTAAAATGGAAAAAATGCTGTTAAATGATCCTCTTGGCAAAATATTTAATGATTTAACTTTTGACCTAAGTTCTTTCAAAGTCTATATTTTAAACGTGCACGCCGTTTTTAGTGAAGGGTTAATTTGAACAGAAAATTAAAATTTGCTAATAGCTTTGAAACTTTCAAAACTCTGAAACTTCATTTAAAACTATTTGGAGAGTGCGGTAAAGTCTCTTTTATACTTTATTATGTTCTGCAGTCGCCTATTCCACGCTTCAATGACTTGGAAAAATATTCACAACATAGAAAAATGGTCGCTTCAGGCCAATTTCCAAATTTTTTAAACTCGCCGGTTATTTGGGCCATTAGAATGAATTTAAAGAGAGTTTACATCAATAATTAGCTTGAAAATAATTGAAAGTTTGAGTTAAATTTATAAAAATGAATAAGTTGTTTTGCACAAACTGATAAGTGTGCTGTTATGGTCCATACCATACACATAGAATCCGTTTCAATGACAGTCACAGCAGCATACGCGGAAGTGTTTTTTTGTAAAAGCCTTGTTTGAAATTTGACGTTGGGCCTTTCAAATCATAGGCGTAAAGGTCGACCAGAATAGCTAGAGTGTTGAGAATTGTATGCGCGTCAGCTAACTTCTTGTTGCGCTGACGGAGATCAGTTGGTAATAGTTTGTCGACAAATTTGCAGTGGCGTAGTTACATTTTTAGTATTCTTTTTCGTTAATTAATTTATAAATATTTACAACTTCAAGATTCGGTTAATTTAGGTATTAGTTTTACATTTTTAATATTCAGTTCAATTAATTATTAGGTATAGTGTTTGAACAGTATTTACAATGACATTTAAGAGTAAAGTGAAAAACAGAGTTTTAAGTAGCCAAAATCGTGATCTTGTTGGAAATGTAATACAATTTATGCAGGAAGAAGCGATGCATCCATTATAAATTATTTGAAGGTAATAAGGTTCTGCTACATTTATTAAAATAATTATTGTAATCCTTATTTCTTGATTTAAAGAAGAGAGAGAGAAAATGTTTGAACAAAGTTTGATTATTCAGTTTAAGTTTATTATTTAATAATAAACCTGATTTTTTTATAATATATCCATGAATATTTTAAACTTTTTTATTAAATATAAGATCTCCTAAGGCACCTAAACACCTAAAATTCTTCCAGAAAATAGGTCTGAAGGAACTACTAGTCTCTGAGACTTTCCTCAGGAACTAAGTAGAAAAATTTACTTAAGCTTCTTACTTACAAAAAAAATATAAAATCCTTTTTGTTCCAGGTTTACGAAAGGGTGTCTGCTGCTTTAGGCATAAGTATAAATTCTGTAGCCCGCATTGCCAAGGAGAAAAAAATGCTGGAAAAAGGTGAGACCGAATCTTTCACAACTCCTCAAAAAAAGGCCTAGTATAAAAAAAAGAATTGCACTAGATGATTTGGAGAAAACTCACTTTAGAAAAACAATAATAGAGTTTCACGACTTTCTTTCATTCTTTCTAAACTTTTATGTAGAGGATTGGAGGTCCAGTTGCAAGCATATGCTTTGTCGTTTAAAAATGAGTATATGCAGAAAGAGCCTATGATTGATAATAATAGATTTAGCAGATGGTTCCAGCGAAGGAAACGATCATTCGGATTCGGAGGAGGAATATGAATGACAATATCAGCATTACGAAACCACCAAAAGAATTTTAAATTTTGAAGAAATTGAGGGTGTTTCAGACAACTTGAAAAATATTGAAGAAATACGCGCCAGTCCTTCATCAGTAATACACTACACAGATTTGAAAATATATAAAATAAAACTTTTGATTATTTAAAAGTGTTACTTATTATTTCATTTTATAATGAATATTTAAAACATTTGGGGTTTTACCTGTCATTCGAAGGGAGGTTGAAGGTAGGGATCGCATTATCACGATAAAAAATGTCAATTTATAATTTAAATTTCACGTGTTTCTGGATTTTTTATAAATATGTAAAGTAACCGAAATAATGAATTTATTCCGTATACCTACAATCGTTTTCTTTAATAATTATGTATAACATTAATTTTCAATAATTTCTAAATCGATTTTATATCTCTTATTTATATATTATCAGCACTCATATTTTATAATTCTAATTCAATTAAGTATCCATAATGAAAGAAGATTCGTGATCCTTGCTGCTGCTGCGAATTGAGTTATTATTATTATTTTTGAGTTATTTATCCTTAATCTGGTGTAAAATAATTTGATATTCAAGTGATTTTATATATCATTGAGTATTTTAACTACTTCCTTCTATGTTTATTGAGACGACCTCGTATAACGCGAATATAATTTTGGATGATCCTCGTATAAACATCAATTAATTTAAAATGACATTTGAAACGTAATCAAAACGGCCAATGGCAATCGAGATTGCTGGAAATCATATGTGCAGGTGAATGACCTGTAAAGAAAAATATGATATCAAATAAATTCGTAAACATCTAGTAGGAACTTAAATAAATGAAATGAAAAAGAGTTGTTGATTTTGGAAAAAAAAAGAATGAGGGGACGCTAACAAGAAAGTTGATAAAAGGACACGTCTAAAAATTATTAGGAATTTAAACTTTCCAGAAGTATAAAAGTTGTTTAATAATATGTTTGATTGCTTACTAACCTTAGGTTACATATTCGTAACATCTTCTGAGTCGTAATTCGGTAAGAAAAATCCACTATTTAAATAGATTTTACAAAAGAAGTCCTGGAGGCAGCCCATTGGAGATAATCCCAGGAATGTTCCCGATTATTATCATATAAAAACTATTTGACATTTTCACTTGAACATGATATCTTCAGTATTAAGTAATCTCGTCGAAAAGAGGATTGGAGTCCAGATTTTCTCATATGGTTGCTGAAATATGGATACTAACTTTGTATAAAGCCGCCATTTTGAACAATAACAGGTGTAGGTAAACGATTTTCACTTAGACCCAGGCTGTAAATAATTTAGCTAATATAAATGAAATATTACAAAAAATAAGCTTACTTTTATGAACAAATAACAATACAATAATTCACTATTTAGTTTCCAGTAAGTAAACGACATAATATTCATTTTGATACAAACTAAACACGCTTGCTGATACATTGATAAATTGTTTAAAGTCGGAAGCGAGGAGAGTCGAACATTATAGTTTGCGTATGCGTAGTGATGCATAATATATTTGAAAACTTTTAATAGTAACTTGTTATTTGTTTCGTGTTCATAATCTATAAAAAAATTTAGAAATACGAGGAGAGCATTGTTAAATAGTTTTTTGAGATATAATACTAATTCCCATAGTGCATTTGTTTGAATATCCATCGTTGAAGGTAGGTAAGTTTATGTCGAAAGAACCCAACCCAAATGAGATAAATTTATTTATAACTGTTCGGGGGAGATACAAAGAACTTTCTTCATATCATTGAAAGGGTTCATTATAAATTTATAAATTAAATATATACAACAACACCCACGTACATTATAATATATTTGTACCTTGTTTGAATGATTTTTATATAATTACTGATTTACTTTTTTTTGTGATTTCATATTTTCTTTCTACGATTCAAATTTTATATAGCAATTTAGAATGGGTATTCAGGTAAAATTTTTATTTACATTTATAAATCCTTTTATAACAACAATTATTTATTTTAATAATCATGTTTGTGAACTTTATATTATACATCCAAGCAACATCTGATGCTTCTGTGATTTTTAGTGTTCATTCAGCTTATGTATTCAGTTTATGTTTTGTGAACTGAATCTGAATAAACATTTATTATTATAAAAGCAAAAATTCAAATGTGTAACCAAAGAATACACAACAAACATGAAGTGAAGTCCGGCGAAATCTCTTTGATGTTCTGGTAACAAAAATTCATGACGTCGAGAGACTGACGTTGACAGATAACTACGCTGAGAAAAATGATAATTTTTTTAATTATGGGCGATATACTGTAAAGATATTGTAAAGATCTATGAAATTTGATATCTGTGTGTAAAGTAAGTATGGTTAATGTCAAATTGAAATATAAATGATTATATAAATCATGTTCTAATGAACCAATACAATCCTTAAATTTCCCTTAGTTACGACATATTGATAAGTGAATATACCCATTGACGACGTGATATAATCGTTTTGGTGTTTCGCCTCCTGCCATATTGTGATCATTTCCATAGTAACGGGCAAGCTCAATGAAATGTCAGTTAATTCTACAACAAATTCCGAAAACAACAATACATCAAATATGTATTATAATAATTGTACCTTCAATATAAATATTAATCAATAAAAAAATTTGAATATTATTCGTCATATAATCGTAACGAATACCAACTCGAGCATAGACATTATTTTTCGATTATTTACCTCTTCACTCGACGTATTTCGCAAAACACCACTCGAGCTGCGCTCTCGTGATGTTTCGCCAAATACATTTCTAACCAATCAAATGCCATTTTGCGACCAATCAGAAGCAAATTATACTGGATATTTTTTGACATAAGTGAATATACCCCGGCATTATCAATTGTTTAGGTTTCGTTTCGTTTTGCCCGTTTTTCCTAATAAAAATATAAATTATTATGTAGCTACATAAATTATTTTGAAAATCTTCCATTTCGTTGTATGTTTTGGTCTTTTTCGGTAAATAATCTGACCATATACCACTCGAGGTATATATTTTGTTTTGAATATTCACCTCTTGTGATATAACTAGTGAATAATTTTGAAAGCAATTTTGAAAAAGAGAGCTATCAGGGGAAAAGGATATAAATTGAATGTGGGTGGTGATGGCAAAGAATACACCAGTAAACAAGAAGCGAAGCTGTCCATCCTTTTTTTGTAAGTGCATGTCGCGCTATTTTTATAATAATATCATTGTCATACTTCACTTTGTCGACCAATTGTATCGCCGATATTTAAAAATTTTTTGTCTGTCAACGTCGGTCTCTCAAGGTCATAAATTTTTGTTACCAAAACATCAAAGAGATTGCGTCGAGCTTCGCTTCTTGTTAGTTGGTGTATTCTTTGGTGATGGTAACAATGATGAGATTTTTGGAAAAGATTTTCGAGATAGATTTTGACAGGAGAAAAAAATAGAATCAAAACTAAAATAACTCAATGAATATTTTAAAATATATTTAACTGGAAAATAGAAAGAAATAATCATGCCGATCATATAAAAATTGGAGATAGAGCAGCAATCACGTTGATTTGACGTTTATCGCTTTTTTTTAATTAGTCCACCCTCTAATTACCCTTCTACAACGTTGTAAACAATTTAATTGTACGCCTTGTACAATGGACTACAGATTTTTTAAATTGTTCTAAGACGCCTTGTATAGTAATAATAATAGTAATCTGTAAAATAAAAATCTTTTGAAATTATGTTCAGTGCTCCATACACAACAAATATAAATCAACGAATACAATTTTCGTGCCCCGTTGATTTAAGCACCCCTTTTTTTGATTATCACGCCCAACTACCTGCAATTTCCTTCCGTTCCTCTCTCTTCGATCCGTTCCTATTTCCTCTCCATAATTTCCTAAATCAAATAACATCTACTTATAACTACCACCCTTTGTCCGCATGTAAATAATATCCTCTTTTCTCTGAAGTTATTTCTCACAGTAGGAATGCCTCATCGTATCGCACCCCAATCCCTTAAAAGGAACCCTCCAGTAACACCTGAAGTTTGTTTCTGGCATTCCCCTACATCGTCGCAATGTTCTCACGGTTTCTTATTATACAGAAATGACGCCCTATATTTTGGGTATTGTACTTTACAAATGTGATTTTATTTCGTTTGGATAGTAATGGTCATTAACCTTTGAATATTTTATTAGAGGACATTGAGAAATTTTAATTTCCCGACGACTATTTATATATTGATAGTAAATAACCCCAAACTATTATTAATTTTCTATTCATAAACAATAGACATGATGACTGATTTTGAAAAACTGCTACACGATGTTTGTACGCGTAAGCTTTATCCAAAAAAATGTTATTCCGATCAAATTTTGGTTTTTCTTATATATTTTGGGTCCCTTTACCACCCATGTTGTACCCGAAAAGTTTACATCTTACAGTTGACGAAAAACGAAGCTGTCAACACATATACAAATCATTAAGATATTAGGCATTATTCAGCATTCTTTGTTTTGCTCTGTTTGTGTTTCTGGTATTTATATATTACTGATTTTTATTCTTCTACCTTTATCTGTTTGTGATTTATGTGACTCTGATCTGCTTTTATTTTTGCAAATACCATCGAGAAGAGTTATTCTACTTTGTTTTGTATATATCAAAGTTGTAAAAATAATACGAGCTTTAGTTAAATGACGAAGACGGAATGCCATTAAGTTTATTCCGTTTCCCAAACCCAGGATATGTCCCAGCAGATTTCATAGCAGATCCTCCAAATGGATTGAGTTATGTGGCAACCAAAATCTGAATTTTGCCACAATCAAACGAAACCACTTATATTTGTAGTGAAAATTTCGATGACAATTGTGTAGATCCAAAACCCTATTGTAGTGATGGGTCCACTGAAGCTGAAGTAAATGCTGAATTGACTAAATCGAATGTACAAGAATTTGCTAGTGTCTCAGACAATCAAATAGATGTTGTCAATAATGAATTTTCTGAGAATTTTCCATCTCCAATTACACCCACAACGAATATTTTAGAACAAAAGTTATAGCTTGTAAAGGTTGCGTCGTCATGTAAACTTTGGTGGTTTAAAGGTGTGGAAAGGCCTCTGAATCGGTGGTGTTGCTGGTCACTTGGAGGGTCATCTTAAGGGAATAAAAAAACTACTTCTAGCACTGGGATATGTTCTATTTATTACACTACTGTACTATGATACATTACACTACTAACTAAATGTACCGAGCCGTACAGCATACTTATAATTAATGATTATTTATTACTGATGATTAAGTCATCTTACTGATTTCTTACTACTGAAATATATTGATTGCTCTCTTAATGAATATATGAATGTATATTAATACGACCAGTCAAGTTCACCAAAAGTAAATAAACATATTACTGTGTTTATTTCACGCTCTGAACTTGACTTCGTACCTGTCTAGCCTTTTTACTCTTTATTTATATAATATTGAAACGTTCTAAAGATTGATTGAAATAAGCTCAAGGGATTTTAATTCTTATTTTAAATTATTTATTGTTATATTATTATATTAGGCCAAAAGACATCACACCTTCCCCTTTTACAAAAAGAATATATTCCGTTGAACTTCTTTTCCCCCTAATGAAATGAATTTACAAAATTCCTAAAAATAGATGATAAATTATTACTAATATTGTTCTTAACCTAAACCTATGTTTATAAATTAATTAATGTCTATTGTCTTTCGTAATTGCTTACGATAACTTAATTGTTTGTCGTGTTTGTTATTCACTTTGTTTACTTTCACTTAATGTTTATGGTATTTGTTATTCCTTTTATTTACTTTCACTGGATGTTTGTAATTGTTTATTATTAGTATTTGTCGTACCTGTCGACCTTCTTACTCTTTATTTATATAATATCAAAACGTTCTAAAGATTGATTTATTGAAATAAGCTCAAGGGAATTTAATTCTTATTTTATATATTTATTGTTATATACCAAAAGACATCACAAGCTCTACCAATTTTGTAATGCAACCACAAGCTGAACAGAAAAAAAACTACCAAAAGATATTCCAATCTTCACCGTGGACAGAAATACTCGTACAAGGAAAACTATTTTTCATACAAAAACCTAAAAAGGAAAACTACCATATTTAAATACTTTACTGGACTAAACCTTAATGTTATGATAGACTTAAAATACTAATTTAAATATAAAAAGCATGAAACGGTAATTATTGTTTCTTACATTAACGGGAGAGTGGTATAGTAGACACTTCCAGGGAAGTACCTATTGATTTTTACATGTGACACTTTGTGCGCTAAGCCTGAGAGAGGAAAGTGTAAACGCGGTCTGCTGTCTGGTCACTCTGAATCTATCGCTAAGAAAGAGGCGAAATAAAATGCCTTTGAAGCCGCAGAGATATTGAAGAATTATAATTTGAAAACAATAAATAGTGTTAAATAAATGGATTAAGTGATAATTATTATCTCTGCGGTATTTTTTTTTTTTTATAACTATTGTATAACTATTGTATAACTATTGTATAACTATTGTATAACTATTGTATAACTATTGTATAACTATTGTATAACTATTGTATAACTATTGTATAACTATTGTATAACTATTGTATAACTATTGTATAACTATTGTATAACTATTGTATAACTATTGTATAACTATTGTATAACTATTGTATAACTATTGTATAACTATTGTATAACTATTGTATAACTATTGTATAACTATTGTATAACTATTGTATAACTATTGTATAACTATTGTATAACTATTGTATAACTATTGTATAACTATTGTATAACTATTGTATAACTATTGTATAACTATTGTATAACTATTGTATAACTATTGTATAACTATTGTATAACTATTGTATAACTATTGTATAACTATTGTATAACTATTGTATAACTATTGTATAACTATTGTATAACTATTGTATAACTATTGTATAACTATTGTATAACTATTGTATAACTATTGTATAACTATTGTATAACTATTGTATAACTATTTTATAACTTATTCACTATTCATCTCACAGATTGTTATTATCATCTTTTATTTTTAACTTCAACTACCTACCTGCAGTAACCAAGTACACCTCAAAATAGCTACCTAGAGTCCTTGTAGGTCTTTTCAAAGTTTTTGAGAAAATTTTGTGGCGCCCATGGTCTTTACTTACAAGGTATTATTAATATTACAATAGCTCTAAATCATGTTATCCGATTAGACTGCTCTCTGCAATTTACTCTAGTTTCATAAGAACCCACGTTCATAAAGAATACCCTGAGAAGTGAATAAATATGCTTTTTTTAGTTTCTCATATTTTTGGCACCCAACTTTAAGTGAATCTTATATGGTCTCAATCAGCTTAGAGTTAGAAAGAATTTCTATTGAAAATTTTTTAATAGAGACAAGTTATATTTGGTGCTAGTATGATTGAGACAAGGATACACTTTACAAGAATTAACATTTTTTTACAATACAAATAAATCATACCTATCAGTGATATTTTTTACCTGGGTTCAATTCATGTCCACCAAATCATTGGACTAAGAGGTGATTCATTTTTGGCAGCTAGAAATATACAGAACATTCCTTATAGTTTCAAAAATTTTAAGGATAAAATTCTCTGGGTTATGGATGCCACTGAGATATCATTACAAATGGCAATAAACTTTAGGAGCAAGGTAATACTTACTCTAGTTCATAGCATTAAATTTCTAGTTGTAACTGCATTTAGTGGTGCCATAATATACTATAGTGAAGGATTTGAAGACTTCATATCTGATAGTGAACTGTTTGTACAGTGTGATATGAAGAACTTTTTGAAAGAAAATGACTGTCTATTAGCAAATGGGGGCTTTCCACTACAAGATGTCGCAAATGAACTTAAAATTAAGATTAAAGTGTTCACTCCACCATTTATTTTGAAAAGGGATAAACTGAAGCAGAAGATCGACTGTCAAAAAAATTGCCAAAAATTGCTTATCAGGCTCAACAGTCTTTCCACTGGGTCCTTCTTGGAGAAATCCTTCCTTGGATACTCTAGTCCTAGAAGTCTATATCTCCAATGAGACAGTGCTTCACATTCGAAGGCTGTTTCCTCCTCTTCTATGCACAACCGACAGATAGATTCCTCCCTATATATGCCAATTGTATGCATGGCTTCCTTAGGGTACAGTGACCGGTGAGTAATCCCGTCACTTTCCTTATCTGGTCCCTGCTGAGGTCTAATATTTCGTTAGTCAGCGACTCCGAAAGTTTTTGTAGCAGGAGTTTGCTGAGTTCCTGTTTTGGTACGTGTCTCCAGAACGTCTGATATTTAGCTTGAATCCACCGAGATGTACATTCACATTCAGCAGATTTTGATATTCCAAATACTGGTTCAGGACCAGTGAATGCAGTTTCAGACCATGGCTTTGATAGGGGGTCTGCCTTTTCATTTCCTACAATACCCTCTTGCCCCGGGTCCCACTTAAGAGTTACTCTATTATATTTACCTAGTTAAATCATAAATAGAAAAGATGAAAACCTCACATATAAAAAAGTCCAGAAACAAAAAGAATGGTGAATAATGCATAATCCTAATACCTGATACGTATATGTGTTGACAGCTGACATTAGTTTTTCGTAAACTGTAAGATGTAATGTACCCGAAACTAAAAAGACCTGTAAACTTTTCGGGTAAAACATGGGTGGTAAATATAATATATAAGAAAAACCAAAAATTGATCGGAAAAACCACTGACCAACCTTTTTCAGTATTATTTTTCGTTATGTTGGCAGCATATGCCTTGTAAGAACTCGTTAATTTCAAAACGCTGGAATAGTAATGGCGTCTCTACGATATCACACGTCTGATACTTTAAATATTTCACAGTTTGCAAATTAAAATGTATGTTGATTACTAATTTAAATTATTTTGTGTGATAATCATGAATTCTAAATAAAGTAAAGTAAATATGATTTAAGCGATGAAAAACCAGAAAACACGATAACAATTCGAACGATATACAAAAGTTGACGTCACACGTTTGTTATCGCTGTTTTATAGTTCATTTAAAAACCAGGAGGAGTAATTTGAATTTAAGTTGGCAATTCTGTAGATCTCTGATTGGTCAGATTGCACCCAGTTTCAAACAGCAGTTTTTATCGTGATAATTGACAGTTCTGACCTGACATATATAATATATTTGTTTTTATCATCGCCTTCGTTTCCTTGTTATTTCATCATTTTTACCTAGTTTTCCACTCTATTTCGTTAAAACAGTTCTTTCCAGAACTCCTGTTTGTTGAATGTCTGCGATTGTTTACATCTCATCTCATCCCGACATCTTAAGAATCATTTTCAGTACATCTATCTATGATTGGCTAGTTTCCGCGTCAAGTCAATAAAGGCATATTTCATAGATTTTGAACACGACTATTTCGGAACACGCTCTTTAGTAACTAATCTAGTAACTTTTAGTAGTGTGGGTAAGGCTTCTGAAATTACTCCTCCTGGTTTTTAAATGAACTATAGCTAAGATGGCGTATTCTCATATTTTGTATTTATATTTTTACTAAAATAGATATAATCACAATTGAGGCCTGTCTTTCCAAAACGTTGTAAGTGCCATTTTTAGAATTTCACAGGAAAAACAAAAAACTGATTTTTGCAGCTAACTGTAATAATATTGCAATTCCCTTCAATGAAGTTAGAGTTCATCTTATGTTTAACGTTTATCAAGGATGAAATCGGGTGAACAATAAAAAAAATCTAAAATCGCTTAGTTCAAAAACGTTGTAAGACCTAACCTACGTTGCAAGTCAAAACGGTGTAAGTACAAAGAAAATCACAAGTCTTATCTGATGTAATGTCATAATAAAACATCTTATAGAAAACTGTAACTTTATTAATACAAGTTCGTTACAATAAAAAACGAATATGTCAAACAATACTCAGAAGCATTCTAGCCCAGAAGCTGTGAATAGTATTCCTTTGCTTCATTTGTGAGGTAAGGAAGCATGGCTCTAATATGGGCTACTTTTTCTTCTGGAATACCATGCTTCGTAGGCTGTTCATAAACTTCAATTGTTGCAAAGTTACTCCTTTTCGCAGAATGTTAGTTTTTGTAGGAGACTGTAAGGCTCCATGCGACTTCCAGGCTGTTCCAAACTGATCTGTCGACAATTTTATTTGCGCAGCTTCACTTATTTTAAGTTTTGTCGTATTAAGGTTCTTTGCTACAGACCTCCAGTCATGAAAACCATCAAAAACGGCTACAACGAAGGGATTTTTCTGTTTAGCTGTTGCAATGGTTCGAACAACATCCATACGAACCATACACCTACACCTTTTTTTTCTTTTCAATAATTCCAAAGTCTCTGTCACAGGCCAAGAATGTGTGTCCTTTTACAGGAAACTTGTGCATGATTTCGGTGAAAATTTCTGTGTGTGCGGATATATTGAGGATGAATTAATCTCTGCAGATAAGCCTGTCGTTGAAGTTTTCGAAAGCAAGGCAATTTACCTAAAATAAATTGGTACCATTAAAGTATTATTTAAGATCAATCAAAACTTATCAATTCATCTTACCCCAGTAGGTGGAACCCTTGCAGGAACTTGGCGACCACTAGAAGACGTGTATTCTTGACCACTATTTCTCTTGACACTTTTTACGCTTTTTCCAGTTTTCAGGAGAACGAACACGTTTTTTATCCCGCTAATCAACATTTGGATCGATCTCCGCCATGTTTCTAATCGCACTAAACACTAAAACGTCGACGAGCGCGATGGCACTTGCAACGTTCTACTTAATCACGTGATTTTTTACTGCATGGCACTTACAACTTAAATAACATAAAAAGTCAATTTGAAGCAAACTGGCACTTACAACGTTTTGGAAAGCCAGAATGTAAAAATAGGCAACCAAATTTACATACTAAGTATATATTTACGAATTTTACGAATGTATTCCATAATACAGTGAATGAAATATCATAACAATATTATCGTCTGTGTATAATTTCTACGAATCTGAATCTGCAAATACCGACAGCCCCTTTCGAATAGATGTCGTATCCTTAAGGTCGGGGTCTTATTCTTTTCCAATTCCTTTGAACGTCTGGCACGTGTCACAGAAAATGAAACCGAACAGCTGCCGTTCTTCAAAGGTGCATTCAGATTGAAAACAATATCGTCAAAAGAAGAGAGAATGATTTATAGGCCGTGAACTACTATTAAACGTAATTCGAAAATCTTTTTGGTAATTAAAGAGGCTGGGTAAGAATGAGGTGAAACATTTCTTTATTTTTCTGGATAATGGAATGTTGGAAGGTTGTTGAAATGATTAACAGATAAAAGAAAATGTAGAACAACTCTCTTTTATGAATACCGAACATTGTTTTTACTAAAATTAGTGAAATAGGTGATTATCGAATGTGAAGTAACTTTAGAGGTATTGGCTAAACGGATTTTTGAAGTGCTTCTTATTGCACGACATAGGACTTTTGGGAAGGCTAGTGAACTCGTGAAACGTGTGATGTTACTCATTCTTCGTCTCTTTCTCGGCTACCCGCTGCGCTAACTCTCTCCCCTCTCTTCCTCAGCCGTAAAATTGTCAAAAATGGTCAATAACTGTCAAAAACTATCAAAAATGGTCGAAAATTGACAACATTTGGGAAAAATGGTTAATAATTGCCAAATATGTTAAAATTTTTGAAAAATTGTCAAAAATTTTGAAATATGCTCAAAAATTTGGAAAAATGTTCAATAATTGTCAAAAATTGTCAAAAACTGTCAAAATATTTAAAAAATGGTTCATAATTGCCAAATATTTTCAAAAATTGTCAAAAATTTGTAAAAATGGTCAATAATTGTCAAAAACTGTCAAAATATTGAAAAAATGGTTAATAATTGCCAAATATTTTCAAAAACTGTCAAAAATATGGAAAATGCTCAAAAATTGTCAAAAACTCTCAAAAATGGTCAATATTTATAAAAATTTTGAAAAAATGGTCAATAATTGTCAAAAATTTTGAAAAATGGTTAAAATTTTTGAAAAATTGTCAAAAATGGTCAATAATTGTCAAAGACAGTCAATAATTGTCGAAACCAATCAAAAATCGTCAAGAATTGTCAAAAACTGTCAAAAATGGTCAAAAATTGTTAAATATTTCAAAAAATGGTCAATGATGGTCAACATTTTTGAAAAATTGTCAAAAATGGTCAATTATTGTTAAAATTTTGAATAATGGTCAAAAATTGTCCAAATTTTGAAAAAATGGTCAATAAGTATAAAAAACTGTCAAAATGGTCAATAATTGTTAAAAATGGTCAAATTTTTTTAAAAATAATCAAAATTTTTGAAAAATTGTCAAAAATAGTCAATAATTGTCAAAATTTTTGAAAAATTGTCAACCTCGCATTCTATTGTGCATAAGAAGCAAGTTTCTGTCGGCGGTCCGACGAACGCTCACCTTTTTTTAGTCAGCCTCTGGTTAGGAACACCCATGGAAGTTTATTTTTTAAAAGGGTGGTATAATAAGTCATGCTTAACCATTTTTATCTGCTAAATCTTTTACGTGTGAAGTAAAGCCCTTTGAAATAGAGTTAATAGCACTCACTCTATAAACCGTTTTTGGCCGATGGAAAAAAATATTTATTTGGGTTTTCCAAAAGAAAAAACATGGACATAAGCGTGGGAACAGTTTGAATGAGTAGACAAAATATACTTGAACAAAATATTATATTACTAATAATTACATAATTTATGTACATTGACCAAATCCTAGAAATTGAGAAAAATCATTCAAAAATACGGTATTTTTATTATATTATTATTAACACTAACATCTTTTCCCCCTCACTCCAGCCATAAGCTGCAGCCTCTGGACCGCAGCGTGTATGGACCTTCAAAAAAGTATGTTAATACTGCGTGTGATTCCTGGATGACTAGTCACCCTGCAGCAACTATGACTATTTATGACATACCCAGTATTGTTCGTACTGCACTACCCTTATCAGCAGCCTCACAGCTGGCCCTAGAGTTTCTGGAATATACCCTTTTAATAGAGATATTTTCCCGGACAATGAATTCATGACTGCCTATGTTACTGATAGACCAGGTCCTGATCAAGGTTTGGAAAATCCAAATCCTGTTGAAGAAAATCAACCTGAACCTGTCCAAACTACTTCCATCAATGAGAGTTCGAGTATTGTCAAAAATCCCTTGCCAGAGCAAGAAATTAATTCCAATGTAGATGCAATAACCTGAATCTAGCAGAATCACAGTAAGTAGGACACCTGCCAAAAACTTATCAAATGTTTCCTCATCTAACAGGCCTGAGTGTCCTCAGCTGCCTGAAAAGCATTCAGCAAATAATATTGTTAAGCTTGTAGTAGGATGTAGTTTTAGGTACTAGAGATCTCTAAATTTTGAAGCCGCTTCCAAAAGCAGCAGAAAGAAAACTGAAACAAAGATGCCATAAAAAAGAAATCCGAAATCTTTACAGACACGCCTGTTAAAGACGCATTGGAAGAAGAGAAAAGGGTGAAAGGAAATGGAACGAATTCGGAAAAAGGAGGTTTTTGGAAAAGAGAAAAAGGACTCGAAGAAACAAGCAAATAGGAAAAATATGAAAATAGTTAAAGGCGGTTCAAATATTTTGCCAAGGGAGAAATGGATCCAGTGTACTCAAAGCAAAATGTGGGCACTGTAAAGGTCGGTAATCATGGGGTGAAAAGTAAAAAACTTTTTGAGCTTCTTCTTCTTCTGTTCGATATTTTATTATTATATTTTGTTAATCGACATATCAGTTGTGCATACGCATACATTACTTGTTATTATAAAATGGTTTCAATATTTACAATGATGTTTGCCATCTCAGCACCTAGTTATTAGTTACATTTAACAATTAACATACCGTGTCTGTCTATATAAATGTTTATATTAATAAAATATAGTATTAGAATGACGGGGACTACAGCACATGAAAAATGTGCTGATGCAGGTTTGTTGTAGGTATGTCATAGCTGCGATTCGGATGGGTCTGACTAGATTATCTTATCATCTTATCATTCGTTTGTTTCATACCTAAGACAATAAAACCATTAATAAGTTATAATCGTTTTTGCTCTTACCAACCAACCCCTAGGTATGTACCAACCTTCCCTGGATACGGGGCTGATTGGTACTCTTGCAGCATTGGAGAAAATCAAGGATGCTGAACTTGAGTTCAGACATATCCTAATTTGAGAATAGGTGAACAAAACATCAGTTATCAAAACCCTCAAGGTATATTTCCTCCACTTATCAATAAAATAATTGGAAAGGCTTTAATGTGGAAAATGTACCAACCGACCCCGGTGTCCCCTAGGGCATCGTTTCTCAAGCGGGGGGTCGAGTTTGTTTTTAAAGGGGGTCGCAGTCTGTTGAAAACTACATATAGGTACAAAAGATTCGTTTATTAAAGGAATTCATTTTAGTGTGAGTGAGATAAGATAGTTGTGGTATGTACTAGTGATGAGAGATATTTCACAAACTGTTACTTTTTCACTGATACGAACAAATCACAGTCAGTCACAGTTCCTATAAGCAAATCTAAAGCGTGACGTGATCACAGCTAGCGAAAACGACAATGAATCGAAATATAATCGAACATAATATTGACCTCTTCATCGCTCCCATTCGACGAAAATTCGTCACAAACTATGGAAAAAATTTTCGAACGAAAATATTGAAAATTTTCCGAATTTTGACGTTATTTCGGGGGTAATATCCCTAGTGCATTTAATTTTTCCGGAAAAATTAGATGCACGAGGGATATTTGATAAGATTATTTCCTGAGTTAAATAAACATTTTATTTTAATACAATATTTTTTTTAATTAAAATAATAAGCAGCTTGTCAAACTTGTATGAAATTTTCTCGATTTTTTTTTCCGGAAAAACTGCTGACAGCTAAGTTGACAGTTGTTAAGTAATTTTTCCACTTAAAATTTATATTTGACATACCAATTCTTGATAGCGATTGGTCAAAGTTAATAGGAAGGAAATAATCGGTGAAAAATACTTTTTTTGGGGGGTGGGAAAAGACATTATTGCGGCCAAAGTTGAAGTTCTAGAAAAAAAAGTTGATCATTAAAGTTTAGATCTTGAAAAAAGCTACAACTTTTTCATCAGTGACTTTTTCACATTACCTCAAAATTAGCACGCAAAACGCAAAAAACTGCATTTTTCGTTTTTTATTTTTAGTTTCGTTAAAAAATGTTGGATTTTGATGAAAATTCGGTAGAAGATAGTTTTCATAGTCACCATGAACCATGAAAAAAAGTTTCAAATTAAAATATTGGAAATTTTTCGAGTTATAACGTTTTATCGGTAAAAACACTTTTTTGGGGGGTTGAAAAAGACATTATTGCGATTTCCTTCATCGCTCTCATTCGACTAAAATTTGTCAACAAGATCGAATTTTATTTTATTCATTATCATAGGATTATAAAAAGACTGTGCAAATAGCAAATAGATAATCTTACGAAATGAAAATAGATGCATATTTTCCCATCGTAAATTCAAAACCGAATATTAAATATGTCGTGATGACGTCACGTTTTAAAATAACTGATATTAAAAAATCACGATATCATTTCACAACGTGATTAAAAAATCACGATAACGCTCATCACTAGTATGTCAGTTTTTACCTTCAGTCTCTGAAGAAGATAACTTGGTTATCGAAACGCGCGTAAGATAGTGTAAAGTGTTGGTGTAGTGGTAGTGTAAACAGTGTTCAGTGTCAAGTATCGCCAACGGTTCCAGAATTCCCAACTTAGTATGTACCTACTTCCCTGGCCTATATACTACTTCCCTAAAAATGAAGCTCGGCCTAGCCAGGGTTGCCAGTTGGATTTTTATTTCATCAGTAGATACCTTGTCAAAAAGTCAGTAGAATTATTTTATGCTATATAAATTTAAGGAAAGGATAATTAAATAAATCTATGACGTCAAAAAATATGTATTTTATTCAAAAAAAATTAATCTATTTCCAACAAAATAGTGACGGGGTCGCAAAGACTTTTTACTCAACTTTGTGGCTTTTTCGTGGGTCGCCACATAAAAATGGTTGAGAAACGATGCTTAAAAAAAGTTTTAATAATTTTTTTTCTTCCATAATTTCTCATATCTCTAATAGTTTGAGTAAAAATTGTGAGAAATTATGCAAGAAAAAAAATATTACAAGCTATTTCTCCAAATTTAAAAATTTAGTAACTACGCTTCTACTAAAGATAATCATAAAATTGGTCTTAGAGTTTAGTAAAGTTCAAAGACTCAACTTTAAGAATATAAAATGGTTTTTTGTAAAAAATTCCGTCAATTATGAGTAAATTCAATTTTAATAAAAACAAAATTTTTTTCCCATGGTAATGAAATGAGAAACTAAAATAAAAATAGCGACCCCTTAGAGTTGAACAATAGGGCTCATGTTTGGTGAGGATTTTTTTTACATCAAATAGAAACTTTTGAGAGGGTAAGAGTTAAAAAAAAATTTTTAAGCAGCCTAGTCTCCCCTATAATAAAGATGTGAAAAAGAAGAAAATGTATATGTCGTAGATATTTTACAAAAAGCCGACAAAAAGGGGGGATTCAATACATTTCTCGTTATGACTACACTAAATTCAGGAAAATTGATAACATGCCGGATAAATCAGTTAATTGTTTATCTTAGAACATAAAGTTGAAATTTCCTCTTCTTTTTAATCAAAGCACTTTAAGACGAATTGGTTGATTTTGCTAATACGCATGTGATTATTTAATTAATCCACCCCGTTTCCTATCCTTTTTTTCCCTTGTCTCAACTGAACTAAATTGTAGTAGAGATTAATTAGATTCACCTCTCACTGAAGAAATATAGTTTTAATAATTCTTAGAGTCCTACAATAAATTTCTTACAGATTCCATTAGTGGAAATATCAGTTATTATTTTCTCTTAATGCAGTTATAAAACTGGAAAACCTATTACTACGATATATCCTGAGATAAAAACTGTTTCTTGTTGGCATTAAGATCTTAAACCCACTTTTTCATATAGAACAGATCCGGCGATATTGTAAATGAACCGTTTTACTTGGAAAAATGAACATCTAAAATTTTACCATTTTGCAATTTCCAGATTAAGGCTATTCATAGAATTGATTTGATTAAAGTGTAAAGCTTAAATTAAGCTAAGTAGAAACTAAATTCCCATTTAATTAAATAAAAAATGTCAGATATTATTATTCTTAGGTTCTAAGCTTATTTTCACAACACACACTCCGTAACTCTAGTCACCTGTACAGCTTCTTCACCGGTTGACTGTTGAA
This sequence comes from Lochmaea crataegi, assembly GCA_947563755.1. Taxonomy (NCBI): domain Eukaryota; kingdom Metazoa; phylum Arthropoda; class Insecta; order Coleoptera; family Chrysomelidae; genus Lochmaea; species Lochmaea crataegi. Next base: position 78,789,961 of record OX387423.1, read on the forward strand.
TTCTTCGGGAGTTAGCTTTTAGCCTCTAGTGCCTCGCACTCCGATAGTATCCTTCACCACATTGTCTGCAAGAAAGTTCTTCGTTGTCATTGTACATCCCCACTATGGTGTTTTCTCATTGGACTGTGACCAGTGAGAAGACCTGTTATTGTTCTGCTCACCTTGAACGAATATCTCTTCAGTGTTCTGCTTCGATGGTTCTTCAACAATTGTTTTCCCGAGGTGCATGAGAAGGACTACATTATTTCTCTCTTTGTTTTCGTTTGACTCAATCCCTTATGCATCCTCGGATGGCAGATTTAGTAACCCCAAGTAGGGGTTCTGGGTCAATATATGAAGTTGAGTACATCAGCTTTTCCATTGCCCTACGAGTGTCCTGGAACCCATATCAAAGTTATTTCGTTGTGTTTTGAGAGGACACTGAGTTTTTCTGGGCATTCCCTTATCGGATATCACGTTTGGGTTCATAAGAGCCTTCAGCGACGCCTGGTAGTCTGCGCATATTTTGATTCGTGCATTGCGCACTTCCGGCAAGATAGCGTACATATAAGACTGGTATACGGAAGTTTTTGTTCCTAGTAAGACCCTTATTTGTGTGTTTCTCCCCTCACCAGTTCCTTCCTTGCTCTTGGGTCCGTCTGTATACCAGATGTTGAAGAAGTTTATAGGAGTAATGTAGTCCCTTGGTGTCATTTCGAGAATGTTACCTCCCACTATTTCCTTCAGCCTGCTGAAGTATAGGAGTAATGTAGTCCCTTGGTGTCATTTCGAGAATGTTACCTCCCACTATTTCCTTCAGCTTGCTGAAGTATAGGAGTAATGTAGTCCCTTGGTGTCATTTCGAGAATGTTACCTCCCACTATTTCCTTCAGCTTGCTGAAGTATAGGAGTAATGTAGTCCCTTGGTGTCATTTCGAGAATGTTACCTCCCACTATTTCCTTCAGCTTGCTGAAGTATAGGAGTAATGTAGTCCCTTGGTGTCATTTTGAGAATGTTACCTCCCACTATTTCCTTCAGCTTGCTGTGATCCAATCAATTGTTCGTTTTAGTTGCCTTAGAAGTCCCATTCTTGCCTCCCCCATAACTGTTATGTCAATCGGAGGAAGGTCCAGCAGTGCTTCCGTGATGCTGGTATTGTTTTCATAGTCCCCGTATTCTTTGTACCTTTTTCAATCCAGCCGCGTGTAAGTCACAAGGAATTTTAATGTCTATAACAAAACAATTATAGAGGATTATAGAGATCTTCAAATTATATAAAAACCGTATTCAACGACCGTTAAAAAAAATGGCGAACATCGGACTTCAATTAAAAAAACTGTAGGCAAAATATAATCAGGAAAAAATTTATTATCTCATAACTTATAACTTATTATTTGATAGTAAACCTTTCAATACGTCCCTGTAGAAAGGGCAGCTGGCACTTTATCCTCTTTGAGAAAGAAACCCATTCTTCTTTGGCTCTTTTCTGTCTGTTGCGATTATTTCTTGACAAGTGAAGTGTATCTTCGGGATTAAAGCATGGATTGTGGGGCTCGGGCCGCATTTTATTATGTGTAATGTTCTGTATGTAGGCACGCCACGGGGGACACTTTCCACATAAAGACATTCAAATGATTGAAGCGACGAAAAACGACAGACCAAAGAATGGAATTTAAAAAGTCGTATTTTCTTATTTGACGCCGGAAGTATTGTTATCATGAATGAACAAATTCGCTATTGTTATCTACGTAAAGCTAGGTTTGAAAAAAACTGTGGAAAACTGAAATTTTCAGTGCGTATTTCGGTTTAGTCATACCCTTGCACACGGTAAAGCTCCAGGGTAAGACAAAATAAGAACAGAGATGGTTAAAAACCTGATACTGAAAGGAATGTATTATCTACTTGTAATAATTAATAAGGCATAGGTGGAAGAAACAATAGATGATGATTGGAAAATTGCACTGATCGTACCAATTTATAGAGAAGGGGACAAGCACAATTACAATAATTATAGAGGATTAACTCCACTAAGCACATGGAGATATATAAAAAAATTTGGAAATCGGTTGACCCTAAAGGCCATCCCTGCAACTTCCCGCTAAATTCAATTTTCAAACGCATGCGATTTTGTCTCTAGTTGCTAGTTGCTAGTTGCTCTCCGAGCTCAAAGATAAAGATATTCGATGCTTTTGAGCTCTTTCGAGCTCAAAAGTCTTATCAAAGTTCGATGAAACACGATTTTTTTAATTTTCAAACTGCTATAACTTTTGAATTAATTAACCGTTTTTGACGCGGTTGGCGGCGATCGATGTAGTTTTTTGAGCTCAATAAAAAATGTCGAACAAAGAAATTGATCTGATGAAACAGTTCGGAGTTATTACAAAAAAACACTTTTTATCGATTTTTTTCGACAACGATATCTCACGAACGCATCAACCGATTCTGACGCACTTGATGGCGATCGATGCGGGTTTTCAAGGTTAAGAGCTGATTTGTTTTTGAAGTCGATCGGTTCAGCCAATTCGGAGATATTTTGAAAAAATGAAAGAAAACAACTTTTTTTTCACACACAGGGCTTCAAAACGTCGAGATTTGTTGAAACCTCGATTGTTTTTTAAACGGGGTAAAAACAATAACCACAACAAGATAAAGAAGCATATTATGTTGATTTCATTGTTTTGGAAAAGGCTTTTTATAAGGTATCACGAGAAGCCTTAAAAAATGGAGAAATTGTCAAAAAGAATAAACATCGCTGAAGGAGCCTTTGCAAATTTGATAATTATGACGGAGACACAAAAAGACTTACAACAGAACCTAAAGATTTGGAATACAGCTCAAAAATAAGTAAAGACAGTAGAGAAATAAAGATAGACATAAATGGAACTAATATTGAAGAGGTGGGAAGCTTCAAATATAACTCGCCCAGTGTAAGTTGGCACTTGGACTTTGGACTTCTGAGATGCGCGGTAGAACATCCGATCGCTCGAGACTCACTGAAATTGAGGACCCAAGTCTCTGTTTTGACCGCAAACGGTTAATATCGCAGTAATTCCAGAGGCGTAGTAGTATTATAGTAGTTATTAGTTACGTTAATTATTATCAGTAGTTAGTTTATAGAAGGTGTGGTTTTAGCTTATAGTTTAGTTATAATTGAATTTACTGTTTGGACTCTTACTTTGTGGAATCCACTCATATTAATGTTATAAATGAAACTGTTTCTAATTAATTCCACTATTCAACTAAAAAATTCATGAAAATTATTAAAGTACATTGATAATCATTTCGATATTGACATATCATCGTCAGAATGACTTCTGTCAGTGAGGATGCGTGACTCTGATTTTGATTTTTCTGAAGACAGTCATGCTGAAGATGGTAGTTTAACCAGAATTTTAAATTTTGAAGACATCGAAGGAACTTAACTGATTAGCTTAGTGAATAATCTTTTTTTTTATCTTTTGGGGATAATTTTGGACATTTAATTTTCATTTTATTTAGTTATTTATTGTAAGCGTTAATATCTTATTTAAAAATATTTAAGTAAAGTCCGTCCGGAAATATAAGATCCTAACTTTGTAATCTCCTATTAAGATAAATAAATATTTGTAAACACCCTATTGTTAAGTAATTATTTATAAACCCACAATACAGGTAATATACCATTAATTATAACAAAGAATTAAATATTATTATAAATATTTCTCAGCAGCCGGCATGTACCTACGACTATGTTGAAGCAAAGTGCAAGGGTCGTACGAGAGTAGTCCGCTCAATATATCTATCATTATTCATTCTGTTACTTTTTGTTCGCGCAGTAAATAAAATAGGATACAAAACAATACATTACATTACAATTGTACTATGCAATGAGCAGATCATTATTTATAAACAAAAAGGAAAAAAATGAATGTTTAGGTATAAAACTATATTCTTGCAGTTGGATGTAAATCATGGATGCTCACACAGCGGTGAAAGACTCAAAATCGTGCAGTTGAAATGAGGTACCTCAGAACAGTCAGGGATGTCACGAAAAGTGACAGAATGAGAAACACTAAAATAAGAGAAGATCTGGAAATAATAGAGAGTTATTGCAACGTTCGTTTTGTAGTTCCCTTAATAAACTCTCTTTTATTTCGACATAATAAACGCATGCTCAGTGAGTCCAAACTTAAGGATATTCCCAATCTAAAATGCAGGATTCCTGTACTTTAGTTAAATAAAGGCAAATAACTTTTTAATCAAGTTCCTTTATTTTGACGGATCTGTCACCATAAACTGGATTTTTTGTGCCATAAATACAAAACTGCGAATGAAAACAAATTCTTCAAACTTCCAGTGGTGGGATCACGACAAATATAATTCTATTTTAGTGACGTCAGCCAAAAACAGACGATAATCTTGAAATTTGGTATCACGTCACATCTCTTGCGATTATAGAAAACGATTCGGACCTAACCTCAAAAGCCAAACAAATAAAAATGACGTAAAAACATGTGTCGTCTTTATCGGGAGCATAAAGAAAAAAGAGATAAAGCATTCTTTCTATCACTCAAGACTTGTCGAATGAAGTCGATTCTACGCAGGTGGGTGGGGAAAGGGGAGACCCTTTAGAACCTGTATCATGATATTACCAATTTATCGCTTGCAAACGATGTGAAACGGTTTGCTAGGTAACGTGACGTCGCTAAAATAGAATTCTATTTGTCGTGATCCCACCCCAGGTTCGAGATCTGTCACGTTCACAAGACATATAATTTATTCAGTTCTGTGGTTACTTTCAATTTCACTTCAAGCGCTCTGCAATAGTGCACTTTTGGTATCGCCATAAAGGATACTTTATTAGCGGATCTTTTATTAAAGTCGGCGTTTTTTCCCATTTGCAATAACTCTCTAATTAATAATAAGATGCTTGCCAAACCAGTGTGGAAATCCAAGATACAGAAAGCTAGGAAAAGAGGAAGACAAACATGGGAGGGTATATTATGAGGAAACGAGAGAACATGGTTAGCGGCCAAGACGCTAGCAAAGAACAAAAAATAATGGGCAAAATTTGATCACACTGTTGTTAACAATATAGGCATTAAAATGCACCCTACACCATTGAATGGTAACAGGGACTTCTATTTATATAATATATTTCAGTTTAAAAATATGTATTTATTTTTATTCGTTTTATTGTATTTTAAAATATTAAAATTCTCTTTATCAGCATCGGGATTCGTCTCAACCCACATCTCCGGATCTTCTTACAACCAAATAGGATCTTTCCTATGTCACCAATTTTTGCTATTTTGTAATTGTTTAATTAATTTATTCAGTGAAATGGGCTACTATTTGCTAGTTAACGCTAAGCTTCGTCAAAATTAATCTCATTAGTGATAAAAATGTTTAGATTGAAGTATACTATTTTTTTTTTAATATTCACAACATCTACCCTGTAGATCTGATCGTGCGACCTTGTCGAGAGGGTGGTAATCTAAACAATTTAAATTAATCTAAAACTTCCGACAAACGTGGCGCCCGTATCTATTAATAAAAAAAAATCATGATCGCCTGAGAATTCCTGATGATGCCCACATAATTTTCGCCCCCTAATCAAGGTTATAGTCGAAATTCTGTAAAGTGACGTCATCGGTTATCTACCGATTTAAAGTGAACTCCATGAGCGTATCATAGTTTAAGGGTGCGAATACTGAAATATCTGGAATTTCAATTTTTAACATTTGAAATAATAACTTATCACAAGTTGTTCATAAGTAAGTTAAAACAAAATAAAAAAATGTTTAAAAGTCAATTCCAACTTACTACTACTAAAACTAAAATTGAGGTAACATTTTCGTTATTTGCTAACCGGCATTATCATTACGTAAAAGAAAGTTGTTTGTCAAGACCAAAATAAATTACCGATAAGTATAGGTATGTTGCGAGGTCACTTGTAAAATGTCTGACTAACTGGAAGCGGTATCACTCCCTGACGACTCCTCAGAATCATCGCTTTCTCCTCCTATATCGATAATGAGTGGTTCCGTCATTACTTCTACACGTATGTCTAAATCCCAAAACTTTATTTCTTCTTTTAATACGTGTTGAATACATTTACGCCAACTCTCAGCAGTAACGGTATGCAGCGCCTCGTCAAACAGTTTCTCAACGTCAGCCATTTTGAATGTACTGTTTTTTCTCGCAACATAATTTTTCACTTGGGCCCAAACCAGCTCGATGGGGTTTAACTCACAGTGGTAGGGAGGAAGTCTAACAACTGAGACGTTGAAATCTTTCGCCATTTCATCGACAACGTACTTAATATAACTGCTTTTATGTTTCCGTACGAGAGATAATAATTCAACTTTTAGCATTGCCTCGTTGTGCGGAATGCTTTTACTCTCTAACCAATCAATTATAACCCTCTTGCGGCTAGCTGAAGTAGGTATTTGCTCCAGTCGACGAGAGTGGTATGAAGCAGTATCCATAACTATCACTGAACCAGGAGTTACCTTTGTTAAAATTGATCTAAACCATGTTTCAAACCGGTTACCATCCATCTCTTCATGGTAATCGACAGTTTTTTTGGACTGAATACTTAGTAATCCACCTTCTACAAATCCTTCCTCGCTGCCAATGTGAGTCGACGTCCTTTCCCAGAGGGAGCTTTTAAACCGGAAGAGAAACCCTCCATAAAGGCTTGTCGATTGCTTCGTATATTCATGTCTTGCCACACTTTTGACACAGTGTGGCCTTCATTTAACCATGTTTCGTCAAGATAATATATGTGCCGTCCTTCGTTACGAAACTGTCGTATCTGTTTTAAATAATTTCTCCTCCATTCCACAATGTCATTTCGTTCAATTAAGGCACTGTTTCTACTTCTTGTTTGGTAACGAAAATTCATTAATTTTAAAGTTCGTCTCAAAACTTCATCACTGATGTTTGGTAAAGTATCATCAGCTTCTATTACCTTGCTCAATTTAGCTACCGAGGGGATTTCATTCCTAAAATAAGAAGAATGTATTTCCCTACGTATAGTGTTTGGTCGTCCAAAACAATTTTCTTTCTTCCCCTACTTTCCGGTTTACAGTTTTCACCTCGTTCTCTTGTCAAAGATCCGTCCCGCGATTTCTTTAGAATATTGTATATAGTACTCTCAGAAACTTTAGTTAAATAACTGCACTTAATCACAGCGTCACTAACACCCAACTGTTTGTCCATGGCACGCAGTCCTTCGTACACATTTAATATGAGGACTTTTTCTTCCCGAATTAAATTGTTACGACGCCGTTTTTTATCGCCAACACCGCTACACTCCGCCATTATTGTCACTAAATATACCGATATAAATATTACAATAAATACCAATAATAACCGATTTATCACACAAAACCACAACACAAAAACTGATGTAACGTTCATGAAGAGAATAAACACCTCACATAACTGTTTACTATCACTGTCTCATTCGCGTAGCTCGATCTATCTATCTCGTTCTCAAAGCCGGAACATTGAAGCGACTCTCCAACATTGTCAAATCGGCGAGTTTTTCACAACAAACTTTGCGTTCAAGAAATATACATAAACACTTTATTTCACATTTCAAGTAAACTAATTATTATTAGTCTGCTTGAAATTTGAAATAAATATATTAAATTGGTATTGACTTAATTACATTGCATCTTTTGTACCTGAAATATTGACACAATGGATTTGAAGTGTATTTATAAAATACAGCATTTCTCTCTAGAATACATATGGCAACTGCGCTTTAACCAAAGTGTTGATTAGATAGCTCTGACTCACTTTACAGAATTTCGACTATCGAGTATAGCTACATAACGCCAGTTGCGTGCGCGTTGCCATTTAAACACTTTTAATCTTAAATGGGGTCCAATGGGCGTACCCCAGTGGTTTCTATGAAGCGAAAATTTCAAATTATTCAACTCTAATAATATCTGTAACCTCAATTTTTTGTATTTCTAGACATAAAAGCAGAAATCAATGATGAAAAATCTCACAATAAGTATCTTAGGTCTTAGTGGATGTTCACCCAATTTATACATCCATACATACAGATCATATGAAGTTAGAGCCAAACCGCAACGTGGGAACTAAGCTTTAACACAATTTCTGGTCTGTACCGTGCTGATCCGCTTCGTGTCATCGATCCAATGGACGCTCACCTTAACTGTAAAACCAAAAGTATACGAATGGTATAGAGTGTTCTGTCAATAGAAAAATATTTAGAAAATGAGAAAAAATAACCAAGCAAAGTTACTTGTTTGCTCCAATTATACTGAATTGCGAAAAGTATCGTGTCGGATGAATAGATAAGACGATGAATGGGATTGTGATCTGCCTATTTTAGAGTTTATATCAAATTTATTTGACTTAATGGCACATCAGACTCCAAGATTTATCTGGAGATTAAAGACATCATACTTGAAAGGTTTGGTGAATAGACTCGAATCTCGGAACTGGTCAGGCTGTAATCGGTACTGGATGGACAAGGTTCATACACAGCTTAAAAAGTTAATATATGTGCCGAGTTTGATGACAAACCATTTGATTGGTCCTTTTTTACTGGAGGTGTGTTCACCGGTGCTTTTATAATATCTTGGTCACCTGAAATAAACCTCTTTTATTTACAAATATAAACATATACTTCCAGCAGGATGGCACACTGTCAAAAAGGCGATTGATTGGTTGAAGAGGTGTAATTAAGTGGCCAGCAATATCAACCGACTGGATATTCCTTGATTTTTTTCTCTGGGGCTACCTACCTTAATGCGATGCTTCTCCCAACCCCGTAAGCTTGCAATGAATTATAAATATCAATAAAATATATATCCCCTATGAACTACACCACTGTAATACTAATAGCTCTTACTGTTAAATTTTACGCTCTTGACAGCCTTAGTAGTAGGTTGGAGGGTGGCAGAGAAGCGGGATTATTGTTTTTGAAAGTGAATGGTCACGTGTTACTTTAAATTAACACAAATAATGAAAATACCAGCAAAATCAACTAACTGCTTTTACCACCATGTAGTAAATTAATGTTATGATGTTAGGATTGTCGTTGAAGACAGATATCAAGTCACGGCAATTTGAAGGCAGAATTTTGCGCTAGAATTGGAGTTCGGTTACTTATAAGTAACCTGCACCCTGTATCAAACCGAAACGACCCTTACTTATTTAACTTTACTCAAAAGTTTGATAAACTAAACTAAATAAGAAAACTATTTACCTCAACATATAAACCCCATCGACTATACCTCTGCACGCAAGGATCTGATAGAGTAAAAGAAGCGACAAAAGGACCAACGGACCTTGTAACGGATGATCCAGTTGTATAGAGTATTACTTCTCACGGACCCGACAAGTTTCCCTTTTTTATATCTCTCGTCCTTTTATGTCACGCCTAAACATTCATAAGATGGAACTGGTTTGATTTTGTACATTACCATTTCTATTCAGCTCTGGGAACTGTATACCAAAAATACTTTAAACAAATATTTAATAGGGAAATATGCGAATTGCTAACTTGTAATAGATAAAGTGTTTCAATAATGAAAAATCTAAAAATGATTCTAAAATTTTGAAAAATATACAAAATAATATAATCAATTTAAGGAGGATTCATGCAACGTTCTTTATAATTACATTTCAATCATTTTATAATTACATTCCAATTATTTTTTCACTGCCTTTCACTACCATTCTTGCAACGACTTAATTATGGATTTGCGTATGCGTTTGAACTGACGAGAGTGAGAAAACTCGCACAATATGATGGCGTATGTCATATTTGAATCGTTTGTTGTTGTTTTGGAAAGTCGGTTATTTGCAATTATTAGAAAATTATCAGGTTTTCACGACAAAAACGTGTTAGAATATTATTATCATCAGTACTTGCAGTTTATATTGGTGAAACACAAATAAATCTTGGAATAAGATATAGTTAATCAAATTATGCATACTAAATTTCTTAGGATCATTAGAATTAAAAAAGTATCAGAAATATGTTCAATATACTCTTAAATATAAACAGATAGATACTCTCCATTGTTAGGTTATATTTTAGTTTGGACCCCTACTTTGTAGAATCTACTCGTATTACGCTTATAAATTCCTCCAAAAGAGTGCATAACACTTGTATGAAAATTACTAGAGGATAAAAATATTAATCCAGGAATAATATCAGATATACTTAATTTGCTTGATGTATGTATTATGTATTAATCGGAACTATTTTACTTTTAACAATAAGGTATTATTAGAAATGAAGGTTTACCAATGGGAAGCCCTCTATCACAAATTTTGGCAAACATTTTTATGCACATTTTAGAAAAAAAATCCATACATCACCCATCAAAAACCCAAAAAAAAAAAAGATTCCTCTGACAGTTGACCTTCTTGAGGAAAGTGGACTTTTACATATTAGTTATTAATCATTTTAAAATAAGGTCAAGGTCACCACCCATGGTCACCACATTTATTTGGATTGATACCAAGCTGACACACTTCTTCTCTTTGGTCTTGTCTTTATAGACTAATAAGCTGATTTTAGTGATTTTAATATTGTAATTTTATTTTATTTTATTTTTTTTGAATTTTTACTGAAATTTTGATTATTAAACGCTTCGATAAATATTAGTTGTTTACGATATATCTAATTCTTTGAACCCGTAACAATTTGTAATTTCATATCTTCCCTTTTTTTCTATTCATATATATTAAGTCAATCACAAGATGGGTCACTATTTGGTCTAGCCAAAATATTAAACAACAGATAGGCACATCAAAAGTAACCTCTGTCATTCTGAAGATGTCAATGACATTTTCCAAGTATGTCATCGTGACCTTCACACTAAATTCCAATATAACCTCAAACCGAATAATACAACTCGATAAAACTCATAACAATTGATTTTTTACACTTTTAAATTATTATAGTATCTAACTAATACACACTAGTACACAAATTTCCCAAAACCAATTACCTTTGTTCTTGATTTATATTTAAATCGGTAAGAAATGCTATTTCCATCCATCTTTCTGAAGGTTGTCCGTGATCAGTTGACAACATGGCGCGGGATGACGTCACTTGAAAACGCTCTATATCGAAATAATGATCAAATAAGTATTTTAAAATGTTCATAATTTATTCATTAAACAGTGGAATTAATTAGAAACAGTTTCATTTATAAGAGTAGTATACAAACAAGTTTCTGATATCTTAGATCATGGAATATCTTAACTTGGAATATCCCTCTCTGGCAAGACAAGTGACACTACCCAAAGAAAAATAGTTTTCGGGAAATGGCAAATAAAACAAAAATAGATAGTACTTGTACTGAAATAAAATTAATAGGATTTTTGACATTTCATATTCGAATTTTTGGCAGTAATTTTTTTTATACACTACATATCAATTATCAGGAATCTGTTTTTATTGAAAATGTGACGTTAACATTTGAAGACAGGTGAAGTTTGGATTGTGCAAATTTTCTTGCTTTAGCTATCTCCTGTGGATACATTTCGAGTTAGAGATCTGGCATTTTTTGTGAACGTGGTGGTACCTCATGTATTTTTCACTGATATAAACCCAAAATTGGCAATTTTGAGTTGTGTCACTTTTCTTACTGGGCTAATCTTATCTTGTTCATTTATATCAATTGCTATATAATCTACTCCTGACGATGTAAATGTAATTTTTGAAACCGATGTTATTATTTTATTAAATATAGATTTTCTGATAAACATTTGTTACAAAGCAAAACTTGCATGGACTTCATTTTAAAATTGAAAATCACATCAGGTAAGACAATCTAAAATTCATGTGACTCTTATAGTCAAAAAATTTACGAGGAACAGAATCCTAAGAATGCTCGCTCTGCTCTAAGTTTTATGGCATCATAAACAAAATATTTTAGTGGGAATGCAATGCGGTTTGTAAGAGAATTGTCATTTATTATTGACTGCAAAAAATTATAAAATACTACCTGCAAAGTAACGTAAAAATAAAATTTTCTCATGTTCGATTTTCCAGAATACTCTCCATTTGATATTTAGTGGTGTAAATCCACAAATAACGTGTAAACATAAACTTTTAATAGAAAAATAAATTTATTATGTAACCAGTAAGCAACAAACATCTTTCCTGGAGAACAGAAGGAATTGTAAATGTAAAATCAATCATCTTCTCTGTAGTTTTAAAACCATAGAAATATAAAACCATAGACTCTGATAAGTATAATCTTAATTTTGTTGTGAATGAGAGAGTGAATGAATTTTAGATAAGAAATAAATAGTGTTAATGATTTTTGAATATTTTTGAAGTTAATTAAGCCGTTAAGCAGAGTTAAACAATAAACTAAACGTTTCATTTGTTGAACATTTATTTAAAATTGAATGTGTTTATTTTTGTATCTATGATATATTTTACAATCAACATAGGCTGTCAACGTTGGAACTATTTGAAGGTCAAAGGACAGAGTTGGCCTCACAAAAATTTGAACAAATAAAAATATATTTGCCTGAGATAGTTTAAATACATTTACAAAATAATATTAAAATAATATAATAAAGAGTCTCGTAATAATCATAACAACCATAATAAAAAAAATAATAAAATAAATATTTTGATAATTTCCGACTGAGCTAGATTGATATAAATAAAGATAAGTATTAAAACTAAAATAATAAATAAATAAAAAAAAGTAATTTATAAAAGGTATGGAATAGATTAGACTACAATTCAAAAAAACCATATCAATATATTTATTCTTCGATATCTATGGATAAGAAGAGGTAAATGTATTTTACTTCCACAGCTACATTAATCATGGAAAAAATAAGCTGATAGAAAGGATCAAAAAGTCTGGAGTGTAAGAACAGGGAAGATTCTAAGCGAAATGACAGAACAACGAATGAAACCAACAAACGGAAGCTCTTCAAATGGCTAAACAATCAAAGCAATCACCAACATAACAATCTCAAGCAGCAAAATAATAACAATAGTAAAATTCACGAAGTTGTGGAATTTTAACTGCATAAATGTTAAAAGGAAACTATTTCAACTACAATAAACTTCTCGAATTGTCTGCTTTATGTGGGAAGACTCTGAAAATAAGGTAATCCAGGAATAGTTTAAAGTTTGGGTTTTACAGGGAATTTCAAAAACTATGACCAATTTATTTTGAGAATAGTAATAAATTTGACATTCTACACAACTTAAAGTTATTCTTCTACAATTATAAATTTTTGATGCTGGATCTCAAAGGAGGCAGCAACCAGCCCCTGCGTAATCTAGATTTTAATTACCCCCATTTTCAGTCCACCATACAGACCACCTGGATGGACGAAACAGTCCCTTAAGTATTTGGTTCATACGGCAAAGTGTTGCTTAAATGTTTGTAACGGTAACGGTGCCAATTTGTAACGGTAAATGTATGCTTTTAGTTGGGCGCCAATTTGTAACGGTAAATGCTGTACCTCACAGGGCACCAGCTCGAAGGGCTCCGGCTAGAGACTCCTCTCAAGGGTGATTCGACCCCAAGTTTATGTCACACAAGGATAACAGAAGGGTTGTAAAAATTGAGGGCGCCACTACCTTTTTAACGATAAAAAGGACTAAGAAAACTAAGGCGGAAAAGGTAGAAACGCCTTGTAAAATTTAAATGAAAGTTAAAAAATAAAAAAGTTACTAAAAATTACCCCGGGCGATATCTCCCTCAACTTTTATAGTTGAGGATTTATAATGAAAAAAAAAATAGAATTAACACAAATTTACAATTTATTCTACCACAGGAAATGAACAGGAATTTGTACTTTTATAGGTACTTAGCTTATATGGAGTTGTTTCCTGAAGAAGAAGTCAGGTCTTGATCTGAACTGATGAGTTCTGTTCTAGGACGGTATTTTGAGCTAGGGCTGTATCCTTGGGGTTATATTCTCCGGTTAAATTCTTCGGTTTATATCCTCGGCGTTATATTCTAGCCTAGGGTTATATTCTCGCCTAGGGTTATATCCTCGGGTTGTATCCTAGCCTAGGGGCTGTGCTTACCTAGAAGTACAAGTGGATCAGGGATATGTAGGAACTTGAATGTAATGGCACATTATGTTGGTCAGCTTTTCAAGTTAAAGAAAAGGAAGGCAGTTATTTGAAAGTCAAAAAATTTATTTAATTTACTGAAAGGTTTCCAACATTATATGTTCCATGTTAAAACAGTAAAAATAGCAATTATCGGCTAAATTAAAAAAATATACTAATGATCCGAAAGAAACTAATCATAGCAAAAAGTTATTTATTTAGTTATATGAAAAAATATCGTGCCTAGGAAATATATGAAACCGGCACTGGCGTTACGAAAGAATATTTTATAGGTTAACGGTAATTTATAAAAGTGTTATTTTATAATTAAAAGAGTTATTTCGCAACTGAAAAAGCTTGAAAATGTTTGTATAAAAGTAAAACAGTGAATTATAAACTACCATATTAGTATAAAAGAACAGTTTATGACCACTTGTTGAATTTAATTTCGTCTATCTCTGTAAAAAAATAAAGAATGCATACGAAAATTATATCAGACAGTACTTTAGAAGAAGCTTATTAATTATAAATTATGATTTTGAACTTACCACAGCAAAATTCATAAGATAGGTACTTAAGATATGAAAGATAGCGAAAGATGATCTGTCTCCTTAGACGGTCGATAACAAAAAGGGGTGTTTCACGTGGCGTTGTGCAAAAAATGGAAGCGTCCGTTGGCAGACGTCAATTGTCTTACGGTCGGGGTTGAAGAGTTTGGGATCACAGAACTATAATTGAATGTGGCTAGTGACGACGAGCGCTAATTAAAAGGATTTATTCTGTAAAATCGAAACAGGTCGATAGACATGTTACATGTTCCATTATAGCTTTTCATTACGAGCATTTACTAAACCATGGGAGGCAAGTACCTTGTTATGTTTGGTAACACTCGGAATCCGGCCTAGGATCCTTTACAACTGTATTTCAGTTATATGTAGATAGATTGCAGCAAATCGATCTTGTTGTCGAGTAGAGATATTGTTTTGACGGGGCGTAAATGAAAATTGAGCAGAGCATCGATAGTACACGAAGAAATGCAATAATTTCTTAAGGTCTCCCTGTACTGAGAAAGTCTATATCTTTGGGTAATTTAATATTTTATTGAAATTTGGAAGGGTTGGGAGAACGCATGACCTTGAAAACTTTCGCTTACGGCGGGGGAGGACTTTACCTTTTCGCCTTAGCTAAAAAACTGTAGGTACACTGTGCGAGTACAAAACCGAGCCGTTCAGTTTAACAAAGTTTTCAAATTGAGTTTGTAGATAAGAGCTTTTTTCCTATGTTCAAACTGAATTGTTCTCTCCGTTCTAATTTAATAGAAACATATTTGATATCATGCGGATTTATCAAAGTTAAAACCTATGCATATGCGGTCGTTTTTTGGGCTAACTAGAGAGAGAAATTAGTATTGTGTACAATTTAATAAGGTATATTCAAATTACATAAAATTGCTGGTTCAAATAAAGTGGTTTCAGATATACGAACTAGAGAAGATCGTACATAAAGGTAATTTCGACAGGTAATTCCATTCCGAGTCCTAACTCAATATTAATGAAGTACATCATTAACCTCAAATTAAATCCTTTGCTAGTTTCCAACATCAGAATTTAATGAAACACTGATGGAAATGTAATATAGTTACAAAACCATTTCTGGAATAAACTTGTACGAAATTACGAGTTAAATGTAAAATTAAAACAATATCTAATGCATCTTCCAGCGAGTCATTCAATTTTATAACCGATTTTATGACATTGCTGATTTATTGTTAATTCGTTCCTATGCATTGCAAAATAGAAAAAAAAACATCCTTATTGGGAACTGACCAATTGTGTCACGCCGTCTGGTGGTAAAAAATCAAACTAGTGATAACTAACAATGGTGATGTGGGCACATGCTGTTAACATCTCCCAGAATGAATCTAGACTTTGGCAAACACCAATAAAGTAGCACTTGAGTGGGTCCTGGGGCACAAAGGTATTGTAGGCAATGAGACGGCAAATACTCTAGCAACGAAGAGGTCTAAAACGGAGCTCACTGTTCCTGTACCACCATTTGATATGTAAAAAACTGCAGAACGGAGCATATAGGTATCTCAGTGGATTAAAACAGAATATCAAACGTAGTGGGGCCACTTGCCTGAAGAGGAACACCGTAAACTTCGGGTAAAAAGAACCTCGGAATCGCTGACCAGCACACCAATAAGTGTTGAAATAATAATAGCGTAAGTTGAAAAAGCTCTGGTAATTTATCGAGAAGGGCAAGGAAGATGATTATATATGACTATACATTCCCATGGGAATTGTAGTCACACCCAGTGGGTGTCTTGTCGATCCATTTATCATGGGGGATCAGTCCATTATAGTCTTTTTTCCTATACCTAGATATTATGATGTGACTTAGTTTTTTCTACAATTTTACACCACAACTGTCTATCTATTACTTTATTTTTCGCTTCCTTAATATTCATGATATTTAAATCCGTGTTTACTTGGTCTTCCCATCTTGTTTTTGGTCTTCCCTTTGCTCTGTCTACAACTGGTATCCATTCTGTTATTTTTCTTAGTGTTTCATCTCCACTTCTTTTATAAATGTGTCCGTACCATCCTAGTCTGCGTGCTTTTATAAATTTTTTAATGTCTTCCCCATTATTTTTTTGCACAATTTTATAATTCATTAGTCTTCTCACTTCTCCTTCTCCTGTTTTAACTAGTCCGTAAATTTTCCTCATAATTTTTCTCCTTATCCTTAATTTATTTTCATCTTTTTTTGTCAGATTCGCTATTTCAGCGCCATAGGTCACCACTGGTCGAATCGCAGTATATTTTTATTTTTGTGTTTTTACTATTTTTTTTTTCGTTTTGAAGGTATCGTTTGTATCTGAAGAAAGCTCTATGTCCTTCTTGTATCCGCTGATCTATTTCGAATTTTCTATCGTTACCTCCCTTTAAGTAGATTCCTAAATTGTGGAAACTTGTCACTACTTCGTATTCGTATTCTCTTATCTTAATTTCTGGATATAAACATTGCTTTAGTTTTCTCTTGATTTACCTTCGGTCCTCTCTTCTCAGCTTTTATCATCAATTTTATGAAGATGTCATTGAGCTCTTTTAGATTTCTTGATATGATCGCTATATCATCTGCTTACGCTAGGATTTGTGTCAGTTTTGTTATTATGGTACCTCTTAAACCAACAGCTCTGATGACTCCATCTAATGCAATATTAAAAAGAGTTGTAGACATTGTATCTCTTGGCCTCACATCACTGTTAAATTCAAATTCCTTTGTTTGCCCTTTTTCTGTCAATACTCTTGCTGCCGATCGTTCCATCGTCATATTTATTAGTCTTCTCATTTTACTCGGAACCCCGATGTTTTTCAAATCTTCTTTAAGTGTCTCTCTGTTTATACTATCGAAAGCCTGTTTAAAGTCTATAAATAGTATATTCAGATCAATGTTGTATTCATAACTTTTTTCAATAATTTGTGTCATTATGTGAATTGGGTCCATAGTCGACTTTCCTTTCCTAAATTCATATTGATAATCACCCATTTATCCTTCTATCTTGTCTCTTAGTCTTTCGTTTAAAATTGTTGTGAAAATTTTATAGGCCGAGTTTAATAGTATTATTCCTCTGTAGTTGGGACATTCAAGCGGGTCCCCTTTCTTATGGATCGGTATAATTACTCCTGTTTTCCATTCTGCTGGCACCTTTTCTTTATTCCAAATTTCGTTCACTAATTCGAATTAAATTTCCTTGAGCATGGTTCCTCCTTTTTTTATTAATTCCCCATTAATTTCATCTTCATCTTCCTCCTCTAGCTCCATGTCTTCTCTATTCTCAAAGTAAATAGTCTGGTGTTCTGCGGTCAGTAGGTTTTTAAAATGACTCTCCCATTTTTCTAGTTCTATTTTTGCTACATTGGTTGTTATTCTTTTACTTTTTATATTTGTAAATATCTTAGAATTGTCTTCGGTATTTAGCTTTATTTCTCCCATTTTTTGTATTATCCATTGATTTTTTTTCCGTTTTATTATCTTTACTGCCTCCTTCCTTAATAATTTGTATATTTCATAATCTTATTCAGTCCCTGATCCTATCCATCGTTGTCTGGCTTTTGTTTCACGATTACTTATATGTCCACAATCTTCGTCAAACCAGTCATTTCTCATTGTATTTTCTTTTTGGCCAACCGTTTTTTCAGCTGCATTTTGAACACTGTTTTTTATACATTCCCAATTTTCTTCTATATTCTTTCCTTCTTGTATCCTCTAATTCCTTCGTTCAATTCCGCCTCATATTTTCTCCTAATCTTTTCATTTTTCAGTTGTTTTAGGTTCCACCTTTTCCTACCTCTTCTTTCCTTGTTATATTTTATTTCTAGATTTAGTTTCGTCAAAACCAAGAAGTGGTCAGTGTTGGCATCTGCTCCTCTATTTGATCTGACGTCTTTTATAATATTTATTCCTTTTTTGGAGATTAGTACGTGATCTATTTGGTTTCCCGTGTTTCTTCCAGGTATCATCCATGCAATTTTGTGTTCTTTCTTATGTTTGTGTCTTGTACTTACAATGTACATATTTTGTTCTGCTGCTAGGTTGCCTTATACCATTGTCATTTGTGATTTCATGTATTGTATGCTTCCCTGCCACACCACTTAGGAATTCTTCCTTCCCTATTTGAGCATTGAAGTCTCCAAGTATAAGAAGTGTATCGTGCCTAGGAATTTTTTCACATACTTCCTCTAGTTTATCATAACTCTTGCTTTTCTTCTTTGCCAGCTTCTTCAGTTGGGGCATATGTAT
This sequence comes from Lochmaea crataegi, assembly GCA_947563755.1. Taxonomy (NCBI): domain Eukaryota; kingdom Metazoa; phylum Arthropoda; class Insecta; order Coleoptera; family Chrysomelidae; genus Lochmaea; species Lochmaea crataegi. The sequence continues at coordinate 78,808,830 of OX387423.1, forward strand.
TTACTAAAGAAATTATCCTTATCTCCTTTTATTCCAATATAAGATATGAAAGAAGTAGGTATACAGTGTTGAAAAACTGGCCTTTAGCTGTCAATCAATCAATTTATGTCAAATTGATTGCACCATACTATCTTTATTATAATTGTCAGTCGCTTCATTTTATTTTGCTAGAAGTACGTAAGCAGAAAGGGAATATCGTAGAGTGAGTTAATTATCTGATGCCAGGAGATATAAAACTTCACTTGATTCGCGATTAACTGAATATTATTTTTTAAATTTTTATACAAAAAAATTAAATTAAACTAAAAAATTACGAACCACCTACTACGTGGTTAAGCTAAGAAATTTTCAGGTATTATCTTTAAATTAAATCAAAAGCTGCAGCACTAGAGTGATTTTTGAAGGAAATTGAACATTTTCCTGCAATTATGATAAGGACTAACGCAATAACATTATTCAAGGTAAGGAGACGTTAAAGTAATAAAAGTGCAATTTAGCAAACGAAGCTACCTTTAGGGGTATTTTCAAGGTTCAATTGTTCAACAGGTAGTAGACAATTAGGTATAAAATAAATTTACAAGAAATTCTGCTACGTTCGTGGCAAAAATATCAGAGAATGATATAGATAACTATATATTCAAGCGATAATAGTTATTCAAAAATGTATTTAAACCACGAGTTTGCAATTCAATTATTTCGTCGACTGCATTTTTAATTAAATGGGGAATATATCTTACCTATTTTTTAAATTAAAGTACCTATATCACTACTCTATATTTTTTTCCGTAGGAGCAAAGTGCCTCATCATTTATTCAAAAGTACTATAAATATAGCATGAGTCTTTCTTTTCGTCTATGTTGAATAAAATGATAAATCAGGTCGGTTTTACCAAAATTAAAGTATCGCCTCAAATACAATAGGGTCGTAAAATTCGGCACAATGGTTGAGGATTCATGAATATGATAAGCCGGTGGCCAGTGTCGTGCAGTCAGTTTCAGGGGTTTTGCCGAGTAGGGATGTGTCATACAGTTTTTTTTATTATGTTAAATAATTTTGTATTAGGATAAATTACGCTGATTCCTGTTATATTGGCACGTAGAAACTATACTTCTAACAGTACTTAAAGGTGCTTGATGCACAAGTGCATCATGTACGTTTAGTACTATAGTCCTTGCTTTAAAACCTAAAACACCTTTACACACTACGACATTCGGACTACAAAAGCGCAACAAATACTGAAAAATATATCTTATTTTCAGGATAACTCCCTAATTATATGAAGGATTGCACAATTCAAGTATCTATCTACATTTATAGCTACCTGGAATACTTTGTGACCGCATAGTTGTCAAAACTTTCATTGTTTAGCAGTGCCTAGAATACCTAGTTAATACCCATTTTCAGTAACGGATTATAGCAGGTATTTTGTCCCAATTGAATGGTCTCTGTAATAATTACTTGCTAATAATATGATACTTGCCTAACTTTTGCACTATTAAATAAACCCGACAAATGAAACCATTCGGGTCTTTACCGAAAAATGTAACGCCAATGGTTTATTGCCGCTTTATGGCTATCGACCTTTTCTTGTGCTCCTAAGCAATAGGAAATCTAGTATAATTAATTCAAAAAGTTTAACGATTAACATATTTTTCTTAAGTTTAGCACCTCATTATTGTACAAGATGTTGCCCTAATCGAACCAAAACGGTTGTATGCGAGTGTGAAAAAGTGTTTCTTAACATCTAAGCTAAAAACCAAAATCTTCAAAATGTCAATATAAAAGACACAAGTGACAACAAAATTCGAAGAATATTAGAAGAATATTGAATGGTTCATCAATCATGAAATGACTAACACGCTTATGGGAAGAAGTAGATAAAAATAGTAAAAAATAAAATAGCATATACAATTACGTTATAGATAAATATCCCCTTCTACAGGAAGAAAATATCATGGTTGAGAGGCACATACGGAAATGAACCAATATAAATGTAGAGTAACTTCCGTTAGAGAGATGACATGATAAGAAGAAGATAATGCGTGAAAATCAATAGTATAGTACTGCTATATAGTTGTAAACACTTCCAATATGTTAAAAAATAAAATAATATTCACGTTTATTTAAAGCAGCTTTAGTCTACCGAAATAAAAACGGACAATTATTCGGGAACCATAGAATGGAAATTTTCCCAGTATGTACATTATCAACCCGGTGTTCAGTATCTCACACTCACACCTTGAAATCCGGTATATCCCCAATATCCATAAAAAATCTGCTGATACTTAAATTGCCGCCAATTTATCCCCTCACCAAACCTGCTCTACCATAGAAAATCAGAAGAAATCTGCCCTTTGCTCTGATTGCATAAGAAGAGACCCTTTACCTCAATTTTACATTCGACAGTACCGTCTTAGCCAAAAATCTAGTATTGAAACAAATATACAGAAAATAAAGGTATACTTTTTCTTTTTTGTTAAATTTTTATGTTTGAATGCGAAATTAATACTTGTATCCTTGCAACACGTAATTTCATTAAAATTTGTTTTATAAAAAATATAATGTTTTTATACCAGCTTTCTCAATTTAGTGCCTCTTAAATGTTTATTATAACCTAACGTCCCGACAAACGTTGTCCTGTCCGTTTGGAAGGAGTTTAGTGTGATCCCGATTGCAGCGCTACCTATCGGGACCAATAATTGTGAATCTAAACCATCCAGGCATTCACTTAACACACACAAAATTTCACAGAATTGGTCTAACTATTTAGGAGAATTCATTTTTTAAATAACTTAACATTCTTAAATAACCCAAAAAATAATATTTCATTATTTATTATAGTAGAGCTTTGATGTCTTTACGCCTTCAAGCCATCTGGCTTCATTTTAGTGATAAGAGGTATGGGTAAAGTTTGGATTCACCAAACTTTCATCCCTTTAAAAAATGATTCCAAAAGTCATTCTTCTGAAGACTACTATATTATTTATATTTAATACTACAACCCTTAAAAACAAGTTGAAGTATTTAAAAAATATCCTGGTTCTCCAAAAAGTATGTTCAATGATTGAAGCCTTGGACTATATTAAAAAATTATGTTATTAGGGAGTCCGACTCTGTGCTTCCCTTAACCGAGGGGACACATTAGTGTGAGAAACTTTTCCATGAGGGTGTCTCTGCCCATTTAACTTCAACAAATAGTGGCGGTATCTTTAAAATTCCAGAAGTGGGGTGTACACCCAACAAATATAAATAGAAGCAAATTTTTCAAAAAGTCATTCCGAGTTACGACTGCCTCAGAGTTTTAACTGTTAGACACACGGTGTCTGTTTATGAGCTTTAATGTTCAGTTGATTTTTTTTTATTATTAAGTCGTTGAGTTTTTGTTAAGTTTATGTTATGAAGTCTGTGTTAAGAAATATGGTTGCTGAAGAATTGATGTTGAACATTTGGTGGCAGCAGGTCGAGTAAGTATATTATATATTTTTTAAATCTATATGTTATTTTTTCTCTATTTTGCCATCATTTGGTTATATACTGCTCAATATGTGTATACTGTTTCTAATAATGTGATATCGCTATTTTTTTTTATTTTTTTTACATAACCTTAATCTTGATCTCCATTTTCAGTCCATCTCATTTTCAACATTTTATTACTTTGGTTGCATTTTATCCTCTCCGTAAAATACTGTGCTGTAAAATTATCCATGCGTTAAATTTCTCTGTCTAACTGATTTACATGTTCTGTTTTTTCAACTTCAGCTTTCGATATAAATATTTTATCATTTTTTATCTGTCAGGTCGAAAAGCTCCTTGTTTTTTATCAGAATAACGACTTGTTTTTTTGTTCAACTGATGAACGTAAGAAATCAAATTAAATATGGTTTGATAGATTTTGTTTTTTTTAAGTCACAGTTTTCAAAAATAGGCCAAGCTAATCACCTTTTTGAACTTGTCAACACTATATCAAAGATGGCTGTATAGGCCTTCCTGAATCATGTATGAGTGAAATATTCAACATAATATTATGTCTAATACTTTTGCTTTCTTCGGTGTGAATACATTTTTTTTCCAGAGAACAAAAATCATTCAGTACTTACTCTTAAAAATTTATAAATACGATGGATAATAATATTTTTGATAAACTTCTGCGTCAGATTTCAATAAATAATATCAAATTTTTAACTATAGTGAGAAAATGAACTTTACACAATATTTTTTCATTGAAATAGTATGGTTTTTGTTTCCATATGAAAGGTGAAGTATTCCAAAAAAAAAATCTCCTGTCAGAACTCTCAGTATAAAAAAGTAAATTTCTTAAATATCACTGAATTTTTTTACCAAAAAAAAAATATCTGCTCTTCTAGCACTAAAAAAGTTACAGTCCTACCAAGTTTGGTGATCCTAAAATCATTTTCTATAAAAATGAAGAATGAAAAACGAAAAAATTTGTTTTTTGCATTTTACTTGACTACTTTGAGGTTATGTAAAAAACTTGTGGATTTAGTATTTACGCCACAAACCATGAAAAACCATTTCTCATCCCCTCCTCGACTCTAATTTTTTTGACTGCATTAGTTTTGCCTTTACCTATCTTCACCAATTTCGTTTACCCTGCTAGAAATTGTTCCGTCGTTTTCCTGGCCTAAAAGCTAATTTTAACATAACAAGTGCGGAAAGTGACAGAAATACACTTACGCACTAGTGATGTACACTATTTTTCCTACGACCACGTAATACTTTTACGAATTTAGTTCCGTTGTTACTTTCCTATGTAGTCGTGGAAAATATATTTTAAAACGGTTTGATGATAATAGGAAATATAGATAAAGAAAAGTTCGATGGCGTATGTAAAAATGTTTTAAGAGGTTTATTAAAATGAAATAATTATTTTCCCCAAAAACGTATACAAAGTGTGAGAAAAAATGAAGTTTCCACTATTTTAGTTATTAATATTGAAATTGTTCACAGTTACACCATGGAGAGGTACTTGCCCACCTAGAAGACACTTAATCAGTATCCATCGAAAGTTACCATGATGTTAAGTTTACGTTTGGGATATATTTTATAAAATACTATGATCCAACTGACCACATCTCGTTAGGAAGTTTGAAAATTTACCCATCGTTATTCATTGGAAGTCAAAAAACAGCAGTTGAAGTTAAGGTAATACCGTTAAAATTTGGAAGTGTTGAGATTAGAGAATTTGTTGATTGTTGGTACCTACGTTATGTTTATGTTTTGGTCGTTAATATATCCCAAGTTTGAAGTTTTGGGACATTGTTCAAGTTATGTTTTACGTTAAAGTTAATGTTACCAAATGTTGAAAAATTATTGTTAAATCATCAGTTTTATGAGTCTACAGTTTTGATATTTGAATATCGAATTTGAAAGAAGTTAAAATTCAATGTTTTTGTTGAAAACTAGTTTAAAAGTTACCGGTTGAGAAACTGAATTATTTCAAAATTGTTAATTGTTAAGTTTTACTGTTTTTTATTCGTTTAAAATAGGAAAAAATATAAATAAACAAAAAATTGATTTATTTGAAGTTTTTACAAAATTTTCCAACTAAATTTTTACCGTTAAGTAACTGGAAATTTTTGTTACTTGTTCAAGTTTGTTTGTTCGTAAAAAACCAATTTTTTTAAATGTTTTTTTTGTTATTCGTTCGTTAAATTTATTTCCATTTCTCATCTCTAATTCATTTGATGGGACACTAAAAACAACAAAAATATCTTAAGTGAGCGATATTCATTGTTTATGCCTAAATTTTTAAGTGCATCTAATCAATACAAACATTTTGTAGCTTTTCCCAAAGTTAGATGAATATCGCTTACACAAGATTTCCGCAGTTTCTAATATCCAAACAAGTATAAATACCAAAACTTAATCTCCGCAAATGAAGTTACTTTACTCTTATAATGTTTTGTAATTACTTCTGAGTGTTGATTTAACTAACAGTTAGATGCTTATAAAGTATCTTACTAACTGTTTGGATATAATAACTAATGCTGTTTATAAAATGGCACCGGAAAACAGTACCAGATCTTACACAGAGCACATAACAGTAGTTGTTGAATATTAAATTTTTTGATATATATAAAAAATATGTGTGCGAGCACATGTCATGAAGTGAAAAAGTAAAAACTGTTGAAAGGACTTTGTCGTGAAAATGTTTTTATTTTTATTTTGTATTTTTTTTTCATTTTATGTTTTGAAATTCAAAATTCAGTTTTTTTATCAGTTTTAAAAATTGTTATACCATTTTTTTTGTTTTTATCCCCTTTTTTATTTCGTATTTTTTATTTTTGATCTGTTTAAATATAGATTTATTTAAATAAATTTTTAGTTCTTCTGTCAAACTTTCTATTTAAAAACTAAGATTATTTTGAAATTATTGTCTTTTTCTCGTTTGCTGCGATTTATACATTCCTGTTTTTATTTGATTTCAATGTTTCCATTTCTGCCGTAATATTACCTACATACAATATTTTTTTAATTTGAGTAAAAATTTAGTTTTACAATTTTTTCACTTTCGATTTTTTTTCATTTATGTTTTTATTTTATTACTTTGTTCTTTTGATATATTTTTTTATCAATTTTAAAGAAATTTATACATTTTTTGTTTGTTTTTATCCCTTTTTTATTTAGAATTTTTTTATTTTTGATCTGCTTAAATATAGATTTATTTCAATCAATTTTTAGTTCTTCTGTCAAACTTTCTATTTAAAAACTGAGATTATTTTCAAATGATTTCTTAATTATTCTTTTTCTCGTTTGCTGGGCGTTATACATTCCTGTTTTTATTTCATTTCAATATTCCTGCCATTATATTACCTACATACAATATTTTCTTAATTTGAGTCAAAATTTTTACTTTTTCACTTTTTTTTTCATTCGTTTTTATTTTATTAGTTCTCTTTTCCCTGCCTAATCTCAATTTTTTTATTAGTTGATTGTTAGTATTTCATTCAAGTGTATTCAATTTTTGCAGTAGGTTTCAATTTCACCCATTATTTCAAAAAATTTCTCAATTTTTTTCATTAAATACTTTTTTTTGTTTCATACTATTCATAAATAAGTAAGATTATTAGACAATAATAAATTGAACGAATTAAAATCACTCTTAATAAAAATTCGATTAATTATACTGGAAAAATTGCAAAATATAAATTACAAATATAAAAATAATACCTCCACAACTTTCACACTTTTAATTTTTATTTTATTTCATTTTTAGACACCCTTGAATATTAAAAAAATTGCATGTCTTCATTTATATTTTTTTTCATTTTCCATTCTTTTTATTTTTTATTATTTTTTTTTATTATCTTTTAATATTCTTTTTATTTTCTATTATTTTTGTTTTTTATTAAGTATTTTTATTTTTTATTATTTTTATTTTTCATTTTATTATATTTCAAGTTTTTACAATATTGCTTAATTACTTCCTACTCCTAAATTTGAATTGAAAAATTACAAAATATAAATTACAAATACAAAAATACTACCATCACAACTTTCACACTTTTAATTTTTATTTTATTTCTTTTCTAGACCCCTTTGAATATTAAAAAAATTGCAGGTCTTCATTTATATTTGTTGATTTTCTATTATTTTTATTTTTTATTATTTTTTTATCATCTTCTTACATTCTTTTTATTTTCAATTATTTTTGTTTTTTATTATTTTTATTTTTTATTATTTTTACTTTTTACATTTTAAGTTTTTACAATATTGCTTACTCATACATTTTATCCGTGAGTTTTCTATTTTTTGTTCCATTTAAAAAAACGTTAAAAATTAAAATGTAAATTCACTTACGATTTTTTTTGTTTTTTTTTCGATTATTTTTTATTTTAATTTGTTTATTCCATTTTTTAAGTTTGTTTTATGACATACAAATTACTTGAATTATTATTTTGTATTTTCGAAAATCTATGACATATACTCGTATGACACTTACAAAAATGTTTCTGTCATTTTACTGCTTTATTCAAATTATTTTCTACAAACATCTACAGCAGCCCATGATTTTCAAAAATTTACTTAATCTTTATGTTCAAAATAATCGATTACAGAAATAATTACAAAACACTGATTCTTTGGAAAAATATAATTATTGTGACATTCGAAAATTCTTGGGAATATATCAATTTAAGTGAATTTATTTCTCACGTTTTTTCTCAACTAATTTAAAATAAGACTACAAACAAATCCGACATATTTTTCAAACCGGGAAAATTACTATACAGTCAAACAGTCAAAAAAGAAGACCGTTAAACATTGACAAATCTGTAATACGCAGAAGCGCAAACTTCTTTAAAGGCTAGCTTCACATAACTGACTTTTCACTTAAAAAATATACACGTCAAGTCCCTGAATCGTCACAAATCATTTTGACAGAAGCATTGAGGATAAATGAAGCATTCCTTGCATCCATATTGAATTTTCTTTTTCGGTATTGTTTGTTCTTTTGAGACCCTCCAATTTATAAAGGGATATTTCATCACTTGATTTATTATCACCACAACCAACTACTGAACAAAATCTAGGCATTTAAAAAGCCATATCTGGCTGTTTATGATAAAAAGGATACTTAAAGCATTACAAAACAACAAAAGTACAAATTTAACCAAATAATTGTTATTCCCAAGGGCGACTGTCATTAGTGTCAACTGTCAGTAAATGAACATGTTCTAGTTCATTAAACTTTATTCCCATAATTTCGTATTTAACCCAACACTGAAATTAAAGAAAGACACCGAACGGAACGGAACATTTTGTAACAAATACAGTTTTTATAGTTTGGAATCCACTAGGAATAATAATTAACACTAGCTACTTATGCAACACTATTTACATTTTTTCATATAACGTTCGAAAGGTTACGTGGATTGATTTGACGTACACCATAAGAAAACAGAATTGCTGTGAAATATTAAAATGGAAATAAAATGCAGTTGGAAGTGAAATAAAACAAAAAGAACGAGGAAGGTTATTTATTATTTTGTAATTTAAATTTTTATAAGATAAATATTTTTCAAACAAAATTTATTAAAAATAAACTGGATACGTAAATTTTTTGCTTTAAAATTTAGTTCTAAAAATAGTTCTGATCCAGATTTGAGAATGAAACAAGCAAATAAATTAAGAACCACACCGATAAGATGCGAGGTGGCATCATCTAAAAACATAATTTAACTGAATACTATGCTCCTTGAAATACGTCTCTTACTACTTTGTTTTATAATGACGGACCTTCCATATTAACACAAAAAGAAATTCTTCTTCTTCGGCACTTTTGCATTTTTAAAAAGAATACAATGAGCTCAGTAAAGTTTCAATGTTTTGGAACACTGGTGTAACATGAGTGATTTTCTATTGAACACCCTCAAAATAAAACAGTGAATAATAAACGGTCTTACATGACTTTCAAGATCAAAATGTTCTCCGTCAAATATATCAAGAAATTCTAGCATAGCTCTTCTGGAAATGTTAATACAGCCTCTTAGATAATTTCTCCTGGCATGCTTCTTCGTAATCTTTTTCTTCCACATCCAAGTCTTCACATTTTTCAGTTCCACAATTTGGATACGTTGGCTTTTAAGAAAATTTTTTGAGGCTTTGATTTTTATGACTCAGTTTTCCAGCTATAGCCTGTGGCTATTGAGCTACACGAGTGAGTGACACCCCTCCAACCGCCCCCTTTACGCCGCTACTGTTAACACTTCCTAACATAAAAAGTTCAGATACAGTTGTTTTATATCAATCAAAATTTTAAAAAACTCTATATTCTGCAAATGCGTAAATTCATCAAATGAAGTTGTATTATTCTGTCTAGCCAACGTTTTTATACTTCAAAACTTGTTTTATAACTAGAAAACTATTAAGCTAAAACTCTCAAAGTTTTGTAATATAATGCGGCACATACGGCAAAGGCAATTAATGAAAAAAAAATTAACTCGCTTATACCAAACTTGTCATTTAAATTGGTACAAAGTAACAATATAATGAAAAATTCAAAAATATAATTGTGAGAAAAATAGTGTTTGAAGTGAAACTTTTATATGCCAAAAAAAGTGTTAAAAATTTTAAATTACATGTTGAAGCATTGGAAATGTATCCTTGAGGGTTGAAAACACATATTTTGGTTACAATTCCTCAATTTTATTAATAATACTCCCAAATAGAAGATGTCTTTTATAACACTTTTTAAAAAGGGTTCTTTGCTGGGATCGTCAAGGATATGGATTTATAATCATAAATTATTTTAAAAAAAAAACAAAACTTCACGGGATTTTTTAAATAAAAAAAACTAATAATTATAATTGTTTTGGAACAAATTTTGATCGTTTTTGTTTGTATGTGGTCGAAATTTATTGATAGATAATTAATTGTTACGCACATTAATGTTTTAGTGTTTATACTTAATGGATATGATTTTTATTTAATTTTCATTGTTTTTGTTTATTATCATTTCTATTTTTTATTTTTTGATATCGTAAAAATGTTACTTTTTTAATTTTTTACGGTATCGGTTATTGTTTGATTTTAATTTTTTTGTATCTCTATTTTTTTCATTTTCATAATTTTTTTTTCAGTTTATTATCATTTATTTTTTTAATTTTTTGTTTTTTCCAAAAGAACCCCCCAAAAAAAATTTAAAAAAAATGGAGCCTTCATTTTTAATTTAGTTAACATTCATTTATATTTATTATTTCCACATTATTTTTTTGTTGAAGGCGCTTAATTTGTTTTTTATTTATTTTCATTCATTTTTTTCTGTTTATTTTCATTTATTCGTTCAATGTTTTTGTTTTTGCCAAAAGAAACCCCAAAAAATTATTTTCATTTGCTACGCACATTAATGTTTTAGTGTTTATGCTTAATGAATATGGTTTTTATTTAATTTTCATTGTTTTTGTTTATTATCATTTCTATTCTTTATTTTTTGATATCGTAAAAAAGTAATTTTTTTATTTTCTTACGGTATTGGTTAATGTTTGATTTTAATTTTTTAGTATCTTTATTTTTTTCATTTTCATAATTTATTTTTCAGTTTATTATCATTTATTTTTTTAATTTTTTGTTTTTTCCAAAAGAACCCCCCAAAAAAATTTAAAAAAAATGGAGCCTTCATTTTTAATTTAGTTAACATTCATTTATATTTATTATTTCCACATTATTTTTTTGTTGAAGGCGCTTAATTTGTTTTTTATTTATTTTCATTCATTTTTTTCTGTTTATTTTCATTTATTCGTTCAATGTTTTTGTTTTTGCCAAAAGAAACCCCAAAAAATTATTTTCATTTGCTACGCACATTAATGTTTTAGTGTTTATGCTTAATGAATATGGTTTTTATTTAATTTTCATTGTTTTTGTTTATTATCATTTCTATTCTTTATTTTTTGATATCGTAAAAAAGTAATTTTTTTATTTTCTTACGATATTGGTTAATGTTTGATTTTAATTTTTTAGTATCTTTATTTTTTTCATTTTCATAATTTATTTTTCAGTTTATTATCATTTATTTTTTTAATTTTTTGTTTTTTCCAAAAGAACCCCCAAAAAAATTTAAAAGAAAAGGAGCCTTCATTTTTAATTTAGTTAACATTCATTTATATTTATTATTTCCACATTATTTTTTTGTTGAAGGCGCTTAATTTGTTTTTTATTTATTTTCATTCATTTTTTTCTGTTTATTTTCATTTATTCGTTCAATGTTTTTGTTTTTGCCAAAAGAAACCCCAAAAAATTATTTTCATTTGCTACGCACATTAATGTTTTAGTGTTTATGCTTAATGAATATGGTTTTTATTTAATTTTCATTGTTTTTGTTTATTATCATTTCTATTCTTTATTTTTTGATATCGTAAAAAAGTAATTTTTTTATTTTCTTACGATATTGGTTAATGTTTGATTTTAATTTTTTAGTATCTTTATTTTTTTCATTTTCATAATTTATTTTTCAGTTTATTATCATTTATTTTTTTAATTTTTTGTTTTTTCCAAAAGAACCCCCAAAAAAATTTAAAAGAAAAGGAGCCTTCATTTTTAATTTAGTTAACATTCATTTATATTTATTATTTCCACATTAGTTTTTTGTTGAAGGCGCTTAATTTGTTTTTTATTTATTTTCATTCATTTTTTTTCTGTTTATTTTCATTTATTCGTTCAATGTTTTTGTTTTTGCCAAAAGAACCCCCCAAAAAATTATTTTCATTTGCTGCGCACATTAATGTTTTAGTGTTTATGCTTAATGAATATGGTTTTTATTTAATTTTCATTGTTTTTGTTTATTATCATTTCTATTCTTTATTTTTTGATATCGTAAAAAAGTAATTTTTTTATTTTCTTACGGTATTGGTTAATGTTTGATTTTAATTTTTTGGTCTCTTTATTTTTTTCATTTTCATTATTTTTTTTCAGTTTATTTTCATTTATTTTTTTAATTTTTTGTTTTTTCCAAAAGAACCCCCAAAAAAATTTAAAAAAAAAGGAGCCTTCATTTTTAATTTAGTTATCATTCATTTATATTTATTATTTCCACATTATTTTTTTGTTGAAGGCGCTTAATTTGTTTGTTTTTTTCATTTAATTCCAAATTTTTTCTAAGAAATTCAAAAATTCAGCTTTTATTTTTAATTCAGTTTCTTTTTCGTACTAAAGGCGTTAATGTTTTCATTTTTTATATTTTCTTTCTTTGATGATTATTTCGTGTTTACTAACTTGTGTTTTGAGTTTTTGTGTGTTTTTTTTTCTATAAGAACCCCCTCATAAAAAAAATAAAAAAAAATCAAGTTCTAGTATAACTTATATTTAAAATAAAATAAGTTATAATAAATCTAAGAACTTCTCGCCATGAGGGTTATTTTATGTTTTTTTGTGTTTTTAACTTTTTTGTGAGTTTTAATAATGTGTGAATTTAGTTTATAGTTTCAAGATTAGTTTTTAAGTTTAATCTTAAGTTTTTTTATTGGTATAACCCATGTGCCTTCTTTACTTTAATTTTGTCGTTTGCTATCGAATTCGTATATATTTTCCAACGACCAATAACAATAAAAAATAGCAATTGAAATTAATCGAAATTGAAAAATATTGAACTCACAGAAGGAGTCGACATTACAATCATGAAAGTTATATACTTAGCATTATAATTTCAATTGAAAAAAAACAGAAGCTTGAAATTTCAGTAGATCTTTATTAAAAAAAACGAAATTAAAACAAAAACGTTTATAGGTTTTTTTGGTAAATATCTCAAATTTTCTGAACCATATTCCATTTTACAGGAATGCTCCAAATTTCTTTAAAAAATCCTTATTAAACGTTTCTGCATGTCACCAAATATTTCATTATTGTAGAAATATTTTTCCATAACACGGTACTGGACTTTTATAAAAAATATCATTATAGTTTTATAAATGTTTCATATGATGAATTAATTGGACATTTAACTCGCTTTGGCAGAACAATTTAACTAGATCACTATAAAAAAAATCCAAACGAACTTTTTGAAAACTTTATTCGGGCTTAATTATAAATGTCAATTTTTTTCTTGAAACACATTAAAATATTTGATTGATCGATTTAATACGTAGGTAATATGAGAAACTACTGTTTCTAAAATTTCCCATACAAATTTTTGTAGTAGTATGGACAAATAACATTCCAGCTGAATTTGCTAAAATTTTCTTAAATGATGTAAAATGTTTCCCAAAAATTGTCGAAAAGGAACTAGGATTCCATGAAAAATTCTATTTAAACAATAAATGTGTCGATAAAGATCTACCGTGACCTTCTCCTATTTAAAAAAAGAGAATTTTTTGAATATTCAAATTTTAAATTAAATTTAATCATAACTATGATTAAATTGCATTAAATCTTTCCATAAGACGGCGCTGGACTTTTATGAAAAATGAACTTTTTGAAAGCTTTATTCGGTCTTAATTATAAATGTCAATTTTTTTTTGAAAAACATAATATTTGAAAGGTTAAAACGTGGCTTATTACGCTAACTACGTTTGACTCAAATATAATATTGTCTTTTTTTTGCATTGTACCACTTTTTGAAACCCGTATTCTACTAAAATTTCAAAAGAAACAGTAAAAACATCGATACGCCGAAAATGGATATGTCAAAAAACAAATTTTTTATTTTTAGACCAAATTTCGTTCGATATTTCCATAATAACAATATTAATTTCGTAAATATATAACAAAATTATCGAAATTTTATTATGGTTGATGAAATTTCACATTTTATTATATATTTCATTTTCAAATAAATATTGTTATTGTTGCGATTTCAACGAGATTAAATTGCACAAAGTAGAGATTGAAATTTTTAATTTAATTCCATTGCAAACGATGATATTTTAAGATAATTTTATCATTATTGGTCGAACTGAAAAATGTACGAATCAAATTTAGCATCGACTTGTTTTCTTTAACGTAAGAACAAATATTACCACTTGATGAGTACAACATCCCATAATCTGCAATAGTTTTCCTACAAACACGAATTGCTGGAAAAATATTTGATTTTCAATCACGAACTACTCAACCAAGGACCGGTAAATGTAAATTAACGGAATGGCTGCTTCACATTGGCCACCATGTATGGGCAATTAATGTTGCTTATCCCTAAATCTCTAATGTGTCCATTTCAGTTAAATCCTTCTCTTAATTTTAGTTTGGTTGAATAGTTCGTGTTTGTTATAATCATAGCAACAAAAAAGGACGAGTAGTATTTTATTTCACACTGTCTACGTATGAGTTAACAACATTATTTGTGTAAAATTTGCTTAAATATAGGGCTGCATTTTTAATTTATTCTGGCAAACTCCATAATTTCGAACTAACTATTTACATAAATTACGAAAGAGTAAATATAGCAGAAGGCTATAATAACACCATTAGACTCTATCGCTTTTAAGTTTCTTGTCTTAGTCGTATTTTGCAAGTTTGTGGCAGCCCTGACGGTTATTTCCCCACAGGTACACCTCCGCAAATCAGTAGAGATTTAACAGACTTACCAGACAGTGTGAAATAAAATTACAATATAAAATCCTCAAGGTTTTTCTTCATGGAAGTGTTTTATTCTCTGGTTTTATAAAAATTCGCGTTTGTAGTTTTTTCTTTTCAATGTTTGCTTTATTTGTCCTCTTCAACTGCTATTTCCGACTCTTCACTAAATAATTTTAATACATATTGTTAAGTTTTTTTCTTGTTAATTTGTTTTAGTTTTTCGTTCTGTAAATAATTTTGTATATATTGAGGTGTGACAATAAAAATTTTACATATAAATTATATCTAATTTTATGTTTCCTTCTAAATCCTTTTTCCCTCCAATACAAAAAACTTCTTCAGCACAGCAATCAAACAAGTGAATCAAATAATGTTGATGATGCTGCAAGGAAACGTTTGGCAACACTGGCGACACAAGTTATTAGTTATAATCCCAAATACGATTTCCCTTCTCCTTCTTGAAAATCGTTAAAAAATATCCCATACTTTGTATTTCACGTTACATTTTTCAATAAAAAGGGAAAATCGTTTTGAAGGTTATGACCGATAACTTTAACCTATAATAATATGAAAGTAGTGAAAGAGAGGAGCAAAAAGCAAAACTGAGAATTAATCGTTCGTCTGCTGTCAACGTTTAAATTTGTATAATAACATAAAATCAATAATGTTCATACCTATGGTGAAGCGTCTAACAAGTTACATGTGTAAAGACCATTCCAGAATGACGTCACTGACAGGTCGGCCATATTATGCTGGAGGGCACACATTCTATTTAGTTTTCATTGTTTACTGGTAAACGACGTATAATAGTTAGACTTCAATTAAAAATTAGTTCTTAAAGGTACATATCTAAAATGAAATCGTTTTGTAGTGTTGTTAAATGTGGAATGCGGGGAGAAAGAGATAAGGTATCTTTTTTTCGATTTCCGGCTGTTTTAACGAAGCTAGTTGACTATTCAATTGATCTCCATGATCAACGCTGCGCTGCTTGGATTAGTGCTTTTTTCTAAGTAATATTGAGAAATATATTTAAAAAAAAAGAAAAACTCATGAAATTTTTTTGAATTTATTTGTTTTAAGTGTCCCTTTAAAGGGACTCTATGCTAATTGAACATATAAAAATATTATTTATTACATTATAAAAAGAAGGATACCTTCAATTTTTTTGATAAAATTCAAAACAAAATTTAGGATGCAATCCACAGTCGCATTTTATACAAGTTTTTTCTTGCACATTTGACACATCCTGTCTGTTTCATTGTAAGAAATCATGTGACCTATATTGTCAAATCAGGAAGCAAGTGGATATGGCGGTGCCGTTTTGCCTCTGCTTGATTTTTTGCCATAAGATTGAAGCAAACTGAGAGCTATATATCTTCGAAAAACAAGTAGAGAAGAACAATTTGGGTCATTAGACATCAGCTTTTTCATTAGAATCCAAGCATTTGTCACACTAGCAACGACCAAGTATGAAACTATTGGCCAATACCATTTTCTTTGTCGCATTCTCGTTCTATATAGAGAAATAAGTCCGTCCATTTTATCAATTCCTCCCATGTTTTTGTTATAGTTTGCAATAATTTTGGGTTGAGGAACTTGCCTTTTAGATTTGGATTCCTTGCACCATCTTGAGGTAGTTACAATATCTGTGGAATCAAAATTCGTTCCAACATTAACGACTTTATTATCCTTCCATTGCACAAAAGAAGCGTTTTCAGAATGTATAAAGTAAGAAGTTCTCCTTGATTTATCTTTCCAAAATTTTGCTTCAGGAAATGGACATCTTCTGGAACTTTTGATTTTTGAAGCAGTGATATTACGACGTCTCCTCCAAGTCCAAAAACCTTTTCTGAATCTGATTTTCCGATGTAAATCTCAAAAGAAATCATATACCCATCGCTACTACAAATGGCCCAGTTATTATATCCAAAACGGATAGGTTTTCCTTTTATATATTGTTTAGCATAATGCTTTCCATAATAAGGAATCATACTTTCATCAATAGATAAAGTTTCCTCTAATCCTCCATGGTATTTAAAATTTGTGTTGAGGGCATCTATTAGAGGACGAATCTTGTAGGGTCCATCATTGTGATCAAGCTTAGCGTTATCGTTGAAATGCATGTGCCTCAGTAGTTTCAATCGATTCAAACGCATACTACATCCTTTTATTGGGGTACTTCGCATATCCTGAAAACAACCCACTAAGTAAAAAATATAACTCATCTTTTTTGAACTGTAAATCTTTTTTTGTTGTCCAAATCGGTTTGTTTCCTCTACAATTTTTGATGTAAGATTTTCATCAAAAAATAAATTGAAGAAATCTACTGGAGTTTGCGCTCATTTAGCTTCCAGGCAAGGTTCTTTTGGTTTACAAGTCTGGTTTGAAGAAAAATGAGGAGCAATGCCAGTCCATTTGTGATTTGTGCGTTTTCTTTTTCTTGAATAACTTTTTCGGCTAGTGCTAACCTTGGAGAAATCACTAACTTTCGGCTCTGGAAAAAGTTGTGATGACGAGGTTGGTTATTCTTCTTCATTATCATCATATTCCCTCAGTCTTACTTCGCCATTTTGACTCAGTAGACCACGACATAAATGATTTATATTACCAATATGCTCGTCATCCGACTTGTGGTTAGCTTCTTCGGTATATACTCATCAGGTGGTTCTATAAATATATCTACATCTGGATGGTCTTCATCCTCTTCCAGTGAAGATAAGAGTTCGTGTAGAGGCAAGCTGCAAAAAATGTATAATATGTGTATCAAAATTGTCTGATCTGCCCTTATAGGGGAGAACAGAAAAAAACAGTCATACTGCCTAAAATAAAACTCAAATATTTGCAAAAAATTATCGTTACATAACCAACAACTATATCTATTCATAATTAAAAATTATAAAAAATATCTATTTTGTTTAATGAAAAAAATAAATAAAAACTTTACCCTTAGTGGAGTACCT
Organism: Lochmaea crataegi; assembly: GCA_947563755.1. NCBI lineage: Eukaryota > Metazoa > Arthropoda > Insecta > Coleoptera > Chrysomelidae > Lochmaea > Lochmaea crataegi. The sequence goes on from OX387423.1 coordinate 78,826,817, forward strand.
CGTTGGATCCATATTCACAAAAATAATACGAAAACGACCTCACTCTTCGAATTGTATCTGCAAACTAAGCTGGACAGTCCTTAGTCATGAGACGAACGACGAACACGTGCATAACTAGAGAATGAGGTTAGAAACATATCTATCTGCTAAAACAGTGGCGTCCATTTAAAGGGACACGATGCACTAATGGGTTAAAACGGGGCCCCCTCAGTGAATCACAATTTTAAACTTGGCGTTTGTGTTCTCGCCATTTTATCAGTCAATTTTTGTTCATAAAACACAAACACACAAGTTTCAATTCCAACTAATCGATTCGGTTGCCCTCCAGCACAATATGGCCGACCTGACAAAGGCATCTGTTCTGAAATGGTCTATTTTGCGAAAGCACATTACCTAGCGATACGTTTTGATGGAAATTGTAATTAAGTAGTACGGAGCGTAATTTACCTGTCTCCAGAATAAATGTGAACCGACTTCAATGACAAATTGACTTTAATTGAATTTTACAATGAAACAGAAAACAATGCTTAGATTTTACCGCTGCCTTAAAACCTATCCTAAGTTTTAATACTGGACACAAATTACACAGTTTCAATAACTAAGTTATTTTCCTCGGAGACTGAAGTTAAACTTGTTTAGGATCGACTATTGCAAATAGTTAGTTCCAGAGTTCTCAACTTAGTTGAGGTAGGTAGGTATATTGGGGAAAAACTAATTTCTTTCAATATCACACAATTAAAATTAGTTAGTATAGGTAATGTATGCAAATTGAAAATCTATTACATTTACAGTAATATTAATATGAAAAGTTTATTGTACTTTTTATATCAGGACAATCAGCTTGGACTTCACTAAAGAAATTTGAACCAAGTATATGTACTAGTAGTGCCATCTATTCGTCAAAAGACTAACTACAAAGTGTATTTCTAATTATTAAACAGTAAGCAACAATTTTGAAAGGTATGCAATACTTATTACACATGCAGTCATCTAGTCTCCATGATTCATGATCTAGATAATAAAATAGTAATTATTTCTGAAATAATATTTTCCAACAACCCCTATGCAAAACACGCTTTTCTACACAAATTTTTATTCGCAAAGCAGGCTTTTTCTTTATTTCTTTGATAACCGTTGGAAAAGTAATGCGAAAAGTACACGCTATTGCACTTTTCCGCACCTAAATGTCAAACACAGCTACCTATGCACTGTCAACTTTTTTTGACAATTCAAAATATTTATTATAGTGAATTTCTGGGTGTACAAATTTTAAATCTAAACCAAAAGTAAGTAAACTATTTATTTGATTATTTATTTTAATTTATTAATTATAAAAAAATTAACCTATTAAGCATTATTTTAGGAATTATGAAACAAGATCAAAATTTATCTTTTGTGCTGTCAAATTCCGACACTGAAAGTACTCCTCCAGATATTATCGAAAAGGCTCGAAATGCAACCGAAAATTTGTTACCTGAGGTTTCAAAAGAGAAACATCAAAAAAAATATAGCAAATTTATGAACTGGAGAGAAATAAGCAATATCTTTCATTAATAAATGTGGTTTCAGAAAAAATATTGTTTACAACTTGTACGCAAAGCACTTTTTTCTACAACTGCTATGAAAAGTGACGTATTTCTCATACCTTACTTATTTCAAAAACGAATAATATTGCTCATACTGTGAGAAATATCATTTCTCACGGCACTTATTTGCTCACGCCACATACATTTATATGGAGAATCAAATAAAATCGACAAAAAGTTAGTAGGCTACTGTCATCTTTAAATGCCTACTTAGTTGTCACAAAACTGTCAGATTATATTAGAAAATATGTTAAAAATTTTTAAAAATTGTCAGAAATTTTGAAATATAGTCAAAAATTGTCAAAAATTTGGAAAAATGGTCAATAATTGTCAAAAACTGTCAAAGATTTGAAAACATGGTTAATAATTGCCAAATATTTTCAAAAATAGACAAAAATAATGGTCAAAAATTGACAAAAACTGTCAAAATTTTGAAAATATGGTCAATAATGATAAAAGACTGTCAAAAATGGTCAATAATTGTTAAAAATTGTCAAAGATTTGGAAAAATTGTCAAAAATGGTCAATAATTGTCAGAATCTGTCAAATATTTTAAAAAATGGTCAAAAATAGTCAATAATTCTTGAAATTTTGAAAAATGATCAAAAACTGTCAAAATTTTGAAAAAATTGTCAATAATTATAAAAAACTGTCAAAATGGTCATTAATTGTTAAAAATTGTCAAAATTTTTGAAAAATTGTCAACAATTGTCAGAACCTGTCATAAATGCTCAAAAATTGTCAAAAATGGTCAATAATTGTTAAAATTTAAAAAAATGGTCTAAAATGGGCAAAATTTTTGAAAAATTGTCAAAAATGATCCATAATTGTCAAAATTGGTCAATAAGTGTTAAAATTTGAAAAAATAGTCAAAAATTGTCACAATTTTGAAAAATTGTCAAAAATGGTCAATAATTATAAAAAACTGTCAAAAATGGTCAATAATTGTCAAACTTTTTGAAAAATTGTCAATAATAGTCAATAATTGTCAGAACCTGTCAAAAATGGTCAATAATTGTTAAAATTTGGAAAAATGGTCTAAAATGGGCAAAATTTTTGAAAAATTGTCATAAACGATCCATAATTGTCAAAATTGGTCAATAATTGTTAAAATTTGAAAAAATAGTCAAAAATTGTCACAATTTTGAAAAATTGTCAAAAATGGTCAATAATTATAAAAAACTGTCAAAAATGGTCAATAATTGTCAAACTTTTTGAAAAATGGTCAAAGTTTTTGAAAAATTGTCAATAATGGTCAATAATTGTCAGAACCTGTCAAAAATGGTCAAAAATGGTCAATAATTGTTAAAATTAGAGAAAATAGTCAAAAATTGTTAAAAATTTTGAAAAAATGGTCAATAATTGTCAAAATATTTGAAAAATGGTCAAAAATTTACGAAAAATTGTCATTCCATTGTACATAAGAAGCAAGCTCCTATCGGCGGTCCGTCAACCGCTCACCATTTCTTTTTGTTTTACTAGCCATAAAAATAAATATTAAGTTACTTTACTTGTATTCTTTAAATTTGTGCAGTTGTAGAAAAAGTATAGTGTGCAACATGTGGGGAAAGTACTTTACCCACTAGTTGCACAAAATACTATTATACTTTCCCCACATAGGTAAGTAGGTACCTAATGATAAAATACAAAGCAAACCAAGCCGACCTAACAAAAATCCATTGGAATTATCTGAATGAAAAAACACTGCAAAAAGCTAATCTTGTGAATATTTTCACGTGATAGGTTTCCTATAGATATAATATATACAACATAACTTACAACCCATTATTAATTTTATTACGGACCATTTTTCATTTTTTTTTAAATAATTTATTGAATACGAAATAAACTAGGTATAATATATACATTAGATATCAAAATTTAAATTAGATGTGAATTTTGCTCAAGAGTCTCAAGTAGGTAGGTAGGTAGGTAGGTAGGTACATTTATTTTGGACAATTTCAAAAATTATAAAGAAAAGATGTTTAGAATTAAAAATAACTTCCAAATATTTAACACATTGTTTTACATCAAAAATGTTTTTATTTCACAGAAAATATCGAAAAAATTATTTTTTTGATCTAAATAAACAATATTGAATACCTATATTTGAAAGTTATTTTTAATTCTAAACATCTTTTCGTTTTTAAAAGATTACTTATTTTAAAATATATTTGTACAAAAAGGAAATGAATTTGACCGAGGTTTTCGCTAAAACATTTTAGAAACTTCCGTTTTTTACCCATTTTACGGACCTACCCTCATTTCAAAAATATTTGAAGCCACATAACTTTGTACCTACCTACTGATAAGATAAGAAAACAGATTGAAGGGAAACATAAATAAAGCTCAGATATTTCAACTCTACCAAGTCGAAGAAGCGCTATTGCCATTTCTAGAGTAGGTAGACGAAATTAATTTTTTAGTCTTCCTTTGTTTTACAATATTTTCAAATCAACAACTAACACTATTACTACGTCATCCTTTAATAATTATTATTTGGGTTCTTATTTTCTTTCATTGTTTTAAATGCTTATATAATCAATTAATTTGCAAGGTAATTTCGACTAGGTATATTGACAAGACAAAGTTACCTACAAAACATTTATGCTTCGAAATTTTTTAAAATGTAATGTTACCTACCTCATTCATTAATTTTATTCAACAATTATTATTACCTATGGCAAGCTAAAAACTAGATAACCATCCTCATCTCTTTTTATCGTCGTAATGGAGAGGATTATTAAATTGTATCTAAGGATTTCTAGGGATAATTTTTACTTTTGGCATCGAAGCTTTGAAATCAAAAGTGCCAAGTAAAATCGTAAAATACAGAATGCTGCTTTCACAACCGATGTTGCCATGTTATACGAAAATCCTCAAACAAGGAGAAAATTTTTTTTAACAAGAAAATCTATGCACGTCATAAAAGATATTAGGTATATTTTTAGGAACTTGCAATATCTATATAGTGACCATTTGACCTGTATGTTAGGTTTCTTATGTTTTCAAAATTCGATATTCGACTTCGTACCTAGTGTGTATTAGTCATAAGGCAAATTGTGATTAATTTTTGGGTTTCCAAAATAGAAATATATCAGGTAAGTATGTGCTTATATTTTGTTATTGTTTCATTTCAGATAATTGTAGGTTTTTCATTATTATTTTCTCGTTACAATATCTAGGTAAGTAAATTCAACATTATTTTTATAGTTGTGGCAACTATGTAAATTCTAAACATTTACGTTTTATTGTGCAAAAAACGAACAAATTCGACTGGGTAGGGATAGCGTGTGTTTTTAGATCCAGGGGCAATCGGCGGGCAATTGAATATAACCAAAGAATACACCAAAATAACTAATAGTCACAACACAACGGGGTTGTGTTGTGCTAATAGTAGCAGATGTTACTTTGTTGTGTATCTGCGATAATATAGATCTATATATACAGGAATTTGAGATAGATAGAAAAATATGGGCCGAAAAAATGCGTCTGAAACTGAAGCAATTCTATACAGAATGTATAGCTCCTGAAATAATCAGAAATCAAATAGGAAAAGGACAGAAATACATTGACCTCCCTTATATCAAGCAAGCAATATCAGAATATGAGAAAAAGAAGTCTGGCAAGACAGAATCCAGATAATTAGGGCAAAGATATGGATGCCGATACTAATGCGTAAGTAAAAACACTAACAAGACATTTTAAAACGAAGCCTGATGTAACTGCCCGCACAGGTCCAAATAATATTCCATATAGCAGTGTTCGCTATAACCATTCAGTAAGTAAAAAAATGTCAACACCTATTTAGAAGAAACATCTAATTTTTTATTTCATTTACAGTTCTGATAAAATGGATTGTTTAAAACTTTTGCTGAAATGAATTTGAAATAATTTTGTTAGTAAAAATATTTATTTAGAGTATTTAGAATTAAATTGTTTTTTTTCAGTCTTTATAACTATATGGATCAAGACTTCAGTATGTCGATGGGTGTCACCACCCCTTTGTGAGTGTAGAATCGTAAAAAATGGATAATTTTATAAACTTTTAATTTTCTTTTTGTTCTGAGGAGAAATGGTAGAGAAAAATGGAAGATGAACTTCAGTTGCTATGTACTAATAAATATGAAGACAAATACATTAAACATAATGTAATAATAATTTTATTTATTTTTATAGAATATTTTTGATTTGTTTCTTTTCAACAAAAACATACATACACCTATTTTTGCTGTGATTTTTTTTGAATAATTAATAAGGATCATTGAAAAAGCAGACATGTCTGTTTATTGCTATAATAAACATTTTTATAGTTTACCTAATTAATTAGCATTTCTTTCTGTATTATAATTAATATAAAAACTGCCTACTTACTTTATACTTCAAAGTAATACTACAATTAAACAAAAAGATTGCCTAAATAATTTGTTTTTGTTTTCAATAAAAAAAGACATTTTCGGTATAATTTACTTGAATAATTAGGATTAAGAAGAGTCAATGGAAAAACAGGCATGTCCGTTCATTACAACATTTCGATACATCACCTGGAAAAATTGAAGATCAAAAATATATAACATTTTTATTCCTGTGTTTCGAAAATAAAAGATTACAACAGTATAGAATAGAATACGAAATGTCTATTTTGGTCAATTAGTAGAATGCATTTATTACTATCACCAATGTAGTTTTTCTCACTAACTCGGGTGGCCAATGTAGGTATGCTGATGAAGTCTATGGTTGTGTACAGGTCCCCGGAGGAACCAAAAGGCCCCGATATGGGGATCAATAAATATAGGGCACTTTTTTGTGGGATCACTAGCAGTAGCTAAAAATATTTGTGGTTTATTTCACACCTATAGGCACTAAACACGTTACTTGTGATGGAGCACATGTGGAGTAAATATAAAGAGCATTTACGAAGCACAAATTTACTTTTTCAGCATGAAGATTACTTTATTATAACCACTTACAAATACTGACAAGCTATGCTATAAACAATAATAAATAATTTGAAATATTTTTATGGACACAAAACCGTCATCATCTGTCATTGAAGTTCCATACAGCGCCATCCATCAAGACGGTGGAACGTCTGAACTAATGTTCGTTTCCAAAATTTTGTATGCAACAAATCTCAAAAAATACAATGGTTTGAGATTTCATATTTTCAGAATCGAATTCTCTAGGCGTTCAAATTGGTGACCACAAATTGTCAAAACTGTCAAAAACATACCATCACATAATGGCTAATATCTTTTTTAAAACAATATAAAACTTAACCAAAATATCTGATCCCCAAGACAAAGGTCCAAGTTATATTGTGTTAAAATTTCAACACTTAATTTCACTGCGTTCTTTAGATTTGTTGTTTACAAAATGACCTAAATTTTGTTGCAAGTCAGGGGTGCCAACTGTTTTGAGCTGTCTAATTTAGGAGCGCGCTCTTAAAAATTTAAACCAAGATGCAACCACATGGGAATGCCAGCAACTCTTCTTCTTCTTCTTCTTCTTTCTTGAGATATTGGGCTTAACCGCTAGATTATCCACCCAAATTTTTTTGTTTTTGTCCTAATGTTTTTCCAGACCAGTGTTGCGTTCTTGCCGCGTCTGACTTGTTGTCATCACTCTCTCTGAATTCACTGCTTTTTTTGTTTACTGTAAGTTAATCGGTTTAAGATATGCATAAATTAGAGAAACACTACTAGCTGTTGGGTCACTAAGCATGCATTCTAAGCTTAAAGAGGAACTACTAATTTTTGTTAGACATTTGGGCATATTGAAGCGTTTTTAATTGCACTACAAACAAACAAACAAAATAGCTTATTCCTTTCCCCTTCTCGAAAATATATCAAAGAATTTGTATTCCACATGAAGTTTTTCCAAAAGAAGGAAGGAAATAAGCTATTTTGTCATCCGCTGTTTTTGTGCGGCGCTATTTTGACTGACGCTATTTTAACCTAGCGCTATTTTGTCCAGCGCAGTATATATGCATCTCTCCTTTTGGGGTTTCTGTTCTTCTCATTAGGATGACAGGCTATTTATTTTTTTAGACAATGCAAAAAGTATCCCGAAAAATGATTTAACAATAAAATTTTCTTGAAAATTCTTCGAACATCCTTAAAAACAGAAATACAGTTTTATTTATATTCTTGTGTACCTTTTTCCTTTTACTTTTTCATTAAAATACTCAAAAAGACTAATAAATAAGGTTTTTAAAATAATATACTTTTATATTCACTTCTAGGCCGTCCGGTATATATAAATATTAATCGTAGATATGATAAACAACTTTACTTGTTTAACGGGGTGACTAATGGGGGTGACGAATAAATTTTGTCGATTTATATTCAGTAGCGTGTTGACTTTCGAATAGGAAATATCGGAAATATCGTTCGAAATTAACGTGTATCGTGAAGTGTAGTGAATAGTGCCTATATGGATTACTTGGATTACAATCTGATACATTTAAGGTAAGATTTCATTTTATTTACTGGTAGTTATTGGTTATTGTTTTTTAAAATATTTTAAATCACATACGAACAATTTTATTACTATGAACAATTGATTTTTAATATATAAACGAAGTATTTTACAATTGTTTATTAGATTTTAAATTTGCTATAATCCATTTTTGCTCTCTCTTACTATTTCTTTATACCAAAATATTTAAAATACTGAAAAGGGGGCCTTTTATATATTCCTAGCTATGACAAATGGTTCGTATATAAGTGGTTAGTCATGATAAACTTTAGATATTTCTACCTCGTATTGGGGCTCCTATAGGAAATATTAAATGACAATTTAAATGTGTATGCTTCCATTGTTTCTTAATATACAGAATTGATATATATTGTTTATTTATAATCCATTTTTGCATCTTTTTAATGTTTCTTTATACCAAAATACTCAAAATTTTAAAAAGTCGGCCGGTAATATTCCTAGCTATGACAAATTGTTCTTATAAACTGTCCATATACTTCTACCTCGTATTGGGGCTCCTATGGGAAATATTAAAAGACAATTAAACTGTGTCCTGTTCCATTTTGTTTATTAACATACAGGGTCTTTAAAAATTAGTTAATTTTATTCATATAAAAGTTTAGCAGAATAGATTCAGAAAAATATATTAATTTTTGTACAAATGTTCATGTTTAATAACTAATAACATTGTTTAATTAAACAATGCTAATAATCTTAATTCGTGTTATATTTTTAATAATACAACTGGTTTACCTACTTAATTTTTAAAACCGATTTTCAAAGTGAAAAAAGCTGTTTTGAATAATAAAACATCACCCTGTATAATATGTATTCAGTAATTCATAGGTATTTGCATTTTATCGAATTCTCTGACTTTTCTTATACTTTTACACAAAATTAAAACCTACAGTAGGTTCTACACATACTTTTTTCAAAAAACAGCTAATCTATACTCTTGTGTGTTCTCATATTTAAATATCTGGTTCTTTTTTAATGAAAATAAAATATTTTCTTCAATTTAAAAAAGATCAAACTGTATTTTTTTGTCGAAACAATATTCTGAGAATTCGATAAATTGACAATACTATGCAATTTGGAACATATAAACTTTTGGAATTGTACGCTTATTTAGTACCACCCGTCCAACCTTCATATCTAAAGGAAAACTTATTATTTATTATCTATTTGTATACTTTCTTAAATCTGGATAAAGGTTTTAAAAAACCAAATACAAGTTGGAATTTTATATTTGACATACCCCGTAGGAGAATCAATACGAGGTAGGAATATGTAGAGTTCCCCATGACTCATCTTAAATAACAGAATTTTCTTTAATATTTTATACTACATACAGGGTGTTTCTGAATTTATGCGAAAAAATTCAGGTGGTGATTGCTCGTATAAAATTATAATAGGTCTTTCATATGAAAAAATTTCCTCACTCCACTCCCTTCCAAGATATCACCCCTAAAAAGAGGATGAATGAAATTGAGTTTTTATTTCTTTTTTCTCAAATTTAAGTAAAGATGAAACTTTAAATTTAGTAAATTTCGTGCACTCGCAATTATTAACCACCGGTATTTTCTCAACATTCCTGTTACATTATAATGGAGTGAAATTATCAACCCTTACTTTATTTAATATCAAATATCAGATTTTAAATAATAATTTTATTTCACAAAACTCAATCTCGAAAAAAAATTTGATATTAAATAAAGTAAGAGTTGATAATTTCACTCCCTTATAATTTAACAGGAATGTTGAGAAAATACCGATGGGTAGTAATTGCGGGTGCACGAAATTTACAAAATTTAAAGTTTCCATCTTTACTTAAATTTTAGAAAAAAAAATAAAATCTCAATTTTATTCGGGGCGATATGGGGTGGGATTAGGATATTTTGTCATAGGAAAGACTTATCATAATTTTATACGGGAAATCACCTTCTGAATTTTTGCGCCTAAATTTAGAAACACACTGTATACATAAATAATTTTTTAATGCTGATTTTAAACATACGAATTTATAATAATTTTACAATCTGCGTATTTTAATTTAATGCCCAAGATTCCTTTAGCTGAAATAACAAGCAAAAAAATTATTATACAGGGTGATTCTTTATAAAATGACCCTAAATGCCTTTGTTTTTTTAATCGTAAATGTTTTTGTTTTTTAGAAAACATGATTTTTAAAAATTATTAGTTTAGTTAAATTATTTAGAATCGTTCTTTAATAATATAATTCCTTTATTATTTGTTTTAGGTTTCGTAAAATATTGGTCTACTCCAAAGGAGTGTGAGTATACAGTAATTCTCAATTTCTATCAAATGACATCATATCTCAGTATCATCCTGCCTTTCTTTTACAAATTGGTAATTTTTTCAAAAGACATAGGTAAGCTATGTCAATCCGAAAATTTTCTAAATATTATGCCTTTCGTTAATAAGTTGGTACTTTTCAAAAGCCATAGGTAGGTAAGCTATGTAAATCCGAACATTTTCTAATTACTATGCCTTTCGTTAATAAGTTGGTACTTTTCAAAAGTCATAGGTAAGCTATGTCAATCCGAACATTTTCTAAATACTATGCCTTTCGTTAATAAGTTGGTACTTTTCAAAAGCCATAGGTAGGTAAGCTATGTAAATCCTAACATTTTCTAAATACTATGCCTTTCGTTAATAAGTTGGTACTTTTCAAAAGACATAGGTAAACTATGTCAATCCGAACATTTTCTAAATACTATGCCTTTCGTTAATAAGTTGGTACTTTTCAAAAGACATAGGTAAGCTATGTCATTCCTCATATTTCCTAAATACTATGCCTTTCGTTAATAAGTTGGTACTTTTCAAAAGACATAGGTAAGCTATGTCATTTCTCATATTTCCTAAATACTATGCCTTTCGTTAATAAGTTGGTACTTTTCAAAAGCCATAGGTAGGTAAGCTATGTAAATCCTAACATTTTCTAAATACTATGCCTTTCGTTAATAAGTTGGTACTTTTCAAAAGACATAGGTAAGCTATGTCAATCCGAACATTTTCTAAATACTATGCCTTTCGTTAATAAGTTGGTACTTTTCAAAAGACATAGGTAAGCTATGTTAATCCGAACATTTTCTAAATACTATGCCTTTCGTTAATAAGTTGGTACTTTTCAAAAGACATAGGTAAGCTATGTCATTCCTCATATTTCCTAAATGCTATGCCTTTCGTTAATAAGTTGGTACTTTTCAAAAGACATAGGTAAGCTATGTCAATCCGAACATTTTCTAAATACTATGCCTTTCGTTAATAAGTTGGTACTTTTCAAAAGACATAGGTAAGCTATGTTAATCCGAACATTTTCTAAATACTATGCCTTTCGTTAATAAGTTGGTACTTTTCAAAAGACATAGGTAAGCTATGTTAATCCGAACATTTTCTAAATACTATGCCTTTCGTTAATAAGTTGGTACTTTTCAAAAGACATAGGTAAGCTATGTCAATCCGAACATTTTCTAAATACTATGCCTTTCGTTAATAAGTTGGTACTTTTCAAAAGACATAGGTAAGCTATGTTAATCCGAACATTTTCTAAATACTATGCCTTTCGTTAATAAGTTGGTACTTTTCAAAAGACATAGGTAAGCTATGTCATTCCTCATATTTCCTAAATGCTATGCCTTTCGTTAATAAGTTGGTACTTTTCAAAAGACATAGGTAAGCTATGTCATTCCTCATATTTCCTAAATACTATGCCTTTCGTTAATAAGTTGGTACTTTTCAAAAGCCATAGGTAGGTAAGCTATGTAAATCCTAACATTTTCTAAATACTATGCCTTTCGTTAATAAGTTGGTACTTTTCAAAAGACATAGGTAAGCTATGTCAATCCGAACATTTTCTAAATACTATGCCTTTCGTTAATAAGTTGGTACTTTTCAAAAGACATAGGTAAGCTATGTTAATCCGAACATTTTCTAAATACTATGCCTTTCGTTAATAAGTTGGTACTTTTCAAAAGACATAGGTAAGCTATGTCATTCCTCATATTTCCTAAATGCTATGCCTTTCGTTAATAAGTTGGTACTTTTCAAAAGACATAGGTAAGCTATGTCAATCCGAACATTTTCTAAATACTATGCCTTTCGTTAATAAGTTGGTACTTTTCAAAAGAGATAGGTAAGCTATGTCAATCCGAACATTTTCTAAATACTATTCCTTTCGTTAATAAGTTGGTACTTTTCAAAAGACATAGGTAAGCTATGTTAATCCGAACATTTTCTAAATATTATGCCTTTCGTTAATAAGTTGGTACTTTTCAAAAGCCATAGGTAGGTAAGCTATGTAAATCCTAACATTTTCTAATTACTATGCCTTTCGTTAATAAGTTGGTACTTTTCAAAAGACATAGGTAAGCTATGTCAATCCGAACATTTTCTAAATACTATGCCTTTCGTTAATAAGTTGGTACTTTTCAAAAGACATAGGTAAGCTATGTCATTCCTCATATTTCCTAAATACTATGCCTTTCGTTAATAAGTTGGTACTTTTCAAAATACATAGGTAAGCTATGTCAATCCGAACATTTTCTAAATACTATGCCTTTCGTTAATAAGTTGGTACTTTTCAAAAGACATAGGTAAGCTATGTCAATCCGAAAATTTTCTAAATACTATGCCTTTCGTTAATAAGTTGGTACTTTTCAAAAGACATAGGTAAGCTATGTCATTCCTCATATTTCCTAAATACTATGCCTTTCGTTAATAAGTTGGTACTTTTCAAAATACATAGGTAAGCTATGTCAATCCGAACATTTTCTAAATACTATTCCTTTCGTTAATAAGTTGGTACTTTTCAAAAGACATAGGTAAGCTATGTCAATCCGAAAATTTTCTAAATACTATGCCTTTCGTTAATAAGTTGGTACTTTTCAAAATACATAGGTAAGCTATGTCAATCCGAACATTTTCTAAATACTATGCCTTTCGTTAATAAGTTGGTACTTTTCAAAAGACATAGGTAAGCTATGTCAATCCGAAAATTTTCTAAATACTATGCCTTTCGTTAATAAGTTGGTACTTTTCAAAAGACATAGGTAAGCTATGTCAATCCGAACATTTTCTAAATACTATGCCTTTCGTTAATAAGTTGGTACTTTTCAAAAGACATAGGTAAGCTATGTCATTCCTCATATTTCCTAAATACTATGCCTTTCGTTAATAAGTTGGTACTTTTCAAAAGACATAGGTAAGCTATGTCAATCCGAACATTTTCTAAATACTATGCCTTTCGTTAAAAAGTTGGTACTTTTCAAAAGACATAGGTAAGCTATGTCAATCCGAAAATTTTCTAAATACTATGCCTTTCGTTAATAAGTTGGTACTTTTCAAAAGACATAGGTAAGCTATGTCAATCCGAACATTTTCTAAATACTATGCCTTTCGTTAAAAAGTTGGTACTTTTCAAAAGACATAGGTAAGCTATGTCAATCCGAAAATTTTCTAAATACTATGCCTTTCGTTAATAAGTTGGTACTTTTCAAAAGACATAGGTAAGCTATGTCAATCCGAACATTTTCTAAATACTGCAGTCTTTCGTTAACAAGTTGGTACCTTTCAAAAGACATAGGTAAGCTATGTCGTTCCTCGTATTTTCTGTTCTGTTTTTTTTCTGCCCTTTCTCCCCTGTTGGTGTCATTCGGTTTGAAATTGTGAATAATTTTTTTATTGCAATTGTTAAGTAAGCCACATGTACCGACTTTTTTGTTTACGATTGACTTTTTCCCGCACGGATACATGCAGTATCACACTGTGAGAAAGTACTCGTTACCTAGGGTGTCGGTAAGCCTCGCTTGCAAAACGAGCAGTCATTCAGATGGGCGAGTACGCTTAAGTGTTTTCCGTTTGTCGAATGGGTATGGGTTGACAAGTAGGGGGAATAGTTGCCCAGTATGGGCTATCAAAATATCGTAGATTTCTAAGTTGGTATATGCAAAACGGCTATACTTGGCAATTTATTACTAACAATTTTTTTTCAGCGCTTCCTTTTCAGCACACTAACACTCTCTTACAGGCTTCAGAGATGTCATCAAATTTTTTGTATATTTTTTAATTTTGTTTGATTTTCTGTTCCAGGAATTTTTTTAGGGATGGATTTATTTGGAATATATGCATATATTTAAACTTGCTGATAGGCCTATCTTATAATTTTACTTATTTTTATGTCCTAGGGTTTACATTAAAATTTTTCTTATTAATTTTATTTTTTGTTTTAGAATTCTTATTAGGAAAGGATTTTTTAGGTTACAAAAGTGACTTTGCAGTTTAGAACTTCAGAATTTTCATTAAAATTTGGTAAAGTTTTTTTTTGCATGATTATTTCTTAGCTGCATGGGTTTAAAAGGTGCATGCATGTTGTAGGGGGTGGTAAAGTAGTGGTTATTTAGGGGGTTTAGTATTTTAATTATAAAATTTTGTATGTAAAAATATTTTTATGTTGTAATTCGTGTTTAAATTTTTCGGCTCTTATAAAAAAATGTAAATGTTAATATTTTATTGATATTCAACATATCTTTTTTATAATTGCTAAGTTTGCATTTATTTTATCCTGTTTGTAAATGTATATCTATCTGCACTTTGCTAGAGTAAAGATAAACTCTGGCTTAGTGCAGCCGGTAGAGAACATCCAGCTTTCAGGGGGGCGCATTTTCTAGTTTTGTCTGCGATTTCCTCCGCCGGCGGGGAATATTTTCCATCGGTTGTGAATATTTTAACCGGTTGATTATATTTTCTACCGATAAAGGGAACAACTTCCAGTCGAGAGGGACAACTTCCAGCCGTGATGGGAAATGATTGCTTATATTTTTTTATAGATGGGTATTTAATTTCAGTTTTGTCAAAGTAATCTTTGGTTTTGTATCGCTTTGGTTATATATATTAGGTAACAAAACAAATATGATATTTTGTGTTATTGTTAGATATTGAACTCCACTTTTACTTTAGCTGATATAAATGTTGTGTTTCTATTTGTCTTTTTTACAGTACTGTTCTACAATCTGAATTAAACTGCTACTTGAGAGATAACAGAACAGAGATATTATAGACAAATCTAATAATAATTATTAAGATGTTATATAATGTTATATATACCAGAGAAAATGAAAATGCTCGTCTGTATGGAAAGAAAAATGGATAGAAATGGTGACCAGTGTTGCGAAAAAATTGATGAGTATCTGAAGAAAGTAAATTGGAAACCAGTGAAATTGTAAAGAGTTCGAAAGACTGGTATTTACCACATTTTGCAGTATGGAATATCAATAATCCAAACTTCAGTCTCTGAAGAAGATAACTTGGTTATCGAAACGCGCGTAAGATAGTGTAAAGTGTTAGTGTTGGTGTAGTGGTAGTGTAAACAGTGCTCAGAGTCAAGTAGCTCCAACTGTTCCGGAATTCCCAACTTATATGTGTATATAGATGTAAAACTCTGTCCAAACCCTCTATTAATGGAGCGTTTGTACATTTCACTATGAAATCTTGATCTTGATACAGGCTCAATAGACAACTAACTACCGAACTATTAGCTATAGCTAAATGTTTAATTATAAATTTCTCAGCAAGCCATATCATTTTCCATTTCAGAGGTATTTCACTAACCCAAACTTCTTCTTTTCTTCTTCAATTTCGGTAACTAACCTCTCTTATGATTATTTTGTTCCATGTCAATATATGTGACTAACTTCAACTTATACTAGTGACGTCAAAATCTAAAAGGCGGATTTTAAGAAATTTTTAAAATAGAATTTTCTAAATGGAGATAAAAACAAAACAACTCTATTGAATTTGACTACGTAATCTATTTTTAGTTGAACACCCTACAGCTAGGATTTAAAGATTCTAATTTATGGTGAAGTCGCCTTAGATAGACGCGATCGCCAAAAAATAAAATCTTCGGCTTAAGGCGGCCTTACACTGAGGCAACCGTAGGCAATCCAGTTGCCTGCCGCATGCGATGATTTTAAAGTGCGCTAATCTATTCGCCGCAATATCAAGACTCTACAATTTCCCCTTTTATCCCTGAAGTCTGCCGAGCAACAATTCTAGTGCTAAAGGAATGCATTAAGGTAAGGATGCAAAATTCAATTAAGAGGGCCCTCCGCGCAGGTGTATAAACCTTAAAACTTACACAAAACTTGTTACTTATCTAGTAATTTTTTGGTTCAAAATATTTACGATAGATGTCGCTAGTAGTAGCGAATCGGCTTTTATTTATGCAACTTATTTTCTCTCTCTCTTTTTGTCTTTCCACTCTTGACCGTATAGGTATAAAGTATTGTATTTATCTAAGCTCTTCACGATTCAAACAAACTTCTCTCCGGATCAGCTGTTTCGATATTTTGGTTTCAAACAAACACAATTTCTGCCAGCAAATATTTTTATTTTCAATCGCAATAGGTAAATTATGATTTCATTTATTTGCTATTTTTACTCAACAGCTAGTATGTTTATTTTACCTATAGGTATTCTCGTTACTTCTTTAATTTTTTTCTGTACTTTTATAGGTTAATTTTGAAATTAAAATAATATTCCAATCATTATCGTCGTTTCTCTATATTTTCAAGTTTTATATATCGAGATTTATAATTTCCATTTATTGAGAAGTAGGTAAGTACCTAATGATAAAATACAAAGCAAACCAAGCCGACCTAACAAAAATCCATTGGAATTATCTGAATGAAAAAACACTGCAAAAAGCTAATCTTGTGAATATTTTCACGTGATAGGTTACCTATATAGATATAATATATACAACATAACTTACAACCCATTATTAATTATTACGGACCATTTTTCATTTTTTTTAAATAATTTATTGAATACGAAATAAACTAGGTAGGTATAATATATACATTAGATATCAAAATTTAAATTAGATGTGATTTTTGCTCAAGAGTCTCAAGTAGGTAGGTAGGTACATTTATTTTGGACAATTTCAAAAATTATAAAGAAAAGATGTTTAGAATTAAAAATAACTTCCAAATATTTAACACATTGTTTTACATCAAAAATGTTTTTATTTCACAGAAAATATCGAAAAAATTATTTTTTTGATCTAAATAAACAATATTGAATACCTATATTTGAAAGTTATTTTTAATTCTAAACATCTTTTCGTTTTTAAAAGATTACTTATTTTAAAATATATTTATACAAAAAGGAACTGAATTTGACCGAGCTTTTCGCTAAAACATTTTAGAAACTTCCTTTTTTTTACCCATTTTACGGACCTACCCTCATTTCAAAAATATTTGAAGCCACATAACTTTGTACCTACCTACTGATAAGATAAGAAAACAGATTGAAGGGAAACATAAATAAAGCTCAGATATTTCAACTCTACCAAGTCGAAGAAGCGCTATTGCCGTTTCTAGAGTAGGTAGACGAAATTAATTTTTTAGTCTTCCTTTGTTTTACAATATTTTTCTAATCAACAACTAACACTATTACTACGTCATCCTTTAATAATTATTATTTGGGTTCTTATTTTCTTTCATGGTTTTAAATGCTTATATAATCAATTAATTTGCAAGGTAATTTCGACTAGGTATATTGACAAGACAAAGTTACCTACAAAACATTTATGCTTTGAAATTTTTTAAAATGTAATGTTACCTACCTCATTCATTAATTTTATTCAACAATTATTATTACCTATGGCAAGCTAAAAACTAGATAACCATCCTCATCTCTTTTTATCGTCGTAATGGAGAGGATTATTAAATTGTATCTAAGGATTTCTAGGGATAATTTTTACATTTGGCATCGAAGCTTTAAAATCCAAAAGAGCCAAGTAAAATCGTGAAATACAGAATGCTGCATTCACAACCGATGTTGCCATGTTATACGAAAATCCTCAAACAAGGAGAAATTTTTTTTTAACAAGAAAATCTATGCACGTCATAAAAGATATTAGGTATATTTTTAGGAACTTGCAATATCTATATAGTGACCATTTGACCTGTATGTTAGGTTTCTTATGTTTTCAAAATTCGATATTCGACTTCGTACCTAGTGTGTATTAGTCATAAGGCAAATTGTGATTAATTTTTGGGTTTCCAAAATAGAAATATATCAGGTAAGTATGTGCTTATATTTTGTTATTGTTTCATTTCAGATAATTGTAGGTTTTTCATTATTATTTTCTCGTTACAATATCTAGGTAAGTAAACTCAACATTATTTTTATAGTTGTGGCAACTATGTAAATTCTAAACATTTACGTTTTATTGTGCAAAAAACGAACAAATTCGACTGGGTAGGGGTAGCGTGTGTTTTTAGATCCAGGGGCAATCGGCGGGCAATTGAATATAACCAAAATATAACCAAAGAATACACCAAAATAACTAATAGTCACAACACAACGGGGTTGTGTTGTGCTAATAGTAGCAGATGTTACTTTGTTGTGTATATCTGCGATAATATAGATCTATATATACAGGAAATTGAGATAGATAGAAAAATATGGGCCGAAAAAATGCGTCTGAAACTGAAGCAATTCTATACAGAATGTATAGCTCCTGAAATAATCAGAAATCAAATAGGAAAAGGACAGAAATGCATTGACCTCCCTTATATCAAGCAAGCAATATCAGAATATGAGAAAAAGAAGTCTAGCAAGACAGAATCCAGATAATTAGGGCAAAGATATGGATGCCGATACTAATGCGTAAGTAAAAACACTAACAAGACATTTTAAAATGAAGCCTGATGTAACTGCCAGCACAGGTCCAAATAATATTCCATATAGCAGTGTTCGCTATAACTATTCAGTAAGAAAAAAAAATGTCAACACCTATTTAGAAGAAACATCTAATCTTTATATTTCATTTACAGTTCTGATAAAATGGATTGTTTAAAACTTTTGCTGAAATGAATTTGAAATAATTTTGTTAGTAAAAATATTTATTTAGAGTATTTAGAATTAAATTGTTTTTTTTTTCAGTCTTTATAACTATATGGATCAAGACTTCAGTATGTCGATGGGTGTCACCACCCCTTTGTGAGTGTAGAATCGTAAAAAATGGATAATTTCATAAACTTTTAATTTTCTTTTTGTTCTGAGGAGAAATGGTAGAGAAAAATGGAAGATGAACTTCAGCTGCTATGTACTAATAAATATGAAGACAAATACATTAAACATAATGTAATAATAATTTTATTTATTTTTATAGAATATTTTTGATTTGTTTCTTTTCAACAAAACATACATACACCTATTTTTGCTGTGATTTTTTTTGAATAATTAATAAGGATCATTGAAAAAGCAGACATGTCTGTTTATTGCTATAATAAACATTTTTATAGTTTACCTAATTAATTAGCATTTCTTTCTGTATTATAATTAATATAAAAACTGCCTACTTACTTTATACTTCAAAGTAATACTACAATTAAACAAAAAGATTGCCTAAATAATTTGTTTTTGTTTTCAATAGAAAAAGACATTTTCGGTATAATTTACTTGAATAATTAGGATTAAGAAGAGTCAATGGAAAAACAGGCATGTCCGTTCATTACAACATTTCGATACATCACCTGGAAAAATTGAAGATCAAAAATATATAACATTTTTATTCCTGTGTTTCGAAAATAAAAGATTACAACAGTATAGAATAGAATACGAAATGTCTATTTTGGTCAATTAGTAGAATGCATTTATTACTATCACCAATGTAGTTTTTCTCACTAACTCGGGTGGCCAATGTATGTATGCTGATGAAGTCTATGGTTATGTACAGGTCCCCGGAGAAACCAAAAGGCCCCGATATGGGGATCAATAAATATAGGGCACTTTTTTGTGGGATCACTAGCAGTAGCTAAAAATATTTGTGGTTTATTTCACACCTATAGGCACTAAACACGTTACTTGTGATGGAGCACATGTGGAGTAAATATAAAGAGCATTTACGAAGCACAAATTTACTTTTTCAGCATGAAGATTACTTTATTATAACCACTTACAAATACTGACAAGCTATGCTATAAACAATAATAAATAATTTGATATATTTTTATGGACACAAAACCGTCATCATCTGTCATTGAAGTTCCATACAGCGCCATCCATCAAGACGGTGGAACGTCTGAACTAATGTTCGTTTCCAAAATTTTGTATGCAACAAATCTCAAAAAATACAATGGTTTGAGATTTCATATTTTCAGAATCGAATTCTCTAGGCTTTCTTTTGGGGATCAGATCTTGGCGTTCAAATTGGTGACCACAAATTGTCAAAACTGTCAAAAACATACCATCACATAATGGCTAATATATTTTTTAAAACAATATAAAACTTAACCAAAATACCTGATCCCCAAGACAAAGGTCCAAGTTATATTGTGTTAAAATTTCAACACTTAATTTTACTGCGTTCTTTAGATTTGTTGTTTACAAAATGACCTAAATTTTGTTGCAAGTCAGGGGTGCCAACTGTTTTGAGCTGTCTAATTTAGGAGCGCGCTCTTAATATGGAGTTGTGGGCGTATTCGAGAGTTAAGGTCTTAATCGGGTACCAAGCGTTTTAGCTTTGCGTTTAATTTTGAAATTGGATTCAAAATTTTGCAATATTCTAAGAAAAATCATATTAAATAAATTATTTTAGATACCTTAAATTAATTAAATCATTAAAAATATGTCTGTTTTCACTAGCTATCCAGTTCTTTACAGAATATTTGTAACGTGACAGTTTATTTATAATTGAATTTACTGTTTGGACCCTTACTTTGTGGAATCTACTCATATCAATGTTATAAATGAAACTAACTGTTTCTTATTAATTCCACTATTTAATTAAAAAATTATGAAAATTATTAAAGGATATTGATAATTATTTCGATATTGACATATCATCGTCAGAATGACAGAAGTTACATTTTATGTGATACCTTCTTGATGTTTAATATTTTGGCTAGACCAAATAGTAAGTGACCTATCTTGTGATTGACTTAATATATATATGAATAGAGAAAAGAAGAAGATATGATTTTACAAATATTAAAGCTTAGGTATTAAAGTATCGAAACCAATTAGACCTGTAGTTTCTTACCTTAATTCTCCTAATAATAAGTTAGCTAAAAAACTAAACAATATACTTAATAGCTATGGAGGTATATCTAAATACTCAATTGAAAATTCAATAGAACTAATCAAAAAATTAAAAACATACAAATTACAAGATAACTCTAAACTTATTTCATTTTATGTTACCAATATGTTCTCTAAAATTCCTCCTAAAGAGTGCATAACACTTGTTAAAAAATTACTAGAGGATAAAAATATCAATCCAGGAATAATATCAGATATACTTAATTTGTTTTATGTATGTATTAATCAAAATTATTTTACTTTTGATAATAAGGTATATATTCAAAATGAAGGTTTACCAATGGGAAGCCCTATATCACCAATTTTAGCAAACATTTTTATGGACAGTTTAGAAAGAAAAATCTTTGAATGTAACATTTCAAAAAATATATTATTTTGGTATAGGTATGTAGATGACATATTAGCTTGTTTTGTAGGTAGTGAACGACAATTAGATATATTGTTCAATCATATTAATAATGTACATCCAAAAATTAAATTTACATTAGAAGTTGAAGAAAATTACTCAATCAATTTTCTTGATACTAAAATTCAAAGAGTCAATAATATACTTGATTTTTCAATTTACAGAAAACCAACATATACTGATGTGACTATACCATATAGTTCCAATCATCCCATATCACATAAATTAGCAGCATATAATTTAATGATACATAGAGCATTTTCAGTTCCCATGAACAAATATAATTTTGATAGAGAAATTAATATAATTAAACAAATAGCCACATCCAACGGTTATCCATTACATATAATAAATAAATTAATTAATAAAAAAGAGAAAATTACAATTAATATTTCCTGAAAAACTAGAGAAATACAAAATTACAAAACCCTCACATATTCTGGTAATATTTCTAATAATATTTCAAAGATAATATCTTCTTCAACAAATACAGCAATTTCTTTTAAAACAGAAAACAATGTGAGTAAAAAAATTGTTAAATGTAAAAACAAAAATACCCCCATTAAAAAAGTCTGGAATATATAAACTAAAATGTCCAGAATGTAATGCTGTCTATATTGGTCAAACAATTCGAAATTTTGGAATTAGATACAATGAACACTCACGAGCATACAGATTAAAACAGCCAGATAAATCACATTACGCAAAACATCTTCTTGACACAAAACATTCATTAACACCTAACACAGAACTAGAAGTACTGCATATTTGTGATAAGAAACAAGAACTAGATTTCCTTGAAGAACTAGAAATAAGAAGACACTTAAGAGACCCACAATATGAAGTTGTCAATGAACAGGTAAATCTAGGGAGCTCTCCACTATTAAATTGTCTTCTTAAGTAACAATTGTAAAGATCAGCAGATATAGTTTTCCTTGGTTTCCTATATCATTGCACAGTTATACTGATCTTAAATGGGAAAAAGATATCCAGGATATCCCCATAGGGCTAATAATACATAAGCTTTAATATTTGTAAAATCAAATCTTCTTCTTTTTTCTATTCATATAAGTCAATCACAGGTTGGGGCATTGTGCGTTTCCTGAGCATCTCCACCGGATAGGAGTAGTTAACTCACCTAATTGTGAATGTGGGCAAGTAGGTAATATCAGACATATTCTTCTGGAGTGCCCTATTAACAAAAACTATTGTGACAATTTATATAGTTTAATGCTTAAAAATTGTATGAAGTGCGAAACAGCTTTATGTGTAGAGGACATGCTTAGAGAACCTTCAGCTTGTAGTGCTACGCTTCTGTGTAAATTTTTCAAATATTGTAATAGAGTTATATAATCTTATTTTAGATACAGGAAGAAGTGGTGTCCAAGAGGCAGATGCATGAAAGTGCAGCTTCTTTCTATGTAAATTGAAGAGACAAATGGTACTGGGTAGATAACTTGATAGAGTTAAGCCCAATAAAGGAAAAAAGAAGAAGACAGTCACTTACTATTTGGTCTAGCCAAAATATTAAACATCAAGTAGGTATCGCATAAAATGTAACTTCTGTCATTCTGACGATGATATGTCAATATCGAAATAATTATCAATATCCTTTAATAGTTTTTCAATTAAATAGTGGAATTAATTAGAAACAGTTAGTTTCATTTATAACATTAATAGTTTATTTATATATTTAATAATATTTGGCAACATATTGAAGAGTCTTGGTGCAAAATAAGTCATACATCACAGTATACATATATATTATGGAAAGCGTGACGATGATTTATGCAACACTATATACGCTTAATTGTTAATTGTGTTGCATAACCAAAAGTGCGTGACGAATGACCAAAGTATTATGTAAAAAGTACTCAACGCGCCTAAAGAAGTTTTCACTTAAAAATTTTTATATTGTCTTCTTTTTCATCTAACGCCTACAATGTAAACTTGTTAATAGAAAATTTAAGTTTAAAGCTTATTTCATGGGTGTTGTATGTAGACCATTTATCAGATATTTATTCTAACTGCTCCCGCAATATGGTCGCCCGGATATGATTGTACAATATGTTGTCTCTGATGTCCATAAATAAGAGATGTTATTGTAGCTTGTTTATTTTGATCTTTTCTATTTAGAATACCTATACTCGTAATGCTGCAGAATTTAAATTAATCATTGAATTTTTATAAATATTAAAAATCATAGTAACCTAGGTCCTACTGAACTTGAAGTGCAACATCAGCTACCGATGAATATACATTTTTAAATATAGGAGAATTTGTTAATCAAAGCAGTTTATTTTACTTTACCTTATATGGAATTAAATGAAAACTTTTATTGCTTTTACCATATTCGGAAACCATTACACAATAATTGTGCTAAAATACCTAAACTATTAATTGCGTAACCAATACTAAATAGCCTTATAATACACGAAAAACATATGGAATACATTTCTGATATAATTCTCAATTCTCATAAAATTTTTGATAGCATAAATTCCTTGAATTGTAAATATTGACGGAGTATCTTTAAGCAGCTGTTAAAATATGTAGAAGTGGCTACAGCAACAACAGAACGGATTTATAATCTCTACCTAAACATTTTAATGCTTTAAAAAATGTCACATTTCTTATGAAGTGGTATATTAAAACATATTTCTAATTTCTTGACTATGGTAACATTTTCACTGGCCTAACCAGAAAAATAGAAATTTTTTTGAAATTTCAGAAGATTGAGTTTCCAACGGTTCTGCGAATACCCATTTTTCACTCAACGCCTATAGGTACACATTTATGATATTGTTTCGATAGAAAGTTAATTTGTAATAATATTCAATGGATCTTGGTAATGTGAAGGAAGAAGGTTTAGTGCATGGCAAAGTGCTGTTATACACACTTCATTGTTATTTCTTGTGAGTCGACAGCGACTGGCTCATATCTATATTTTAAAAGTTGAAAATAACATATATTCTATAATAAAAAACGAAATTTATTACATTAGTGTTAAGGTTAGTCCCCACGCATCCGGAATTGCGAAATTACGAAATGCGGAAACTTTCCTTTTGGCTGGGGTGTTTGAATTTTAATGGCGGGAAATATTCGATTGCGGCACCGCAAAAAGTTGAAATAATTTTAAGATTTTGCGAATTTCGTGATGACAATCGTGGTCATTTGTCATCTAACTAGTTGTTTGTAGCCTCAAAATTGAACAAAAGCCGTCAATCAAGAAGGATTTTCTCAGTAAATTATTATAATAATTATTATTTTCACATGCATGAGAAAGATTCATTTTAATTTTAAATTCAAATGTCATATGTGATCAACGTTATTTTATAAACAATATCACCAACGTAAATTTGTTTATAACAATAAAATTCCCTACAAAATGCCAAACTTTTCCATGGGATTTTCGTGCGTATGGGGTCGTTACAATTTTCCGTAATGTAGATGTTCATGCAAGAAACTAAGAAATTAAGATTTAAATATGGAGGGATCTAAATGTATTAAAAAGTGTCAATCGAAAGGAAGCAAATTAAGGTGGCGCCATAGTAGCAAGTGGAAAGATTTTAAAAACAGCGCCATTAATTATTAGAGTAATTGACTACGTAAATAGTCACGAAAAATACTAAATTTTTCAACCCAGCACACTTCACTCGGTTTATAACCGCTAAATTCACACCATTTCCATTAGCTACACGAGCGCCATTTCAGTGAATATTCGAATTAGAATTTGCTGTTTACAGGTGGACACATTTTCAACTTGTCCCCCAAACAAAACGGTTCTCCTTCCTTCTACCCTCCATAGATTTAAATTAAAACTAAGAAAGATGATCAACTTTCAACTAAGAAATTAATTTCTTCCATGAACTCGAAACAACGCATGCGTCAAGCCCTGACCACAGATCACCTACTGGATTGTTTATATGAGCTTGTATTACATGTTTGAACATTTTTATAGTTTACAACAATATTTTTCGTAAACAAGTTGGTTTACGTTTAATATTTATATAGAGGAGTTCAGTTTAAGGTCAGTGTGGCCAACAAAAAGTGGTTTTTATGACAAGAATGACAGTTAATGTCTACCATTCAAAACATAATATTTTTGCAGGTTTTTTAGCGTAAATCTTAAAATTTAAAATGACATCTTAGCTGAATTCTCAACGCATCGGTGGCCAATAAATCTAGGAACTTTTGACAAGTCACCATTTCATTTCTATCATTTTTGTCACTAGTTATGTCAGATGTCAGTTTTATTTGTTTTTGTTGATATTCGTTTAATCGTTTATGTTTATTTTCCATACTTTTGTAGTAGTTCTAGTTAGTTGTATCACTTTATTCTTCTGATTGCTTTTTCCACTGACAACTGACATAACTAGAGACATAATGACAGAAGAGAATTGGTGATTTGCCGAAAGTTCCTAGAATTACTGGCCACCGATACATTAGGAATTCAGCTAAAACGTCATTTTAAATTTTAGGATTTACGCTTCGGGGGTGTATTCATTGTTTTAATAAAGCAATATAGATGTTCGTGATGATAAGAAACCTTCAAAAATCTCATGTTTTGAATGGTAGACATTAACTGTCATTCTTGTCATAAAAACCACTTTTTGTTGGTCACACTGACCTGAGACTGAACTCCTCTATTGGAAGTTTTGACAAATGATTGAAAAGAGTGCGCATGTTCGGTTGGTTTATTAATTTCTTAATTTATGTTGCATGAACAGCTGAATATTCTTAGTTTAAATTTAATATTAATCTTATTTAGTTTTAGTTTAGTTGATGTTGCATGAATCCACCTTTACCTTTATACTTTTGAAGAAATTATTAGAGTACAATCCTGCATAGTCGATGAGTAGACACGTCTTATAAGCAGTGCTGGCAACATGTTTCTCAATAGTTTTACTTTCAACAAATTTATGTCAATGTTTTTTTTAACAATTAACAACAGTCGTGCAACGTTGTTACTGACTCACCTGGGTGTTTTATTGCTCTAATTTTATTAGTATTTTTTAGTTAGTATTTAGTATAAGTTCAATATTCACTAAATTTACTAAAAGTGTTGTAACTAAATATTCCAATAATTTATTATCCACTTTATAGGTAAGTTATTGGACAGTTTTCAGTTATAGGGCGTTGTCCATTAAAAAGTAATTTTTCCATAATACATTAACTGTAATTAGAAACGTTTTTTGGTTTCAGTACCAGTATTGTTACAAGTGTCGAGTAATTACTAGAAATTGTATAGAATAAATATTCTAACCTTAAAAACTTCAACATCAAATATTTCAATACTAATAAAATTAACCCAAACAAGTTTGCAAATAGACTAAAATTATTTTACTCATTTTCAGCAAAATGTCTTCCCGTAAAACTGTAAGTCGTCGTGGAACAAGCAAAAAACGTGCTCAAAGAGCAACATCTAATGTATTTGCTATGTTTGATCAGGCACAGATTGCTGAATTCAAAGAAGCATTCAATATGATTGACCAAAACCATGATGGATTCGTTGACAAAGAGGATTTACATGATATGTTGGCCTCCTTAGGTAAGCAATGAATATATATGCATTAACATTTTTCAAAACAAACAAAAGTTCATAAAACAAAACATGAATACATATCATCATTCATTTTTCTGAACAAAATCATTAACCCTTAACTACTAATCATACGTCTGAGAGACAGCACAGAACCGACTGATTTGTCGTATGGCTCCTCCCTCTCAATATCTGCTAATATCCTTTTAGGTAATTTATCACCATACCACCCTTACTTAATAGCCTAAATTTGTTCATTGTGTTCTGTTTAGTTTCCGAGATATCTTGAGTGGAAGTTCACTTGCCATCTTGTGGACATATAGTTAGTGTTAGAGTAACAATAAAAGTGTACAGCCGTATCTGAAATGAATCGTTAGTGTATTAAAACCACCTAGTACGTTCAAATGTGTACAGTCAACAGATAAAAATTGGTTGAATCTGCATTGTATGGTTTCACAGGAGATATAACACTAGTTTCATACGTACCAAAAAAAAATAGAGCAGTTATGTTAGTTTCATCTTCCCATCACCATAAAAGCGAAGATCCGGAGACTGGAAAACCATATATAATTCTGGATTATAATTCAACAAAAGGAGTAGTAGACGCAATTGATGAAAAATGTTCAAAGTTCTCCTGCAGTCGTAGGAGCCGTCGATGGTCACTTATGATATTTTATAGGCTTTTCGATATAAGCACTGTAAACTCTTTCATTTTATATAAAGATTATCCAGAAAATTCCAGCATATAAAGATCTGATTTTATGAAGAAACTAGCTTTACAACTAGTGACACCACATTTACAGAGAAGGTCGAGAAATTCAAAGGTGAGCCGAAAATTGCGACTTAGTATTCGAGAAATATTAGGAGAAAGCAATGATGAAGTTGAAGATGTGTCTGAAACTAGATTGGAAACGTTGGAAAAAATGAAAAAATTGCTCTCTTTGTTCTTATCGAAAGAAGAGAAGAACGCAATATGTTTGTTACGACTGCCAAAATCCGATTTGCTTAGAGTGCGCGAAAAAAAATTGTCCAGATTGTGCATCAACTGAATGATGTGCAGGCATTATCATTTTTTTCAGTTTTCATGTTTTTGATTCATTTATTCAACTTTATTTTATTTTGACTTCTAATGTATTCAGAGAAATAATAAATTATTGGATAATTTAAGTATTTCAATTTTATTTCATCAGTTCACAAAATAGATGTCAAAATGCTGAATATTTAATACTCAGTTACAAAATTTTAATTTTCACTAAAATTTGTTTTTTAATTTCACTTATCCAATATTTCAGAGAACATATGAGTAGTTCTCAAAAAAAAACTTCGGAAATTGACAGTTGTATGTCAGTTTATATATTGCCGTCTGTTAGACATAATGGTTAGTGTAAATGTTACTTATTTGGTAGGTTAGTAGTTAAGGGTTAAGATAAAACGACTGATATTTAGATTAAACATATGATGATAATTTTCAGGTAAAAACCCTACTGATGATTATCTAGATGGTATGATGAATGAAGCACCTGGTCCAATCAACTTCACCATGTTTTTAACACTTTTTGGTGAACGTCTTCAAGGCACCGATCCAGAGGATGTTATCAAAAATGCTTTTGGTTGTTTCGATGAAGACAATAATGGAGTAATCAATGAAGAACGTCTTCGAGAACTCCTAACTTCAATGGGAGATAGATTCACTGATGATGAAGTTGATGAAATGTATAGAGAGGCTCCTATTAAGAGTGGATTGTTTGACTACGTTGAATTTACACGTATTTTGAAACATGGAGCCAAAGATAAAGATGAGCAGTAAAAAATACGGCAACTCCTAATTATACAAGATGTCTTTATTAGATACATATTTTAGGGCTTAAGTATATTCTGTTTAATTCGTTCAATTATTTTTGCATTTAGATTTAATCGCCATTATTTCTTCAGAGATCTTGTGCTCTATAAAATTACACTCAATTTGACTGAGTATAGGTATTTTTAAAATTCATTAGGTCATTGGAGCTCCCTATAGAGACTTACTTTTCAATTTAGATGATTTATTTGGCAAATAATTTTCTGCAGCATTTTATTTATTTTTAACGTCTTATATATAAATAAAGTTTTGTACATTTATACTGATGTGTTTGTTCATTGAATAGATTATTAATTTATCCAATTTTATTTACGTAATTGAAAGTGTATGCTATTATACTATATCTAGTGAAACTTATCCCGCCATCACTACATAATTAAAAATAAATTTTGTTTGCTTTTCCTTTTGAGTGTTCCTATAATATCCTAATACTTCCAATTTAAATTATTGAGGAATTGGCAGAAATGATAATGCTTTAGACTTGCAGGCATTTTTTATAGGGAGACTGGTTCAACCCTGCTCAACATATGAATTTTTTATTTCCCAAAAAGTGTGTATACTACTGAATTTAAATTCGTAGACAACTTAAAAATGGATAGACGTCAAAAAATAATAGTTCAATACTATTATAACGCTTCACAAAATTTGAAAAATATTTTTCAAAGAACAGACCATTCACTAAGAAGCAACAACTACTACTCGGGCTATATGCCCCGACAGACATTGAATTACACTTCTAAAGTAAACGGGGTTGGTATATCTGTTAAGATATATATATATATAGCCCGAGAAGTAGTTGTTGCTTCTTAGTGAACGGTCTGTTCTTTGAAAATTTATTTTTCAAATTTTGTATAGCGTTATAATAGTATTGAAATATTATTTTTTGACGTCTATAGATCACTCTACTAAAATATGACAATTATTTACAGGTAACTGTAATTAGATAAGCAAAAATGGATATTTAAAAAAACTCAAATTCAATAATCAGAATGAACAAGGACGAATATTAGCGTAAAGTTGTAATTATTTTTAATAGTTAATTTCTGAATTTGCTAGTTTTTATTTCAATAATAACGAATCACTGCAGTTCCATAATTTCTTGAAGAATTTCCAGTATTTCAATGAATCATTTTATCGTATTTCCTTTATCTCCTTTTACAAGGTGTACTCTCTTTATATTTTCCTTCCCTTCGACTTTACTGAATCATTCCTATAGTACGTTTTACATCACTGTAACTTCAAAAACAAAACTGGTAGGTACTGTCGTGAGGAATGAGCCAAACTTGACGGTCATTATAAGTATTAAAACTGAGAATCATAGATTAGAGGCGTAATTCGGAACGCACTCTCTCTTGCGATCATAGAAATATCTCTATGTATGCGATACTAACCACAAATCAACGCGCTTTATGCGTAAATCGGAATGCACTCTCAGAGTCTAGGGTGCGAAAGGACGACATCAGTGGTGAAACATATACCTAATCCTAATATACACGATTTTGTGAACACATTCTATGAGTTTTCCCGTTTGAGTTCGTTGTTCGTGTATTGTATCTTAATACAATGGTTCGTGCTTCTTATCTATAGTCTCCATGAAACCGTGGTTCACAGAAATAAATGGTTAGTGTATGCTTTTTTAATACTCGCATATAATGACGTTTCTAAAGGATTTTTTGGCGAGTTACCGTTGATAACCGCTAGTTACCAAGTGGTTATATCCCCACTCATTGCCTTGGACAGTAATTTTAGAGGTTTCGTGAAAACATTGCGGTTATAAAAAGAGGTAACTGAATGACAGTTGACAGTTATAGTCTCCATAATGAAATTGTTTTGGTTAATTCCTGTTTTTGATGATGTTTTTTTCAACGACAATAGTTGTCTTATTGCAAATTATTTTTTTGACGATCCTGAAATTCCCATAGTTCTACGTTCTCAACATCTAACTGCTGTTCGTCATTGTTGCCAGCTTCTAACACCTCTTTTTCCGCCATATTTGTTTATTATTTGAACTTGTAACCGCAAAAAGGAAGGATTGTTTTTCATTCTCCCCCCTCTCGAGGGGAGCGGGCCGCTATAGGCTTTCCGGAGCCTCTTCAGCCAACATTGGAAGGAATAAGGATTATTTGATTCAGGGGATGGGAGTGGAGGGAACGGTGGTGGGTGCCTGGGAGGTGTGTACTGACCCAGCATTCGCCTATTGCTACGAGAAAACCTCTGAAAAAAACTCATAGCAGGTCAGACGGACCTGGGATAGTGTAACCGCATATAACCCACCTATAAAGTTGTGTTACAGAATCTATAACCGTCTTATAAATCATGACGTCAATTTGTGACGTCATTTATGCCTCCCCTGTAACCGTTGCTTCGCGAAAATGGAGCGGTAGCAGATTATCTGTTACCGATTACAAAACGGTAACTCGCCAAAAAATCCCTCTAGGTCTAGATCAGTCTAGATGACTCATAACATCATAATCAAGTGGCAACAGAGTAAAGAAATAGAAGCACCGGATAAATTAAGGTGTTTTTATTTTGGAGAAAAATTTACTGATTTCTGCTGATTTTAAAATACTTGAATTTGGTAAGCTAGAAATTTTTTATCAATCTTAAACACTTGTATATACATTTAATATTGCTCATTTGAAATAATTAGTGGTATGGACATGATTTTGACTAAACGTAGTATAAACAAATATGTCCTCTTTAAATTCATCTTTGAACTTCTACGAATTTTCGTTTTATCGATTAGGGGAATAACTTATATTGATAAACTCTTTTTTAAATTAAATTATTGCGTAATTAGAAGAAAGACTTGTAGAGACTTTGATTATATTCCGATTTTTTCAAGGATTTTTTAAACAAACGTATGTATTTTCATATCAATCACTAAAATGATCTGACTTGTATGTTCGTATAATGTACAAGTAGGTACAATATCCATACAACAAGTACATTATATTTAAGTGACATACTATAATAAAATAAAATGTGTAGGGGGTTGGATCTTGAAAGTAGTTGATTTCATCTTGTCTGAAAGTGTACAGTACCTATAAAGTATCAACAAAATATAAATATCGGTTTTACATACATCATTTAATGACTTTTTTCAAACAACTTCTTGTTTATCACTAATGTAATTAATGTCCAATCAATTGAATTTACTGTTAGGACCCTTTCTTTGTGGAATCTACTCATATTACTTTTTTAAATTAAACTAACTCTTTCTAATTAATTCCATTATTCAGTGTTTATTGGTTTTTTCATTAAATAGTAAAATTAATTACAAACGGTTAAGGCCGATTCATGCAATGTTCATTTGCATTATATTATAATTACATTTACATTATAAAAAGTTGATAACTATAGTTTCCTATATGATGTTCATGCAACTACATTATTGAATTTCAATTACCCTATTACATCAAGAAGTTGGTCTACTTTCAACTATAAATTATAATTTCATTATATTTTTAGTGAAAACCATGAAATCGCCTCCTTCTAGCAACCACTAATAGTTTTAAAAGTAGTGAAGCTGATAATATTCCAACTTCCAACACGTTTTTGCCGTGAGAACCTCATAATTTCCAAATAATTGCAAATAACCGACTTTCCAACACAACAACAAACTATTCAAATATGACATTTATCAATTGCTAGACTTGTCAGTTCATGCTCATTTGCAAATCCATAATTAACTCGTTCCGTGAACTGGTTTCATTAGGCAGTGAAAATGTAATTTAAGTGTAGTTATAATATAATGATAATGAACGTTGCATGAATTTAGTTTAATTTAAAGAAGCAAATTTTATAACTTAAAATGTAATAAATTCAAAAATTTTGTGATACTTCCAGGCAGACACTTGTGTATGTATGTGTGTTGGAGAAAAACTGCATCAGCACTCAATATTCGCCACATATTTTCTGTTAAAGTACAAAAGATAGTTAGATATTAATATTAGATGACAAATTTTATTATTAAAGCAAAGTTATATTTATTGCCAAATCTTAACAAAGATGTGATACAAACTGGTATCCTATTTTATATTTAAGTAGGTCTCATAATAAGTCATCTGTCAGGTGTGCATTTTTTGTGTGCCTCTAAAAAATAAATGATTAATATTGACAACCTCATCACAATAATTGCAGTGGAGTGATCTCACCACACCAATTCTATGGAGTAGGAAAAGAAATCGTGTGTGGTTCATTTTTGATCTGGATATAATCCCAGTATACACTTTGATAATATAAGGGAAGGAATAATGTGAGATTGAATTGGGTAATGATTTGGTAAATATGGTGGTTATTGGATTTAGTGTAAACCATTAGCCAGTCGTTACTAAAGATGCATAACTATTGTCAATTCTGCAGGCTTTCTTATCTCTTGTTAGTTTATATATTTGTTTTTAGATTTTGAGTTGATCTACACTCACCAGCAAGATGTCCCAATGGAAACCTGAAGGACAGTATCCACCTAGTAAGTTGTCTGTTGCGTTAGATGTAAACTTTCTGGATTTTATATTCATTATAAAATTTTTTAAATGTATCCCTCCGTATATTCACCAATCTGGTGAAAGTTATCATTTACCATGAATATTGTTCTATCATATTTCGTCTTGCAAATTTGAGACATCCAGAATCATATTGAATCTATTGTTTGGTGCTTTCAAACATTTGGTCATCCTTGAACCTATTTTTAGTTGCTTAAATAAGTAAAACATTTTTTATCAGGACATGGGATTTTTAGTTTTAAGATTGAATCAAACTTAATTTTTTTTCAGAGCCATGTATTTATTTATACATTGATGGACATACCATTTTCACAAAATCTAATAAAAATTACACAACACATATTCTACAAAAAAAACATTAGGATCTAGAATTCTAAATCTAAATGTCTTTGACTACTATTTTGAAAGTATATGTTGAAGAATCAAAATATGGTAAATTGTACATATTAGCTTATGTTCTGATGTAGCTTGTAAAATTGGCTGGCAATCTGAGTTCTGTGATGATATAAACTTCAAGTTCAGATGATAGCTAATATCAGAGTATTTATAAGCACTAGTCCCATTTTGAAAACCCATGAGCTTATATATTTAAATTAATTTATACTAGTTATTCTATTCATTTCATACAAGCTTTATCCAGACAATAGTTGATGTGTTCTCCTATAATTTTTTATCTAGATTCCAACCAAGGTTATTATGGTGGACAGCCAGGCTATGGGCAACAACAAGGTTATCCACCACCACCAGGTGTATATCCTGCACAGAGCAGTTATCCACCACACGGTGGTTATCCCACTTCACCACCACCAGGAGCTTTTCCCCCACCCAACCAAGGATTTCAACCAGCACAACCGCCTTATGGGGCCAACGATCCATACTCAACAGGTGAACATGAACCCTTCTCTAATAACACAACTGGTTCGTGTAACCTTTTACTTTTTTTCTGCATTGCTTTTGCTTTAACAAATTTTTGGGTTGGTATAGCCCTAGTCTAGTCGTTTTTTTTAAATAGCTAACAAAAATTTAAAGTTGTATTTGTTGAATTATGGTTTGGGTTTTTTATAATTT